>RXPK01000061.1:0-56221 GCA_004143645.1 Protaetia brevitarsis
AAACTTTGAACTTGATGCAATGCCATCAAATGGTACACTTATGGCTCCAAACGGCAGAGGATTGGAATAGGAATATATGGGCCTAGAACTACATATTCGAAAGCTTGGAAATACCCAAGTATATTTCAGGCGGAAATAACGCTTTTGGAAGATTGTTCATTCATTATGGATAGACTTTCGGGAGCAGAATTGTCATCGTGTCTGATAGTCAGCCACATCAAGGCGCTGACTGATTTGGAATCAGCTTCACGAGGTCGTGGAATTCTAGGAAATCTATGATGCTAGCAACGAAAATAAAGTAACCTTCCTGTGGTTCGGGTCACAGGAGTGGATGGAACGAAAATAGGTTATCCTCGCAAAACAGGGGCTGGAATGTGTTTGTGGCGTGAACCCTTTTGCGTTAAGTAGCAGTACAACACTGTGAAGAAACAAAAATGTAGATGGAGCAGAGAAAATCCAGTTTACTGGGAAAATCTCCGGGAATGAGGCAAATAAAATTTTTCTGGGAATTATCCAGAAGAGGTTACAGAATGCATCAACCTGAGTAAGAACAATGTTCGATATTAACAGGATATTTTTCAGCATTGTGCTGAAAGGACACCTGAGTAAGCTTGGATTGGAAAAAGATCCTGAATGCAGATTTGTGGGGACAGGGTGAAACATCCATCCACCTCCTGCTCATGCGCCGTGGCACTGTACAACTCGAGGCATTGTACTGGGAGTCGTGAATCGAAGAGGGAGGCTTACCTAGATGGGCTCCTGACATCCTCGACTCTAAAAGGAATAGGATGAAGGCCAGCTGTTAAGCGGCCAAAGATAGGGCACAATAGATTTTTTAGGTCGCGTGTTGACCGCACCCTTTTTTTTATCAAAGTACAACACAAGACTTTGCAGGTCAGTACACGTGGTGTTGTTTGGATATGTTATAGAAGAAACAAACTCGAAAAAAAAAAAAAATAACGGAATGCAGTATTGGTATAATGCATATCGTATTAGATTAGGTGGGTTTCTATATTCTATCGAGGGAAATTTTTGATTGTTGACGCTTCTGAATGTCTAGAAAATAGTAACTCCTCATATCTGAACAAAGAATTCAACACGAATTCTAGTAATTTCTTCTATTCCATTACTACGTAGTCAACTTGTCCGGCAAAGTTTGTAAAAATCAACACTAAAATATGTGACTAACCAAAATTAAGGCCAACCGATAATCTTTTTCAACAGTGTAAGTTAAAACAGAAAAATAATGAAAATAGGAAATATTGAGTTGGTCACAATTATATTAATTATATATAAAAACCATCGAGAACCCGATATAAAAGGAATCCTAAAATTGCAATACAAGTAAATTTAATTTATTTTTTATTTTTTAATTTTTTTTTTTAAATCCTCATTCAGTGTCTTCAAATAACGTAATTTAACATGCTTATAACGTTTGAAACAAATCGGTTTGCGCATCTTTGAGAATGTGTTCCTTGTCTCTTGCCGATTATCCCTAATGATTTTTCATTGAATTCAAATTATGAAGTGACCCCTTAATACTGGTAATCGGAATCAATATTGATGTAAATATTTATTTATGTTGATCGTAACTTTCGCGGATAAAAAGTTTTGTATCGGGCAAAAATTCATCCCTGGTTTGACTATATAGTCACGAGCAACATACTAGGGAGTTAAATTTATTCATTATGTGTAAAGTGTACAGGCATTTACCCTACGAAGGGCAGAAATGAAAACGTATGCCGTTTACAACTCTTGAAACACCACACCAAGGAATTTGCTAACTATAATATCGATAGGAAGTACCTATAAAAATATCCCCTCTGTTCAGAGAGAAAGCGTCCGCTAGCTGGGACATTTTTGAATCTGCGCGTTGTACAATCACTTGGAGACTCGTATTCAAATTGATAAAAAGATATGGAAGACAGAAATAGCAACTAATGGATGTACAACTCATAAAATCAAATGGGATTTCTATATTTTGCCATACACAATGCCTTAAATCCATGTAACTAACATGCCCTTTTACTCTTATATAGCACAATATTGTAAAACCTTGACATCTACAACACGACCGTCCGTTGAGATAGGTTCGAGGAGGCTCTTGTTAAAAGAAATAAACGTGGATAATTCGATTTTTATAGCTATAGAACGTTGGAGCTCCTTTAGCCGCGTGCACTAAATAAAAACAGACAAGTCGAAGAGAGACATTCTCGTCTATATTATACGAGCCGAATACTACTTTTTCCCGTCAGGAGCCTATTTGTTCGTGGTGTCGATGAATCGCGTTTATTTCTAGAGTACAGAAGTGTTTAAAATTGCTCTCGGTGGCCGTTTACAAAGAAGAGGCTTTTAAATTTCACCGAAATAGCGCAGAGGCTGGCCGCGTGATGCACCGTTTCGAATAAAAACGAAGATGGAGAAGAAGTACTATGGTATAACGTAAGGATCAAGGTGTAAATTAAAAGTAGATGTCACAATATTGGTGAAATACAAAAACGAGGAAAGTGAGAACTGCTTTATTGTTTTCTATAGCAATTCAAAGTAAATTTGATTGATCTTTAATAGACTGTCGTAAAACATGTGGAATAAGTAACAATTTAAAAGTGTACTTACGCTAGGAATAAACATGCGTCGGGCTACAGTTAAACATGAAGGAAAAGAAATGTAAATGACAGTCATAGTAGATGAAAACACTCAAGTTAACAAAATTGAATTATAAATAGAGTGGTCAACATTCGTCTACGTGCAGGTCAGTACTAAGTTTCATATACAGGTGTCTCATCGAACTGGGTCATTAGATTTTTTTGAACTTCTAGTAGGAATTTAATTTTGAAACTTGCAGTGTAGTCATGATCCACTGTGGTCTATTTATGGAAAAATTTATCAACTTTCTTATTTTAAATGAATGGTATAATTTTTTACAGTACAATGAATGTATCGAGTTATTTGCCAATTAGTTTACATGAGGGTTCCCCATCCCTAAACTCAACCGTTTTTGAGATATTTGCAATTTTGTTATTTTTTGACGTTGCACTGTTTCAGTTAAAATTAAATAGCTGATGAGGTATCAGATATTTAGAGGTTCTACTCAATGTCTATGTAAGCTACAAAAGACATAGTAGAGGTGTTGTATGAATAACTACCGAATCACAACAGGTGTTCGAAACAACATCGCAATGTGGATACCTTTTAAACCAAACAAAACTTTTTATTTCAAATGGAACATGGTATTTTTTACTAACAGCATTGAATCAAGCATAAATTCTACACAGCGAGTAGAGGTGGAATATCTATTTTGATAGTTTGAGATATTAGCATTGGATTACTTAAAATATGACTAATTTCCAAGTTTGAGCAAATAAAAATATTTTTTTCCTAAATAACGACTCGAAAAGAAGCCTGGTTATCTTTTTTTGCCATTTGTTTGGATTTCCAATCTGAGATATTTATCATTGGAAGTTTTCAATATTAGCAAATTTTTATGTAATTGAGTATAAAATATTACTTAATCCAATTATTTTATGCGACAGTAAATTACATATTAATATTACCTGCTTTATTAAATACCTCGAAATAAGGTCAAATTAGGAAAAAAAGCTAACAAACTGATATTCGAAAGAACATTTGTATTGGAGCATTTTCCAAGGACTTTTAATAGTTTGTTCCTGAATTATTTACCTGTTCGTATCGTTTAATACCTAGTTTAATACAAAAAGCCAAGAGACTTGCATTGTTTTTCGGAGACCTCCATGTCAGACGCAAAGAAAATACTTGGTCAGTAAGTGAACGAATATTTTGAAGTATTATGCGTTGTATTTAGGATATCTGCTTTTAATTTTCCCTTTGTTATTTTTTTTGAGTTTATCATTTGCAAGTAGTAAGTGGAGTATCTATAAACTAATATTTATACTAACTATATTATTTATTGACAGAACTACAAAGCTGATAGTATGTAATTGTGCAAAAGATGTATTAGGTATCTATCATTGTTACATTCTTTCATGAACGTAGAAAGGTCTAAATTTTATTTGAATGTAAACTTTCAATGGTTTTTTTATTTTTTCGATTTATAAATTTTGCTGTTAGAAGAAAATGTGTGAAGAGTTGACAGCATTAAACTTACATAAAATATGAACTTGGTTAATACTGCAAGTTATGCACTGAGCAATTTGGCAATTTAAGTATGGATACACTTGTGTAACACAATCTCATGGCCTACTAATATCTAATAATTAATATTACGTTCGCTATGACTAAAACATTTACTATTTAGTAAGAAACTAGTGAAACATTAATATCTAAAACATAAATATTTTATAGGTCAGGCAAATAATATACAGAGTGTTTTGTAGGATTCAGTTTTATTTGGTTGAACTTGGAATTTAGGCATATTTTCAGCAATTTTTTGAAGAAATGCTAATACTCCAAAAACTATTAAGAATAGTAACCACCTAATATCAATAGATGTAAATTTTTCGCTGTATTCAATGCTTTTGAAATACCATGTATAAATACCATGTTCCATTGAAAGAAAGAGTTTTGTCTACTTAAAGGTATCCACATTGGAGGCGCTGTTTTGAACAGCCTGTATGTTGATTCAATGATTATTGCGTATAACACCTTTATAGCTACGTCCTTGTATTTACATGGACTTTAGTAGAACCACTAAATATCAGCTATCTCATGAAATATTTTATTATTATAATAATAATTATTCAATTTTAATACACTGTTTGCTAAGTATTTTAATCCGCTGACTATTATGGGATCATGCTGAGGCCTTGAAGGACAATTACTACCCATACGTCGAAACTGTAAGCAAAACCAATTGATCTTAGTATTATTAAGAAGAATTTTAGAAGTACGCTTTCCAATTTATTTTATTTATTTATTTATTTATTACTACTCACCTAATTATGGACTATTTTTAAATGTTTTAAATCTTTATAAATTGAAAAGAGTTTACCAGATAGGTCTGCTACAATATGATAGTTTACGATTAAAATTCGACATAGAAAAAAAATAAAAGTGCTCAAATTTCTCACTCGGTATCTTTCCCCAATATTGTGACATCTACCTTTAATTTCCACATTGAAAACCAAGATGTACAATATATGTGTACATAGGTATACAGGCCAAAACAGAACTGCTGTTACATTTAAATGTATTGTATGTATATTAATATACCTTTCCCTAATCGCAAAATACCGATAAAGTTTGTGTGGTTTCGTTGCATCAATTTCGGGCATAGTAAAACTGCAATAAAATAGAACATGAGTATAAAATTGAAAAAGACAGTTCAAAAGACTCGGGAGTTAGAAAAGCAACAGCTTATGGAATAAATATAGAACATGTTCCCTTCCGATTAAATTTTGAAAATATCAGTAACAAATATTTTTTTTTGTTCCTAAGGAACACCTAGACAGATATCTGATTTACTTTTGAGAATACAGAAATAGTCTTTTGGTATACCAAAAGAAAAAATATGTTTTTAAGAGGAATTATTATGCAATATCTCATAAACTTCAATTTTAATTTATACTAGTAATCTAATCTTTTTACTAATTTGTTATTAAATAACTGTTCCTTTTCCTTAGTTCATGTATTTACGTTTTTTACTTAGTTCATATCTAAAAGTTGAAATAGAAAATAGTGTTTACCCATTGGACGTTAATATAGTTTAGGATCAACAAATTTTGAATTTGGTGTCGATAACCCTTGTTGCTTTTATACAAAGTTATGCCTTGCTAGGTTATGTTTCGATCTTCTTACTTTTACACGTCTTAATAATTTCCATTTAAATGAGAAAGCTAAAATAGGGTCTTTGAGACAAATACAAAAATATGCATTTAAAAACCTTCCAAAACCCTTTCCTAGTGCTTGTAGGACACATACTGCCGTTCACACGTACATCACTAATTATTTTTCAAGGGGGTTTACCCAATTTACGTTATGGTAGTGGAGGTAATGAACCCAAATGGATTAGATGTAACCAGGCTGCCGCCAAGTTTAATTAACACTGTGAATAAGACGCAGCAGAGAAACTTTAAGGCGTTAAAGATTGAAATTCTTGTATGTATTCATTTATAAACCCTTGGCAATTCATCTCATAGATGTGGATCTGTTTAGCTTGTTCCTAAAATTAGACCTAAATTAGAGGATTAACGTTTGTTTACTCTACGAATTATGATTTATGGATACTAATTTGTACTGGCGTTATATTTAACAACCTAAAAAAATCGGAAGAAAATTTTAATTATAGTGATAGTGTTTGCGTTAATCATTAAAATATACTTAATAACAATTTTTAAACACTGGGACGAAAATGTTTAAGCTGCTGAAGGGAATGTTATTAATTGATTATCTGGAGCCTGGCTTACATCAATTATTTACCTTCGCAATGGTATTCAAGCAAAAAAAAAAAGAGCAGAATGGTCACGCTTGTAATAGAAAATATCTTTAATATACCGCAAAACCACGATGAGTCATTTTAATGTCTCCGAGTCTATTTATAAATTGTCATTCCGTCCTAGAGATGCCCACAAAGTTACCGATAAGCTGCTGACACCATGCGCTACTGAAATTTGTTTTTATCGTGTGCGCTTGACCTTGTAAGAACATCAAGTTTAGAGAAACTATAACAATCAATGATGTTTGTTCATTAATTTATATTTTGCCATAAATTTAGGAAACAATGCAATAGTTAATTCAAAATATGTACAACCAGGATCTGTCATCTAAGAATAATACCGGATGATTTTCAAGCATTTATCTTTATGGCGACGCTACGCTACAGCTTCAATCACTTCATCTCTTTGCTGCTTTTATGTTGTGCTCGTGCGGTAAACCAGTATCTATTTCTAATGCAGCAGCTATTAAGGAATTAGAAGTGCTAACATATGTATATATCACCCATAAGGTATTTTTATTGTGTAACAAAGAAAAAAATTCTTTGAAGTGAAAGCTTGAGTTTCATTGCACGATACATTCTTTCATGTACTGTGTATTAATATGAGTTAATGGTTGGTAATTTGTATCAGTAATACGTGGGCATATTCTTTGTGAGATAAATATCAATTGTTAGAATTGCTGTATGTACAAGTAAGTCTCAAGTTTAAAGGAAGTGCAATTAACGTATAAAATAGGTTATTCTTAAAGATATATAATACGTAAGTACTTAAAACTATGGCACTGATAGTGCTACATACTTAAAAACACCTCACCATAACTTTCATTTTATTTATGAAAAGCTAAATAATTACAATCTATCCTAAACCCCGTGTTCAACCTAAAGTTACTGCATGAGGTTAGTTATTCTAAGTACTATATGGATTCCATCCCTATTCCATCAGTGAGTGGATATGCTAAATAAAACATACCCCGCTGTGTCTACCCCACCACATTCATAATACGAATCACTAACCCTACCAATTCTACATAATTATGATTTCAAAATCCGTTTGATATGACAAACTAACTCTCATTTTCCTAAACGTGTTTCCTTCTTCGTTACTTCACCTCCAATTTAAAGTAGCATCCCACCTACCTTGCCAATCTGCCAATCATTATCAAGTTTATCCTCAACGCATTTAGCGAAGATTAACTCATGCCTAATTATCGCGCTACTCCCTTTAGGAACCATCTCTTTCGCTAAACGCCCTCTTATTACCGATTGTACCCACGTGAGTACTAGTCCAAAGAAGTTTAAAACGCCATTACGTAACATTATTAATGCAATCGAAGCTTACAGCACACTGAAATATTTAATATTTAATAATTGCAAACAATTCTGAATTATGCATTGCTCGATACGCAGTACTTGTAGTTTCGGTTGCATAAATAATCGAAGATTTGCGAAGCTCCAATTCACATTTAATTTGTTAAAAATGGTACTCTTGATATTAGAGAATTATAATTAGAATATATTATTGAAATGGTGTCCAATTTATGTTAGAAAGAGAGACATTATTCTTATAGTGTTGTGTTCAAAACAGTTTTATTGGGAAGGCAGTCATTTATAATCTGATCATTCCATTTATATCGTCTAAGCTTTCGCAATCATATTTATTGCTTCATCGGAGACAATCTAAAATATTTTTAGTTCACAAGTAAGAATGTATGTTAGCAAAAAACGAATTGACAAAACCATGTATCGAAAACATTTGACTATTTAATTCTAGTTAACAGTAATAAATAATGTATTTAAAATTGTTAGTTACAATTAATATATAAAATGATGATTTTTTTTTAAATCCAGAAGCACGTTGCACGCATTAACAATGTAGTGAGTCGATCGGTAAAACAGACAACTAAAGTGGAGTGTACTTTTGTGTGTTTAACGATTTTAAATAATTATTTATTACTGTTAACTAAAATTAAGTAGTTAAATGTTTTCGATACTTGATGGTTTTGTCAATTGTTTATCTAATACTCCTCATGTAAGTAATGACTGTGATTTTTTGGTTAATTTTACTTGTGGACTAAAAATATTTTAGATTGTCTCCGATGAAGCAATAAATATGATTGCGAAAGTTTAGACATTATAAATGGAATGTTCAGATTGTAAATGACTTACCTTCCAAATAACTCTAACGTAGTAGTCGATACTTACACCACACTAATTGTTATATTATCTGAAAATTTTAAAATATCATTATAAGGAGTATGGAGTACCATAACCTTCAGTTTTTGGTCCTTTTCTATTCACTATTTTCACATTATACTATAGGCTGATGATACGAAAGTTATTGTGTTAAAAATAAAAATATTCATGAAAAAAAAATATAAAATATAAAATACCTTAATTGATCAATTTGAAAAGAAAACGTTTAGTAAGAATCAATTGATTTTGAACAGAGATGAGACTTGATGAATGTTATACCAGACCATTAATATAGGTAATTCTTTTATACTAAAGGAAGAAAGTTTTTTTTTTTTTCTAAAAGCAATAATTCTTTATGTCAAAGAAACAGATATTTTAAAATATAAGTAATCTTTATCAAAACTAAAAGTAGCTATTTACCGAACAAGTTTGGAACTTTCATAAAAGCGTTTTGCTGCTGTGGTGCATGCAATGTTTTTTAACTATCACTTATCACAGTCAACTTACATCCACTTTTAGTTGTCGAGACCACCGATGTTTTGATTACATTGATTGACAACTTTATGACACTCGAAATAGAAAAAAAAGCAATTGTTTCCTTGTAAAAAAAAAAATTGATTCTATCGAGACAGTAAGTAAATTTTTTGAATGAAAGTAGCACTTTTATAAAAGCTATTAAAATTTAAGTGCGGCCGAATGTTTCTAAAAGACTTGTAGAGGTATGACCTTCTAACTTTTAAAATATTTCGAATAGAAAAGCAATTTTTTTCGAGTTCAGTGTAGGGTTTTAATTCATATTTGAATTTCATGATTTTTATTACATTCATTTATGTGGATATAGCTTAATGTTAGTTTTGGGATTTCCTTAATGGCATCACTTCTATAGTTTTTGATATTGGTGTAATTCTTTTTTCTTTTTCTTAGTTTGATTTCATAACTTAAGGTTTTCTTGGTATAATATGGAAGATATAATAAATTCAAAACTTTGCATGGATACAATTTATTTTAATACCAAGCTCAAACTCATTCTGAATACGTTTCAATAAAATAAATATAACATTTTGCAATATGATTTTGAAAATTTGCTTTTTAAGCATCTACGTGGTATTTATTTGAATAGCTGAGAGATTCTGTAAACGTTAGCAAACTTATTGATATGTTGATTAAAAATAATATTATGTTAATCTATAGCAAATCTGTTTCGACATTTAGAGCGCTTTGACGCTCTCAAAATGCTGAAGTGTTATTGTGAAAGCAGGATAAATATACATAATTTGCATACATTTGAATTTAAACAAATTTGTTTTAGACATTAATTTAATTTTTGAAGTGGGAACAAAGCGGCTGATCGCATCATTTGAAAAACATTATCCAGGGTGATTCTCAATATATGCGACAAACTTTAAGAGCTAATTCCTGAGGTTATTTTGATCATAAAAGTTCATATGAGTATATGTCCAAAACGGTTTGGTTTTAAAGTTATTGAATGTTTAATAATAAATTATGAACTATGACTAACACGATATAATATCACAGTTGGTTCTTCAAAATTGTGTTGAGATTGAATTGTTTATTTGTCATTTCAATATTTGTCAATAGTTGTCAGAGTATTCATTCAGTTATTGCAAGTTCTGTTTTCTAAATGAATTACACGAATGCTGATATGTGTGATATGCATTTCGTTTACGGTCTTGCCAATAGGAAATTCGCGTGCTCCTAGACGTCTTTATGAGAACGATACCCGAACCGTATCATCCGCATTATTCAATATTTGCCCGTCTTCACCAACGGTTAGTGAAACGGAAAATTTTAAAAACGGACGACTGATAACGGGCACCCATGCTACAGTGAGAACTCCACAAGTTGAAGAAATGTACTAAATGAAATGAGGACTTCCTATATAAGCACCAGAAAAATTGCTGTTTACTTTAAACATTATCAGGACACGTTTTGGAGAATATTGAAAGCTCAACTGTTTTATCCATATCACATTCAATGGGTGCAGGCACTTTTGCCGGCAGATTTTCCGCAAAGAGTGGCTTTTGTCAATGGATTGTAACACAAAATCTATACTATTTGCTCAAATATTCTTCAGCGACGAGGCTACTTTCTCTAGAAACGCGATTATTAATTTCATAATAATCACATATGGTCGGAAGAAAATCCGCACGAACTAGTGAATGCCCGTCATCAACATCAATTCTCTGTCAATGTGTGGCCCGAATTGTTGAGAGATCACTTGATAGTCCACATTTTTCCACCTATGCGGTTAAATGGCGAGGTTTACCGCAGTTTTCTTGAAGAGAGCTACCACTACTGCTGAAGAAGTTCCGTTGCAATTAAGATTACAAAAATGTTTTTATGCATGACGGTGCTCCAGCCATTTAGTTTAGTTTGCTCGCGAGTTTTTGGACAATACGTATCCAGATCGGTAGATAGGACGGGGAGGTCCACAACCGCGCCTCCTTTGCTCTCCAGACTTAAATTTTTGGACTTTTTTCTCTGAGGTCACCTTAAATCATTAGTTTATACGGCTCCCATTGAAAATGTCGATGAACTGAGATATATGTATTATCGCAGCTTTTCAAACAATTCGAAATACCCCTGGTATTTTAGAACGGACTCGCCTATCAATACGACGGAGGATAGAAGCTTGTACTGCAGTGGGCGGTCTTTTCAAGCTCAGTTATAAGTTAATTTTGTTTTACTAATTATTATTTTTTTTAATTAATAATAAAACATTTAATTATGTTAACTACTATTAAATATTGTACTACTTTAAAACTAAGCATTTGGACATATGTTCTTATAAACTTTTATGATCAAATAAACCCAGGAATCAGCGCTTAAAGTTGGTCGAATATATTGAGAATCTCCTATAATTTTGTATAGTGCATTAAATTGATTTTCTTTTCCTATTAGTGATATTAATGAACCAGGCTCAAGGGATATTATTTGTGAATGGTGAGTTGTTGTTGTAGTTAATTACAACAAATAGCTAATGGTTAACTAGTGTGTGTAAACAACGCAATAATACAACAACAAAGGATACTTCAAACTTATTTTATATTAATCAAAATAGCATTTACTCCTGACCTCAGCATTCTTGAGCAACCTTTTTTACCTATCGCAATATTTATGCCTTTTGCGTGAATTTTTGTCAGCAAATAAACTAATATTGTTGTTGTTGAATAGATTTCTGCAAAATATCAATTGGTAGACGGCAAAAAGTATTCTGAAACCACCACTTCTTCGGAAAGATATATAATTTATCATTAATACAAACAAATCCCAAATTCTTGACGTTTAATTATGTTGAAAAAACAAATACTTTTTTTTAATTCGTAAAGACATTTAAAAATAAATTCCCAACTTGACGCATTCGCCAAGGCGCGCTGCGTGTATCATGTCTGCTAGTTTTCGCTGCAGTTTTTCTTCTCGTCTTCTTTTCCGTCTTTTTGTGAACGGCCGACAGGAGTTTTGCCTATGCACACATGTTTAGTCTTAAAATTACGGTACCCTGTCGCTATGTATAAAATAGTTCAAACAAAATCGCGAATTCGTTTTTTTTCTAACTGGCAACATAGAAATTTCTTACTTCCTGTGTGCTGTCATTTCGTGGTTACTACTCTGGGAGAGCCATTCGCGTTGTAGTAGGAATGCGTCTACGATGCAAGAAGGAACCGAATTGTCGCGCCATAAAGTTCCTCGGCAGACAAAAAATAAAATTAATTGCGTCGAATGCCTATACTTTAGATCTCCGTTGATTTTTTGAAACGCAAACAACGTTTTTCTATTGCTGTTGTCGCCTTAAAATAAAATCAATGTTATGGTTATTACAAACACTGAATTACAAGTAATGTTGAGTAATATCAAAGAAATGTAATGAAATAACAGCACGAAATCAGTTATCCTTTTTATGCCTTTGTATGTGTTATATAGAGGTCGTTTGAAACATCGTTTAAGACTTTTAAGGCAGAAGCGATCGAAATAGGTTAAAAGTCATAATAAACATATGTTACAAATCAACGAGATAACAGCGAGTATTGCCTAGTAGTACATGGATATAACATATCCAGTAAACAGTGCTTATCAGTATTGTTTTATGAAGTTTAAATTGACGTTTTGTCAATTTTAGCATTACAAGGTTGCGTATTCTAATGCTAAAATAAACATATGGTGTTCATGTACGGTCGTGCTAGGATTCTTTACAAGCACGTCGCTTTATGCTGAAATGTTTCCTGATCCCAACTGCCTTTCGCATAGTGATGTTTCAGACGGTGTTTAAAACGACTAGAGAACTAGATGTTTAAGAAGCGTCTTGTGATACTGACCAAGATAGCATGCACTCCATAGATAGAAGATCGAAATTTGAATTATTGAATGAAAAATCCCGAAATAGTGTTAGAAGAATTCGACTCAAGGGGTAGCAGCAATCCTTGTTGGAGAACTCTTCATGACAACTCCTATAACCCTACCATATCCAACGGGTACAAGCTTTACTCTCCGGATATCAAGGAGAAGGGCTTCTGTGATGGGTTTTGCGAACGCTGCTGACACGGCCAGATTTCCTGATAACATCCTTTTCACTGATGAAGCTGTTTTACTAAAAATGAAATATTAATTTCCACAACAATCACGTTTGGTGTGACGAGAATCCTCATGCTACCGTTGAAGACAAGCAATGAACTTTCTCTCTAACATCTGGTAGCATGATAGAAGAGTTAGGAACACCGATACGTTTTGCCAAACGGCGAACAGGTCCTGCAAACCTCGAGTTTTGGAAAAACTTTAACCTGAACTTTGGAACATTACCATAATCTAAGACTGAAACTCTAGTTTATGCAAGATGGAGTTCCCAAAATTTAGCGTGCTGCTTAGGAACATCTTAACAATGAATTACCTGGAGATGAAGGCAAAGAAGGTCCCACTGCTGCCTCCAAGCTCCCGATCTAAACCCGTGGGACTTTAATATCTAGGTTTTGTGAAAAGTTAGTGTAGCAACACCGGTAAAATCTTCCAGATAGCGCAACGAATGAAACACTGTTGCCGATAATCGAGAAAAACCCTGTTTTTGAAAGATGCGCGCTTCCATTCAAACCAGAATGTAATCCTATGTCGAAATGGAAGGACGTCAGGTTGAACATCTTAGTTATAATCTATTGTATGTTAAAATGCAATAACACTTAATAAAAACCGCTAAAGCAACTTATTCTGCAATTGCGATAAAATCGCTGCTTATCTCCGGAAACAGTTAATTTGTACACAGTTTTTATGAACTTAACCTTATTTCCGACGTACTACATGCCCTTAAATCTTTAACGTTTTCAAAACTATGTACCTACGAATAATTAATATAAACATGAATTTAAAGAAATTTAATTAAATATCTTTGTCGTTATTAAACATAGATGTGATAAACCTTAATACTGTCTCTATTAAAATATTAATATGGACATAAACTGAAGATATATTTTTATGTTCATTTGTAATAATAATAAATGCATATTAAAGTACATATTAAAGTATCACTGCTCATTGTTCGTGATATATTTGGAATTTTGAACATGAATATTACTAGATCGCACCAATTAAACCTTTTCAATCAAATTTGTGAGAGAGAGAGGACTTAGTGTGTGAAATCTATCTCGTAATTTACACAACATGGGCCAACAATCGTCCAAAATCGAATATCAATCGCCTCCACCGCCGAAAATTGCACGAAGAGAAAAGAATCTCGAAACGAGTTGGATGTTCACACGTAAGTAAAATAAGGATAATATTTTTAGTCCTTTTGATGCGCTTGGTTATAAAAACACGGTTTAATTAATGTGTTTTAACTTAAACTAAAGAAGTATATGGTAAATTTATTTATTGCATTCTATTTATTAATTATTTCACTACCGGTTTCGGCAATGGGTATGCCTTCCTCAGGTGTATAATTCGAAATCAACTGTAAATACAAAGTAATTATGTTAGTATAAAATATTTTTTTAAGAAATACTTATTTGAAGACTTAAATTTAAATTGAATAATAGCCAAAATTTGATGACAAAAATAACTAAAAAGTCAATATAAAATTTACTTACGGGATTATCAAAAGTCTCAAGTTATTTAAAAAAAAAAAGAAAATAAGAAGTTTTTAATGTTCAGCGCAATTTAGGAAATGACATCTAAAAATACTTTGTTAGCGCAATAGTCAATCAAGAATCATCTAAACTACTAAAAAGACTTTAATAGTTTTTTTTAACCAACTAAAGTCAAGACACCAAACGACTTAAACAAATCTCGACTGTAATAAAACACTGATTGTTCGGCAATAGCCTAATGATCTTCTTTCAGTGTTGATTGACACCCTAATTGCAAACCATTCCCGTTTTTTTAGCAAAAATAAGAAATCTTCTATCATCTGCATACACAACCAAAAAGGCAATTACTATCTGAGATATTAATACTTAAACTTGAAGTAAAAACAGTACAAGACTCAATACAAAACCCTGCGGGACACCTTAGATGACCTCATTCATTTTCACGTAACCATAAACCACAGTTAAATGAAATACTTTAGTGGTAAATTTTAGTATGCTCTGCGCATGTTCTTAAACAATTACAGCGTACGTCCGAGAGCTATTTGGATTCGCTGTGTCAATCCAGGACGAAAATAATGTTTAAGTTTCAACTTGTTCTAATTAACCATGAAAATAGTTCCTTTACTACTATTACTAGAAAACCTAGAAAGTTAACATGTTGTCTTTAAGATAAACATCTAATAGGAGCCGTTTTCGTGGAAGGCAATATTTTTTGAATCAATAAGATTATAGTTATTCAAAACTATAATTTTCGTGCAACACATGAAAATAATCTTATTTTAAGTTACTTTTATTGTTTATCCAACATACATTGTTGTATTAATATAGACCAAAATAATGTTCGCTGAACCATTACAATAAGATATTTTGGAACTTTTTGTTTGTTCAAAACCAAAATAGCGTTATTTCAAACAAATTATATATTACAGCAATACTATGTTGGTTTGTTTCAAATATAAACTTGTGCAGTGAAATCATTTTTCGCATCATTTTTCATCTTTTTGTGTAATTGTTATTTAATTTAGTCTCCAACCAATATTTTATGCTAACATTATTTTGTGGGTTAAATAAATCCAATGGTCGTGTGGTTTATATACAGCTCAAAATGTGTGTTAAATTACCGAATTTTGCGTTAACTAAAGACGATCTTTTTCTCAGTGTGGATTGTGAAGTGTCCCTTTAATTAGAACCACTTCACATAATTTTAAAGAATTTGGAAAGATGTCCTTAACAAATGATAAATTAAGTAATTAAATAAGCTTTTAAATAAATAATCAAACAAACTTATAAGTAGATAGGACAATTTTTTTGCCGCGGTGTATAATAAATGAAAATAAGTAAATTCTAGTAACAATAGAATTTTAAAAATACATAGATAAATGAAAAATCATTTCGTGCATTTAGGTCACACCTCTTTGAAGTGCATCTATATACAACATTACGTCACTTATCGCCATTCTCTTAAATCTACACGGAAATCCTACTGCCGCTCGGCATGGTCCAATTTTTCACTAGTATTTACATTTATCCGGCGAGAATTTATTACCTCTTCGCAGTCGTATCCAGACTTTTCCCGAAAAGCATTTATGGAACTCCCAGTCTATTTCGGAACGGTGTTTATCGAGAAACCTATTTGAACAGCTGTCGGAGAATGGCGAAAGTATAGTGGAATGAACGCATTAATCCATTGTTTGTTTACATTCTATAATACGAGGCTTACGCACGAATAGTTTTCGACATGTGTGCATGTACGACTGACTGTGTTCAACTTGTTGTCAGTCAAACTCGCGAAATTGTCGTAATGGGTTTGGTAAACAGGTTATATATATTTGAGTTAAAATATGTCCTGTTTAAAGTTTTCAATTAGCACTTCTATGTGTTATGCGACTTTGTATATACTTTAGTTAATTTATTACATATTGCTGAACAGTATGATTGCATCGATGTTGCTCGAAGATAAAAATTAACGTTTATACGGGTAGAGGAAACTTTTCATTTAAATAAAATCTTATTGCAACTAACAAAGTGGTCATAATCTATTCATTTAATGCGGTTTGCTTTGCAGGTTCTATTAACGCAAGCACTAGGAGATCAATTTTTATTTACTTACGTCGCTAACTTGGAACGTACAGTTCCTACTGCAAAAAAGTAAACGATCTTGGGAAACTATCGGAGATGAGTGCACTTAAGACGCATTCTTTTATGTGAATACGTTTATGTCTAATAGGAATTCTGGTTTTTATAATTTATGTTATGAAAACACGCGCATACACTTAAAAAAGAGTATTTTAGACGTATTTTTTGGTAAAATAGGATTTCCGTTGTTCTAATTGGTAGAATAAAATACCATTCCGCTTGTTACCAATATGGAATAGACTTAATAGAGAAGTTTGTTCGTTGTTGCTATGTATTACTAAAATTGCCTAACAATTTTGTGAAAATAATATTTTTATAAATACAGTGAGGTCGTAAATTGTTGGTTTTCATTTGGGTCTTTGCGTCATTTTGCCTAATAAATCCACAAATGAATCAATTTTATGAATTTGATTTAAGGAATGAAATGTGTGACATCATGTGCAAAAGTTCTACTTTGTTATAATATGTAAATTTATTTATAAAAGCAAAGAAATAAAAAAAAAATCTTTCTATTGATTAATATATTAAATAGACAATATAATAACATCAAAAATAGCTTATATACGTGAGAACAAATAAACGTGTTTTTAAGAAATAGTTTTTTGGGTTTTGTTACATAAGGCCGGTTTTACATTATACAGTGTGTTAAAAAAAGGTTGTCGGATATTTTACCCAATTATAAGTACTGGTGGAAAATAAACAAAAAAGTCTTAGTCAACATGGGTCCGCAATTCAACCTGTTTTACATATAGTCGATTGCATATTTTAAAATAAAAAAAAACATTTTTCGTGTTTTGAGAATATTCCCTTTGTCAAACAACTGATTGTGACTTAAAATTAGTTCTGTCAGATATCTGTCATCAGATTATTATCATTTGCGTCAATTTTTTTTTCGTTCTCAAATTATGCATAAGTACACAAATGCAGAAATGGCGATATGCATTTTATGTATGGTCGTGCGAATGTAATGCCACTGAAGCACGGCGTATGTATTGCCGAAGAATTTCCAAATCGATTGTTACCGAGTGATAAGATTTTCTCAAGACTTCATATCCGGCTGTCCGAAACTAGTTCATTTAAAATTAAATGGTGTTCTGGTAGACCTAGATTCAGTTCTTCTCCCGCAGTACAATTAGATATTTTGAGACGGGTAGAAGACAACCCAAATATTAGCACCCTAAGACTTGCCGCAGAACTGAACGTCAGTCATCCCCTCATTTGGAGAATTCTGCGGGAACAGCAGCTCTATCCCTACCACATTCAACGTGTGCAAGTTCTTGCTCCTCACGATTATGATGCAACGTAGGTTTTTTTGTCATTGGGTTTTACGAAAGCTGGCAAGAACTCCCTAATTTTGCGACTCAGATTTATTTAGTGACCAGGTGGGTTTACAAGAGACGGAATCATATATGCTGTTGTTTGAACTGCATCACCAAAACCGTTTTTCGGCTAAATGTTTGCTTGCTATTTTTGGAGACTGTTTAATTGGTCCAGATTTCTCCCTAATCGTTTTAACGGGACAAGTATACTTGGATTTTTTTAAGAAATGAATTACCCGTTTTGTTGGAAGACGTGCCGCTTTTTAACAGATTAAAATGTGGTTTATGCACGATGGAGCTCCTGCCCATTTTCCATCGTAGTTAGAATTTCTTAAATCAAGATTACAACGAGAGATGGATAGGACGGAGTGGACCAACTGCATGGCCTCCTAGGTCCCCTGACCTGATACCTCTAGACTTCTATGTTTGGGGGCATCTAAAACAATTAGTGTACGCACGATCTGTAAACAATTTGGAAGAACTCAGGCAACGAATCCTAAATTGTTGCGAGGAAATTCGGAGGACTCCAGAAATTTTCGAAGATTGCGTCGATCTTTCATAAGAAGTGTGAAGCTGTGCTAGAAATGAACGGTGACATGTTAGAACAATTTCTTTAGTTTTACTTTAAATAAAGATTTGTTTAATTTACATTGCGATCAGAATTTCTTTGAAAATTTTTATCCTACTAAAACAATATGCAATCGACTATATGTTAAAAACAGTTGAATTGCGGACCCATGTTGACTAAGACTTTTTTGTTTATTTCCACCAGTACTACAATTGGGTAAAATATCCGACAACCTTTTTTAAACACACTGTATATTGAATTTAGTATGAAATTTTGATGTAAATTTGCTATTAAATATTTCAAAGAGTACATACACAAAAAATTATTTGTAAATTTCGTCCGAAGTTTTGTACTAATTATTTAAAACCTGTTCTATTTTCTCATTATTTTGACAAATGAAATGTGCGCGCGCAGTGTTTGAATTGTATTTAGCAAAACATATAACAGGTTGTTAATTGAATCTTCATAACTTTACTAACCCAGACAAAGACAAAATTGACTTATTATTTAATATAACATTTTGTTAAACATAAAAGTTTTATAATCTATAAAAAAATAGGTACATATAAAAAATTGGATTTTATTTCTAGAATTATATTTAAGCTTTGGAATTAAATGTGTTGATAAATTATGAGCCTGAATAAAGTTTTCCTGTCATTCAACCATTTCAGTCAGGGAATTAAAATAACTTCTATATTCATCCCTAAATTGTCTTGCAAAATTTGCTATCCATTCTAATGTATTGCCACTTAGTCATTGCACTTTCCTTAAAGTTTTAATATTTTGCTCTGCAATTCCATCTATATCTATCTTAAGTTTCTATAGTAGAACATTTATCTAGATAAGCTTATAATCACCAAATCACCATTCGAAAATTCAAAGTATTACCAGTCTATTTGTGGCTTTATGATTACAAAGGAAGTAGAATCTATCAGATCCGGTGTTTACCCAGGTCCGTCAAAACTACATAAAGAATGAGAAATGTTTAGCCATTCGCTTATTGACAAAGGAATCTAAATAAAAAAATTGACAAAGAATGGTCAGTCCTTATAATTCGGAATTTAATAAATTTAGAATGCCTCTTCCTTCATTTTGCCTACTTAAAGCCGTTTTACACGTCCGATAATTCTTACGCAAATTATAACAAAATTTATACCGAAAATTTTGGTGACAATTTTCGTAAGAATTTTTGTTACGACACTTTCAGGTCATTTTACACAAGAATAAATTTTAACCGGAATTTTCACGATATTTGTTGTTACAAGCAGGCGCATTTGTTAAATTAAATTGTTATTTGATTATGGTTATCACAGAAATCCTAAATAAATAGCAATTAACCGATAAACCAGCAAAATATGAATCATAATTGTTCAGATTTAGGTTACAACTTAGAAGTGCAAATGGAAGTAACCTTATTCCTGTGTAAAACGACCTGAAGGTGTCGCGACAAAATTTCTTAGGAAAATTGTCACCAAAATTTTCGGTATAAATTTTGTTATAATTTGCCAAAATTTTCGGGATAATTTTTGTTTTGATTTATGTAACAATTCTCGTACGTGTAAAACGGCTCTTACTCAATTTTTACACCATATTTTACGAGACTAGCTATCATAGTTGCATTCAAACAAGATACACACAATAGCAACACTTCTAATATCTATTTATAATTTTTTTGATTCTAAATTTTTCACTTTAAGTATCAGACAGGCATATTCATTAACTTCGAAATATTTGATGCTAAGTTACTGATGTATTTTCTTTATGTATGACATTTAAACAAATTTCCTTCCTAATTCAAAATAAAATTTAATACAAAATTTCATACTAAATTCAGTATAATGTAAAACGGGCCTATAAGATACCTTTCATTTAAAGGAGGACTGAAAATAGTAAGAAGTATTTTTTACTGCTCTTTTTATCTAAAAAAAAATAACAAAGTATGTTTACCTCTAACTTGAGTACAAAGCGTTAGCTAGAGGAAAATCTGAATGAATTTTGTTAAATTTGCTGGTGCGTTGGCTATAATTAAATGTAGTAAAAACAAAAAAGCCGCATAAAAACCTTCAATATATAGAAAAGAAGTATCAATAGAAATGTATTTACGCAAGTTGATTTTCTTATACATATATTTATTGTTCCGTCCTTATAAAAGTATTGATAAAAAGAATGTATTTTTTAACCAGCTTCCCTGATTGTGAGTCATCAATAGCGTTTGCGTTATGCCTATAACACGATCATATGAAAGTAAGTAGTAAAGGGCAGTATCATGTAGGACATATTTATTGTAAAAAATCAACTAATATATTCGCCATAATAAATACCGTTGCACTATTCCATATGTAGATTTAAAAGCAAATATTTTCTATACCCATTAGGACCTCTTTATATAAAGCAAAATATTCGCTACGCTCATTGAATATTCGAATAGTTCTACTCTACTTTATATAACCACTCACTATTTGTTACTCTGAGTATATTAATACTAATAGAGTGGAATATTTATATTCGAATATTTCTATTCGAATATTTCTACTCTATTTCTTACAATCAACCACTACTCGTTACTCTGAGTGTTAAGAAGTAGCGGATATTTTGTAACGAATAACTACTTTGTGCCCACCACTAGTGTCAACGCAAAATTAACAAAAAATAAAAACGGTTCCCATTGTCAGTGAAACCAGGAATGCAATTCCAATTTTTGCCGAAATCGAGATTTATCTCCAACAAAAATTAGAAACCGAAATGAAAAATCAAAATGTACATACATCGGAATAAATTGCAGACCTATATGTTTGCCACTGTATATGTAACTTTGAGCCTATTTCTTCCTAACAATCTTCGAAAATATAATGTTTTCTTGCTCTGTTGGAATACATATTTGCTTCATAGGAGATGCACGGTTTTCTGGTTTCACCGACGATATGTTATAACCATCAATATTGTAAGGGTTATAAAATATATTTGACAATCGACACTCCATTAAGTTTTATGAGCATCAGTTCTAAATACACTTTTATTACTACCTTGTGTTTATCAAAACGCTCCCATGGTTTACATACATGCATATGTGCTGACAAGTCCTTAAACATCACAAGAAAAAAAAGATCCTGTGATCTTCGGCGGGCTTACTGTTTATTGATCACTGATCTACCCATAAGCTAAATCGAGGTAGGCGTCACATGCAAGTTACATAAATGAGTTTTAATTTCTTTTTAGACTTATTCAATGATTTACTGACTATTACCAAGTATTCCGTATCTAATTCTTATCGTAGGTGGAATCCTAATTGAAAACTGCTCTATTGTTGTAAATTGATTAAAATGCGATTCAGGTCATTCTGTATAGTTTTTACGCAATTTAGACAATATTTATTGTGTCAACTTATAAGGAATATTATTGTGTGTATTGTCGATGTTGTTAATAAGCACGCTATTGTTGTCTATAATATTAAGGCACTAATCATATATACATGATTATTATGAAAAATGTCTAAATATTCTCTTTTACTAATCGAAATGTCCACCGCATTTGTTTGACGCATAAATAGTAAATTTATTTGTGATAAACACTCTATAGTACCTGTAGCGACTTTCATTTTTTGCCAATACGTAAAATAACGAATATACTTCATGATTTCGAGTACGCTTTATAGTTTTCTTGTCTTTCTTTAAATTGGCTTTCACAAATGGAACTTTTATAGTTCCATTGCTTCCACTGATGTTCCAATAATGCTTTTTGTATTAACATTTTATGAGTACTAATTATTTTCTTCTTTAGTGGAAGCCTACAAGTCGACTATTTAACTATTTATTTTATTATATTCATTATCTATCAATAATTATAAGCAATTTTCGCCTAATAAATGTACGGTTAAAGTCATTAATAACTGTCATCTGTACTTCGACATGTTTTACCACGTATCCAAAGTTTATGGCAGTTACTTTCACATTAACGTTCATATCTTGGGTGATTTCTAAGAATATTTCTTTTCAAAAGTATGTTGGAAACCATCATTAGTTTACAAGTAGCGTGGCATCGAATAAGACTGTCCTGATCCTATTCCACTTTCCACGAAGATTATATCGATATTTACATCCACTATTTCGAATGAAGTTAGCTAATAAAACACAGTAACGTGCGGTCATTGCGCGGTTTTTGTCTAATTGTGCGTATGCAACTTAATATACACTAATGTCAATCCGGACAGCAAATGTAGTGCACCAAAATTGCATCTAAAGTATGAGTCATTCAACTAATTCCCGCGCAAAAATAACGTAATAAACATTTTTCAAAACAGTATATTTCTGATAACCAATACAACCAGGTTTAATTAAAGGTATAGAAGGTTTAAACAATATATATTGTAAAAATACACATTTATGTCATGTCTTCACTTATATCAGACATTCTTCATAATTTAGACGAGGTACTGAATGGACAATAATGGATGAATGCTTTTTATAGCCATACGCCCTACAACAAAAATATAATATAAATTAAAAAATTGGGCACATGTTTCTTTAACATACCTGCACTGCTTACATGCTGTGTTCAAAGTGAGGACCACCATTATTTATGCAAGCATCTACCCTCTTCTTCATGTTTTCAAAAACATTTATTAATTGCTCATTTGCAATATTCTTCATTTCTTATTGCTTCTTTCAACTGATCCATATTATGTAAATTTTATTTTTTAGATGACCAAATAAAAAACAGTGAAGCTGTGTAAGATCTAGAGTGATCTAGGTGGCCAACGTTCAAAGCCAATAACTGGTATCAAAAAATTTCTGCAAATACTCTCTTGTTTCTCTTGCTGTATGAGCAGTAGCATTGTCGTTTTGAAAATAGCCTAGCTATAACTCATCATCAAATAATTAGTTCCACAAGTTCATGTAATATAAGTCTATATCTGACTGCTATTATTGTATCCTCAAAGAATATCGGTCTTATTATACATCTCCTGGGTATTGCAACCCATATCCCTATTTTTACAGGATGCAATTCCGTTTCCCAAATAACAAGAGGATTTTGTGCAGACCAAATTCCAACATTTTGAGAATTTACATTACCTGTTAAATTAAACCAAGCTTTGTCGGTAAAAAGTAAGATTTAAAACATCTTCATTTCTTAGATTTGCATTAAATCAATGGCAATATTCCATACGTTTTTCGAGATCTAGTGGCAGTAATTGCTGCACGATAGAAATTTTATATAGATGACAATGAAGCTTCCGTTTTACAGCTTTCTGAGCTGGTCCATAAGATAAACCTACAAAAAAATTCACATGACTTCATAACACCATTCTATATGTGTATTTCTACCAGTTTGTTATGCAAGTTGCCGTAATGGCTTTCCAGGGCTGTAATTCAAACGAGCACGTACTGCTGTGTACTGAAGGTACCAAAGAAAATGCAAAATGAAAATTAAAAATGAAAAATAAACTCTTTAAACTAAATATATCTTCCAGAACTAAAATAATAACTGATCTTATACCTAAATTGTGTACACAAGAATATAATAACAATTATTATATAACGAGTTCCTTGATGGATTAAATAATTTCAAATAAGCGAAACAAATATCTAAATCAAATGAAATCACAAAATGGCAGCAATGAATTTAAAATTACATGTACTTACACCGGTATCTTTCAAGGAACTGCCTCACAGGATTTAACAATCGCATACATATAAAAACTTAAACAAAACATTAACTAAATCTTATACAAAATAAAACAATTTGAAATTTCTCGCAACATTGACAAAGGCTTATCGAAATAAACAAAAAAAACACTGAATTTACGACAACCGGGGTGGCAGGCCACAGCAGTACGTCTTCCAACAAATTTTTGGTTAGAACTGATAGGCGATCTGGTGACTTTTCCTTCAAAACACTTCCAGTTCCTCTGAAGCGATAGACAACCCGATTGATGTGTTGAAGGAGAGTTTCATTATCAATTTGCGCTTCGACGAATTGATTTATAAATTCTTCAACACAAAGTACAGCTGAATATCTCCACTGCCCATTACCTCCTCGCTCACCATTTCGAAAGCATGCCTCCAAAATAAATGTATCTTGGTTCAGCATAAATGACATTTTGCCAAAAAAAAAAACACGTTACGCTCTGATTGCGAAATGAAGGCGTAGTCTTGAGAAAGACTACGGAATGACTAAATAAGCAAAATTCAAACACGAAACACACGACTATGTAGAATATACAGGGTGTATCAGATATAGAGGTAAATATAATTATATGTAGCAGCTGTAATCATATACATTCAAAAAGTCTTAATGCACAGGGGGTCTATCTGTAAGCATTAACGAGATAAAAACTATTTTATAAATGCCATGGGCTAGAGCCGTACCTGTGCCCAATCTAAATGTTGTCCCGAGTATACCCCCCACATACCACAATCATTCAGCCATTACCGCTGTTAGTTTTATGTGAATCGCCGCTTGGAGTGCAAGCCACTTCGAACATTTTATTTAAATTCTTCCCGTCTCGAAAAAACGATCCTTTTCAGGACCATCATGATTTCATATAAAGAAAATCGAAGCTTGATGCATCGGAAAAGGGGCGGAATGTATAGATTCATTTTCGCGCGATATCATAGTAAAAAGGCGTGTTTGCAAATTTTCTGTATCTACATTTTATTTCTGTGTGTAATTCGATTCAATTCATTTTGCGTTATATGATTAAATAAATCCAAAAGAAATAACTCAGATTCATGTGGTGCCGTTTATTAACAACTAACTCTCGATTAGACAAAGCAAAAGAAAAATATTTACGTTTTTTCTAACTACTGAAGTCGCATATCCGGTGAAACTCGAACGTCTTCTCAGGTATTAAAAATAATACTTTGTAGACTTACGTAGAATGCTCTTAACATATAGGGAATGTTTATTTTATAAAAAGAAGAAATTTAAAATGCCTCAGTTTGCTATTTTTACAGGGCCTTTATTTATTCAGAATGACGTTAAATGAACTTACGGCATACCATTAAGAATAATACTAAATGAGTGCAATGTATTTATACATAACACCACTTTTAGCGAGTGCTTAACATGACGTTTCCTTGCATCAGGCCCGGACTAAAGAATTTTTGGCTCTAAATTTTACTTTTTTTATTCTTTAATGATGAAATCCGGTTTCGGTGGGTTTGTGCTTTATATGTCGTGTAGTTAACACCCAAGCAAAATTTACTTTTTTATTTGATACAGCCTGTATGTATGTCACTTTGACAACAAAATTTGAGGAAACGCTGTATTCCTAATTTCATTAGAATGATTGGATGAAAATATTGATTTGCGCATCGCGGAAAGTAATGTAGGATCAGGACAATCACTTTCGATCTCAGTATATGTACTAGTAGTATACTCACAATCGGTATACTTCTATATTAGCAATTTAAAAGTCTTATATTTGTTTCAGGTTCTGCTAAAAAACAAAGAGAAGTGGTGCGTGTCACACAAGTGTTAACAACATCTAAACTATCACCGAAGCCGAATAATCGCAATTCGAACGAAGGTAAGCTTTTGCTCAAAATATTACTGGATACTAATAAATTTTAATAAATCTTTTTAAATAAATATTATGTAATAATCCCATTAAAATAATTATTAACAAAGAATAAAAATGCACTTCTGCTTACTTATTTAATTTCGCTAAGCGAAAGATTTGCGAAACTTCCTCAATTTACAAATGAAAAACAAATACTTTCCCATAATTTTCGATGTTTTCCACCGTAATATTGCATTCTGTGACTAAACAAAGGTTTCCATGCATGTAGGTACCTATTGTGATGCGAAAATTTCCTACAATCTCCAAACCGTAACATGTAATTACCAAGGAGAGAATGGTTTGTGTTTATTCTGCTTTTACTACATACTCACCGATACAAAATGTTTTCTTTGAAGTACAAATAATAAAAGGATGGCATAATTGAATTTTCGAGATCTGAAGGGTGGTAGCCAACTTGATGGAACTGTAAATCGATTTCTATTATTCAAAAATCATCCATAAAGGCCGTTTTACACCTAGCTATTTATTGGCCAAATTAAAATTGTTATATATTGTAGTGTATTACGTGTATAACACGGATTTTAAACAATTTTAAATTGGCCAATAAATTGCGCAATAAATAGCTAGGTATAAAATAGTCTTAAAACAATGACAAGCCCACTCTCTGTGCTGATTTTCACTCCTAGATAGTAACTGCGTTTATGCAACCATTTTGCCACTGCTGCTGTTAAGGTTGCGGACCAACAGGCGCAAACGGAGCTTTTATTCAGTAGGAATGTGAATAGATCCATATACATACGTATACAAAGACGGAGAAATGTTCTTGTTTGTATAAAGTACCTAATAAATCATGTTTTTGTTTTGTTTTTTATAAAAGGTTCTTCAATAAAAGATTCTGTAAAGATTTATACTTGCATTTTAATTCACAAAAGAAAAACTTTGAATTTATGTTGCTTTAAAGGATTTTGCTTAATTTATTTGAAACCGATTTTCTTTACTTTTTATATTTTAATTTTAAATAAAACAATTTCAATTTTGTTATATACATTTTGGTTAATATGATCGGATTTGAAGAATTGTAATGAAAAAAAAGAACATTAGAATTTACTTTGTTAGGAATTAATTTTTTCTTCTTATCGAGAACACTTTAAGGTTTCTAACTTGATAATTTCTTATATACTGGGTGAGTTTTTTTATCTTGAGACAACGGAATATCTCTAAAACACTGCATAAAATCGCTGTAATGCGAATATCGCTGCGAATAAATAAATGTATCGAAGTGAAGGGGCACAGTTTCGAACACATGGCTTTTTGAAATGTTATTTAATGTTAAAATAAAAAAAAACACAAAATCATGTTTGCTTGCTTCTCCTTTTTGTGTATTTTTTTTTTTTCTAGACGTTCACAATCATGTTTTTTTTTTTGCGATTATAGCGCAATCTGTTGCGAATCGAAAAAAAAAGTTTCAATCAAAAACTACATACTTGATGACGTAGAATCCGAATCTGCAATACAAAATGGGGGTTCCCATTTAAGATTTCAAAGTTGTCACCCCACTCACTCTGGGGTAATGAGGTGGGGGATCGAGTTCGGCACCATTCAGTGAGCCCCCTACATTATAACAAATCTTGTTATAATGTAGGGGTATATAAGAGATAGTCCCTTGTCTCAAGATAAAAAACTCACTCTGTATACTAAACAGTATTAGTTAAATAAAAATCCACAAGCACAGTTGGGTAAAAAATTATTTAAATAAACATAATTTAACTGTCTTTATCTGTGAACAATAAATAAAAGTATGTTCTATCTTTGTCCGTTAGCGATAAATAAATCTATTTTTAATTAATTAGCTGTGACAAATGAGTTTTAGAATGAAGTGATTTTTTGTAAGGGAGAGTAATTCTAATTTTGATTTCTTTTGGTAGTTTATCACTATATTGATTTGCTATTTTATACCTACGAAAATGTTAATTGTATGTATTTTTTTTCGAGATAAATGTTTTACGTAAATAATTCTTATATATTATTGAAGATTCCTAAAATTATAAATGAAGTTACTTTGGAAATAAAATTTCGATTCGAACAAGTAAATTCAAGTGCACAAGATTTTTACTGGTCAAGTCCATCACTTATATCATCAGGTCTAAACTATAATAGAAGTAATCCATATTTAATGATGAATTTCAATAAAAAAAATAAAGCACAAACTTACAATTTACCATCAAGGAATAGTCAAAGAGTATATAAAAAAAAATAAAAAAATCGATTTTTTTAATTTGTTAGACAAAAATAATTCCAAAATGGCTCGCATGTAACTTTTCAACTATTTTAGTATGCTATCTAATAGCAACTGTAGATTAGATTAGGATTTGGGTGGCCTATGGACCTGTTTCACCGCGACCTTTTCAGATTTATTGTAATCCTCTTTTTTCCTAGAGGACGCTCTCTATTTTTGGCTATCATCTTTGAGATCGGCTTCTTTATGTAGCTACTAGCTGTGGGGTTCTCCTCCCCCAATACTAGAAACCTTGTCCTCGCCAGGCCTTGGCATTGACACAGCACATGAACTGGTGTTTCTTCCTCCTCTTGGCAGTATCTGCAGGTTGCATCATCTGCCAGGCCTATGTTGTACATATGCCTATTCAGTCTATAATGACCAGTCAGCAGACCTACAATCATTTTGACAGTCTTCCTGTCTTTATTCAGTAGATCTCTCGTGAATTCAGGCCTCTGCTCCTTTAGGAACTCTTTTACCTGTCTTTGTCCCGGTGATTCTTGCCACCACTCTCTGGACTGATTATGTACCAATTCTTGATGGATTTTTTAATTTGCGATTTGGTTATGAATGACCTTGACGAACCTCGCCAAGCCAGCTCGTCCGCCGCCTCATTTCCTCTCACGCCCGAGTGGCTAGGGACCCAGGCCAAAGTTAATTTCTTTGAGAGGTGCCCCCTTATTTAGGGCGCTTACACAGTCCTAAATCAGCTTAGAGTCCATGCTTTTGGAGCTAATCATTTTAAGTGTGGACTGACTGTCAGAGAAGATAGCGACGCTTTTACCTGGCTCGGTACATCTTTCTATTTCTCGGACATAGTGGTGAATTGCAGCAACCTCAGCTTGGAACACAGTCGTGTCTTTGCTGAAGTTTGCTGAAAGAGCCTTTTTAGGCTTCTTAGCGTATATTCCCGCTCCAACGCCGTAGTCCGTTTTAGAGAGCCGTTTGTATACCAGTTTGAGTCCGCTCTTACCGGAGTACCTGTCTCCCAGTCCTTCTTATCTGGTATTATGACCTGATATTTTCTATCTAGGTTAAATTTTTGAAACATGGCATCACATGGCATTCCCAAAAGGGGTGCCTCCTTGAGTTCGTCTAACAGTTTTTTATAGTCAGCGCCGTGCGATTTACTTATCGGAATAGCAACTGTATGTTATACTTACGGTGTGTTGCAAGAAAAACAGGTGTAGTGTTCAAAACATATACTTCAAGAAAATAACTAGTATTCTTCTTCCGATGTTTTAATTATTTATATTCACGTTTACCTCAGCAACAGAAATGACATGGTATTTTAATAACCTGAGTTAACGGTTTTAATGTTTTTTCAAAGTACATAACTCAGAGTTGAATGAAGGTAATGAAGCTACTTTTTGCTTTTTTGGAAGAACTAGATTTCTATACTTAACATATGTCGACACTGTCATAAACATTATACTAGCTACACCATTATAAAGTAACATTGTTTAAATACTTGTATATGCTTGCACAACAATAAACATTTCCTTAAATTATTGTTATTAAACCTGTTAGCAGCAATATTAGTTGTTAAAACATTTAAAGATATGATAACGCTTTTTTTCATGATTATTCGACACAACTTATTTACATGATATATTGCAACACAATCTTTTTCTTTCCAGTTAAAAAGACACAGGCTCAGCCAGTTCCGAACGATGTTAAAACCGCCAATCGAAAAAATCTGTTCGCTTCAAAGGAGAGCAAGAAAAAAGAAACTCCGATAAAAGGTAAGTCATAGCTATTATTAAGTTATTTAGGGTAGTTTTGCGTAATATATTGAATGTGGTAAATTTCACTATCCTCATTATAAATATCCTCTTTTACTATGGTGCTATTACTGTCAATTAGAAAGTTGATTGTCTTAAATTAAGATTGATAGCTTTAAGGGTCATCAAGATATGTCCAGATCATCACACTTGTGTAACGCTTGATATTACGCCAAAATTAATTAAGAAGCAGAAACTGTGTTGTTGATCATATAGCGGGAGTTTCTTCGCATAGTAGTTAAGTAATTCAATTGAAAAAAGCTGTTTAAATTTTATGTTCATTGATGGTTTAGTCAACGAAATAAGAAAAGATTTTTTAGTGATACGTTCGTGAAACTTTGTCCTTTTAGTTTATAAAATTAATTCAATTATTTTTGACGAAGTTTTTGTTATGAGACGTTTGTGAGCAATTTGAGTTTTGTGCTCTTAGATATTCTTATGTGGCTTTTAAAGCGCAATTCTACACAGGGTGTTCAATCAATAAAGGTGTTCTGATTTTGAGGGAGCTGATAGAGGAGGTCATTATATGATTGAGAAAAGTCTATTATCGTTTTCGACTGTTGACGTTTTCTTTAAAAGTCACAGCTGTTTGTACCCCGGGTTATTCTTCATTTCATAAAAGCATCATGTAGCATACAACCACATGCCACACTCACTCATGATCATCAACATGTTGAATGCTTCCATATTTTTTGAGAACACCAAATTAAAAATAAAAAAAACAAATCATGAAACTTGAACAATGAAAAATGATTGGATCAAGGTAACAATAAACAGAACTGGTAATGAAAATTCGGTTGAGACCAATAAACACAAGTTTGACGTTTTGTATCGGTAAACTGACATAACTATGCAATTATCGACACTTTGCCAATCTTTGAAAAAAAAAAAAGAATATTCCAAAGTTAAAAGTTCCCAAATAAACTATGAGTTTATGAATTTATTCGTATCGTTTTAAAGGATTTCCTTGATAACGCCAATTGCCTCATGCGCCAAAATTTGTACTTTCAGCAGGACGGTGCTCCGGCACACATAGTTCACAACTATCTGGACATCATCTTTGCCGATAAGTAGATTGGTGCAAATGAGCCAATTCGATGACCAGCACGCTCTATTGACTTTTCACCTTTAGACTTTTTTTCTTTCGGGATACTTAAAAGATCAGATATACAGAACCTGGTACAACAACGTGAACGAATTGCAAAGTAAGGTTAGGGAGGTTTTCTGCCAATTGGATGGAAGGACAATCTTAAGAGCTACCCAGAGTGTACTCAAGCGTGCACGAAAATGTATTGAGAATGAAGGTGATACCTTTGAGCAGTATTTATATAAATTATGCATTTACTTTTTCCTTTTCAATTTAATTTCAACGACATTATTTTAAGATGAAATATGTTAAAATCAACATCAACCACAAAGACATGCATCTGTTTTGTTAAAAATTGATTCGTTATACTGCTCTACATTTTACAAAATAAAAACCATCATATTTCTTTCATTGTTTATTATTCGTTTTAAGCCAATATTGTATTGATACTTTTGCATCATAAATTAAAATATCTTTCTTTTTTTTTTAACAATATACAGGATGTTCAATTTTAAAAATAAATATACATGTCAAAATTTCTTGGAAATGCGTGCTTCTATAGTTTTTCGTATGTTGCATACTAATCAGTGTTAAAAATCCTAATACTTTGCTAATTTAACATACTTTCTAGAATAAATAATAACAGAGATAGCAATGATGCGCATTTAACTTGATCAGCCTGTATATAGATAAAAATAATTACATAAGAGGTAATATATTTTCAGGGTGCCATTGCACCCCTGTCAGCACGCCTATCAAACAGGCAAATCCACTGAGACTGCATTAGTGGAGCTGACAGACAAAATCCAAGATGCTCTGACGAATAAAGAAACCGTAGTGTGCGCTTTTGACAACACTTCACACGAGTCTGTCAAAAAAGCATTAATTAATAGGAGGGTAGACCGACCATCTCGGTTGGTACGACCAGAGGGGGCTCACAGGGGGGAGTTACATCCCCACTTATGTGGAGCCTAATAGTAGACGAACTCTTATGCGGACTGATGGATCTAGGCATACCTTGTCAAGGGTATGCTGATGATATTGTCATATACGCAAGAGGTAAATTTGAGAATATCCTCTGTGACATAGTTCAAAGAGGACTGAACTTCACGAGAAGATGGTGTCAATCGATGGGACTCAATGCCAACCCCACTAAGACAACCCTAGTAGCATTTACCAGGAAAAGAAAATCCAATCTTAAAACCATAAAACTGGATGGGCAAAATATAGATTGGAGAACGGAGGTTAAATACCTAGGCCTTACCTTAGACAATAAACTTCTATGGAACAAACATGAACTCGAAGTAACCAACAAGGCCAAAAGAGCTCTGATGGTGTGCAGAAACTTTACAGGGAAAAATTGGGGATGCAACCCAAAAATACTGCTTTGGATGTATACAGCGATAGTGAGACCGATCATCACTTATGCATCAGCAGCATGGAGCAAAAGAACTAATCTGGCCACCGCGAGAATTAACTTCTCGAAAGTGCAAAGATTAGCACGTGTATGCATAACGGGGGCTATGAAAACTTGCCCAACAGCAGCTATCGTAGTAGTATTGGATCTTACCCCCTCCATATTGTAGTAGAGGGCGCGGCAAAAAGAACCACACTCAGATTGGTCAAGGAAGGCATGATTAGGCATAGGCCTCAATCTCCTGACGGTGATCAAACCTGGGATATGCCCCGGGATGATATGTTAAAAAAAATCAGCTTTGTGAAGGAATTCATCATAAAGCTGAGTAACAGGAGCGAGTGGGATCATAACACCATCTTGAACTTGAATAGAAATGCCATCAAATGGTATACTGATGGCTCCAAAACGGCAGAGGGAACTGGAATAGGAATATATGGGCCTAGAACCACATATTTCGAAAGCTTGGGAAAATATCCAAGTATATTTCAGGCGGAGATACACGCTATTGAAAGATGTGTCCAGTTTAATATAGATAGGAACTATCGGAAGCAGGAGATTATCATCATGTCTGATAGTCAAGCAGCCATCAAGGGGCTGAGCTCATATGAAATCAGCTCCAAGATGGTCTGGGAATGCCTAGGGAAACTAAATGAGCTAGGCAAAAGAAATAAAGTAACCCTCCTGTGGGTTCCGGGTCACACAGGAGTGGAAGGAAACGAAATAACGGATAACCTTGCAAAAAAAGGGGCTGGAATGCCTTTTATAGGGCCTGAACCCTTTTGCGGGTTAAGTAGCAGTACAATACTGAAGAAATTAAAAACAGAAATGGAGCAGAGAAAATCCAGTTACTGGGAGAATCTCCAGGGAATGAGGCAAAGTAAAATTCTTCTGGGAACTTATAACCTGAAGAGGTTTACAGAATGCATCAACCTGAGTAAGAACAATGTTCGCATATTAACAGGAATACTTTCAGGCCACTGTAAACTGAAAGGACACCTGAGTATGCTTGGATTAGCGAAGGAATCTGAATGTAGATTTTGTGGGGAACAGGATGAAACACCCATCCACCTCCTCTCAAACTGTGTAGCACTGTGCAACTCGAGGGCATTACACCTGGGAGCATGTGAAATCGAAGAGGGAGACTTACCTAGACTGGGGCCCTCTGACATCCTACACTTTCTGAAAGGAATAGGATTGGAAGGCCAGCGATAAAGCAGCAAGAATAGGGGATACAATAGATCTTTTAGGTCGCAGTGTAACACCACCCTTATACCTACATACAATATACTTTCATCTGAAATGGGAATGTTTTGAAAAGAGTTTTAATTAATTTAATTTAATTTTCTCTGTATCAACACTAGTAATACCTACAATTCCATTGATACCTAAGCGTCGTGTGTGCCATGTTCTTCTGCAATAGCTTGCTTGGAACATTTGCCTAACTGCATTCACGAACAGAACTATAAAATTATAAATAAACAATTTACAGTGAAGACGCACCCAAGGGAAGAAATTCTGGGTTACCATTTTTTATACTACCTGACTATACTTGTATCTCGCATACGGTATATATATGAATATATACGTATTTCCGTGCGAAATAATGGCATTAAAATATGCAAAAAAACTCCTATTCACACAACTAATATCCATTCGGGCTTATATTTGCCAAGTTCCCATTCTGAAGTTCACTTTCGACAACGGCTCCTTACACCTTACACTCACGTAGTATACATATCACTTGAATCGAACCCGTGTTAATGACCGAATCGAATGGAGAAAGGCTCTCTTTCTTCGGTTTTTGGGTGTGTGCATAACCGGTATAATAATAAGTCTGTGTATTTCATTCTGATCCCGATGAAGCGGCTAATGTAATCGGTTATGTGAAAAATTTGTTTAAACTTTTCATTTGTTTGCCGATGTATTTTGCTCTCGTGCGGTCATGAACTCGGGGAAAGTTTTTCGCATGTAATATCTTAATTATTGCCTACTACTTCCTTTGAATGTTTTGATATAGATAGAAGCACGTGTGTATTGGGATATTAGGTTGGTTAAAAGAAATAAGCGAATTTGATATATTAATATTCAATTCTAATTGTTAGTGTTAGTAAAAGTAAAAAAGGCAAGATCCTCAGGAATTTATATTTACATTTTAGTAGTCGTTACTTTTCACAATTCCAGTGATTATTTTCATAAACATTTTTAAGTAATGATTTCTATGTATTTCTTAAGATAAATTTGAAAACACGTTTCATTATTGCAAGTACTGTACAGGGTGTTTCAGACCATTCGTCCACTATCTTTTTCTTATTTTTTTGACATTCACCCATAATCATCAACATGTCGAATGCTTCTGCATTTGAAAATGCCATATTATAAAAATAATTCATAAAACTTGACAACAAAAGTAACAAAATAACGCGTAACAATCAAGCAAATAACAATAAAGAACCACTAATAATGAAAATTCGACTATGATAGGGAGATTAGCAAAGACAAGTTTGACACTTCTGGATCTGAAACTGATATGACGACGCTATTGCTTTGATAACTGAAACTTTCACAGCCCACTACAAGAAATGTACTAAAATTTCAATAGCCGAGTAAATAATGGTTGATATCTTGAAAACGACTAGGAATAGGAATCTTTAATACTTATCGACGGAGAATTTATTTATACATTGTATGGTATAATTAGAAATATAATGTTACATTTGAAAAAAATTGAATTTTCTAAGGTTAATTGTATTCGAATTGACTTATGAACACTCTGTATACAATTTAGTGGTTCTTTTGACAGAATTTGGTAGGAACAACTATTTTTCTTGGATACTGGTAAAATGACATCATTATCTTTAATGGTTTACAAAATATGATATGTTTTCGAAAGAGATGAAAACGTCAAAATTTTGACAAAATCGTAAATATCTCAAAAGCAGTTGAATTTAGGGATAGAGAACTTTAGTGAAAATTGTGTTCAAATAATCTGTAGAATTCATTGAGATAAGAAAAAACATATGATTTCATTTAAAATAAGAAAATTGCTATCCACTTCCGGTATAATGGAACGTTTCCGGAAGTTAAAAATATTTTGGAATGATTCTTTAGGTGGGGTTTTGTTATTAATTTTTTTGTCGCATTAGTCTACCTGCAATAGATCGCAAGAAAAAGATAGTGGACGAGTGGTCTGAAACACTCCGTATAGTACAATTGAACAGCTTCTTAATTATTGAATATGTTCTGATATTGTCAATAGGTTAGATTCTTCAAGATTATTCAAGAATTAAATTTATGTCAAATTTACTTAATTGTGAAATTCAATGAATTGACAAAATTAGATTACACTAGGCAACAAATTTTAATTTTTTTATTTTTTGTTTAGTAACTATCCACAGTTTTACTTTCTCTTATACAGTCGTAATAATAACAATAAAAAGAAATTTATTCTAGCACGTCAGGTTTTGATAAAAACGTTATTGAAAAATAAATTGAATAAGTGCCTTATGAAGCATATTCTTTTGTCCAGGAATATATTGAGCCCTGACTGGTATCTTACAAACTAGTGGGAATTTCTCGATCGACTGTCCCACTCATAAAGGAAACAGCAGTGCTTTGTGTACCCCAGTTGTAAACCGAGTAGAATTGCTACAACTTTGAGGTAGAACATTGTAGAACATTGGACCAACGACTGTCGAACCAATCAATCCGCACCAGACATTAAAAATCGAACTTGTACAACATGTGAACGCATTATTAATAAATTTTCTTGCGACCAGCAGTGTTCATTCTTCTTATTAAACATTCCTCTATTGGAGAAATTTCTTTCATTACTCCACAAAATACATTGTGCTCCATTCAAATTTTTATCACAAAAATTAATAAAACATTCACAGAAAGCCAACTTTCTGTTCGAATCTCCTGGTTGTAATGTTTGTGAGGTTCGGTACTTAAATGGGATATACTTATGCTTTTTTAAAATTCTCTGAATTGACGCGTATCTTAAACCCAATTCCTTAGTAGCACCTCTAATGGAAAATTCGCGATGGACTTCAAAATATGCTAACATTGTAATTTCTACTTCCTCGTTGATAATGATATTTTTCTTTATTCTTTTCTTCTTAAATAAGCAATTGTGTTGCCTACATTGTCTGTAAAGTTTTCGAAAGTAACAGCGATCTGGCTGCTGTCGTAAAGGATACTGTTCTGCATAATATTGGACAGTCCTTATTGAATTTTTGCCGCATACAATGTATGCTTTATGCATATCGCATTTCTCCAGTTGAGAAAATACCATGGTGAGATATTATCTAATACTTATAACGAAATATAACGAATAAAACTGTTCAAGCTACTAATGATAATAATGTAATAATAACAATTAGAAGTAAGAACACAACACAAATGAAATTAACCAACTGTTTTTAATAATAACGTGTAAAAGATTTAAGCTTGTGCGTTTTTGGCTTATTTTCAAACAACATACTATTTGTTTTGACTTAAAGTGGAAGAAGCCTACTATAAATTTTACATATCTTTGGCATCAATTAGGAACCACCATAACATCTTTGTTATTCGTTTTAATATAATAATAATAATAATAATAATAAGTGGTTTATTGACAACAGAGAATACATTTTCAAAACATAACAAAATGTTATAAGAACAACTCTTAATAGTATATGCAAGAGACATATAGAAAAGAAATGACAAAGTCCTAATCGTTCACTCTCTGATGCCAAACGGCTCGAGATCAGCGACTTACTCGAAGTAGCTGGTCTACCTCTCAAGCCTGCAAGGGTGAAATAAAAGGAGAACGCCAAACGAAGCTACCAAAACCACAACTAACTATAAATAATATATATGAATACAACAAAATTATACAGTAATAACAAATATGAGGGTATCTATATATAATTCAAATTTAATTATAGCCATACGATTCACAATAATATTTTCGTAGTCGACAGGCGAAGGAACTCGGAAGCGACAAACGCAGATCAGATGGGACACCGTTACATAAACAGACGATTATGGTAAAAAAAAGACCTTTTGAACTTTCGAGGTGGTGCCGGGGCGGTGTGAGCGAGTCCTCTAAATCTAATATTTATTGTATGAACGTCCGCTCTGAAAGTAATCTTTCGATAGAGATAACTAGGTTTCTTGAGTAATGATTTTGAAATAAAACACAGTTGCATGAAAATAGGCCTGCGAGACATGTTGAACCAATTAGGTAGTTTAAATGTATAGGAAATATTGGTATAGCGACGAAGGCCATAAATAAACGCAGGCATGAGATCTGCACTCGCTGTATTCTCAAGCTATCAGAACAGTCAAGACAGGGAAAATTACATTAATACAAAAGTTTAAAATGCGACAACACAAGTGTCTCACATAAGAGCTTCCTCAAAATTATATCCAAGCAGTCCCTTACTGCCAAACAGAACCCTCAAACAGCAAAATGCACGTCTTATAAGGCAAGAAACATGTTCTTTAAACGGCAGCTTGGAATCCATGAGCACCCCAGATTCCTGGCATGCTCTGAGATGGTTAGTGCCTCGCTGTTAACAAAACTCGTATTTGGTCAATAATTTAGATTTAGTTTTACCCTGCCAAAGACCAGGACGCTAGATTTTTTGGAATTAAGACGCAGCGAATGCCGTAAAGATTCGTCAGCAATTCGTGCCAGATGCCATTAATATTTGAACCAGCAGTCGCGACGGCATTAGGAGGAAACGAGTAATACAACTGCGTATTGTCAGCATACATATGATATTTGCAGTATACTAAGCATTTAATAATATTAGCAGAATATATAGAATAAAGTAACGGTTCCTAAAATGCTACCCTGTGGCACACCCGATACGATTGCCGATTGTCCCACGATGCGACCACCGTACGAAAGGGAAATGCTTTATGAATTGTTTTTCGTATATTGCATTATTAATTCAGCGTTAAAAACACTAATACTTTGCTAATGTAACCTATTTTCTAGGAATCAATTAATCACAAGAGATAGCAATGGTGCGCACTTAATTTGAATCACCCTGTATATTACTAATAATAATTAAGTTGTCGATGCATCATAGATCTCTTGTGTGCTGCTAAAAATTGCTACCCATTTCAACAATGACAAATTCCTTTGTCCGTAACAACGTTTGCTATTAATAACACCCTAAATATCGCAGTTAACTGTACTTGCATCGTACTTACTTAATCAGCACCTATTTTTTTGTTATTGTCTGTGCATTCTTCAAAGGAAGACATGAATTATGTGAACGTCTCCTTTCGCAGCCAAATAAAAAAATTCCCACCTATTCCTCAAGCTGTCTACTTATTGTGGTTATAAAGTGGATCTGATGGCCGAAAGAGCACAAAACTTCTCCCCCAGTAGTCTCGACAATAGATTTTTTAATTATTAAATACCAACGTTTTTTTCGTATGTCGGTTGAACGTCTTTATAAACGCTTTAGGTAGCTCGGCTTACAAGCTATTCATATCTATACTTTCTTTTTGATGCAATACACATACTTATTGACACCCACCCGAATTTGAGGCAATTTGCCGCTTTCTAATATTTTGAACAGGTATTTGTCGCAATTAATTCTGTTTTAATTAAATAATACTACATAATACAATAAACAATTCCACTTCTAATATTACTATGTATAAACTCTCCCATGTTACAATTCCAATTATAGTATGATCTACTATAGAATGGTGAATAATTATGATGTTCAGGAACTTTTCATATATGAAAGTATGCATAGTATTACATAATAGTGTTACATGATTATAATTTAATTAAATACAGTCCATATTAAAATCAATAATCGGAGCGTGTTAATTTTTCAATGAAAGTAAGGCTTAATTATTAATTTTGCAATTAGTACTGTACATACTAAGCTAATGCGAATCCATCCCAGATCTAATTGTAAATTGCATCGAACAAAGGTGTGTTTTATTTCCACAATGCTAATATCTCCTTGTTTAGATGCTAGCCGTTCCGTGCATAGTCGACCCTGTTCCACTCCCGCAATTCAAGCTAGCGGTTATTAGGTCGAACCCAATTAGGGCTTGTTACGATCAATTGCTAAAAATACACATAATTTGATTATAGTGCCGAATCCTCGTGTGTTGGATACGAATCAATTGTCTTATTCACGCAACGATTTGACAACTTGATAATTTGGTAAGGTTTTAGACTCTTTGAAATTGTGTCGCTTTGATAATACGAAGATTTTTTTTTGTCTGACATGGAGTGTCCAGAAACAGTGCAGCTTCTTGGCTTTTTGTATTTATTGTCTCATTTCCTCTACCCATTAAATTACACCAGTATTTCCACTACCCTGGTATCCTGTAATAATATTGACTGTTATGGGCTAACTAGTGAGTCACTAAATTGGGTAAAAATGAGTTAATTAATCATCTAACGTACTTTATCAATTTCTGTTTTGAATATGGTCAATTTTCTGATTGCCTAAAAATTTCAAAAATAATTCCAATCTTCAATAGAGGTGATAACTCTTTGCCTGTTAACTATAGGACGATATCTTTAGTGCCTGTTTTATCAAAATTATTAGAAACTGCTCTTAAACGTAGACTAGTCAAGTATCTGGAAAAGAAAAAATTAATAAACCATAACCAATACGGTTTTCGAAGGGGTAAATCTACTAAAACCTCTTTAATTGATATTATCATCTTCAACACTGAGGATTTTAAGTTGGGAAAAGTGATTATGAGCGTGCTCCTGGACTTGACCAAGGCTTTTGATTGTGTATTTCAAAGCATATTGCTGGGCAAGTTAACAGACTATACTTATTGAAAGCTTTGTTAAAAATCGATTTCAATGTGTTAATAATGGAAATCAAAAATCTTCGTTGCTACCAATCAAACATCGAGTCCCTCAAGACTCAATACTGGGGCCAATACTCTTTATCTTATATATAAATGATATTAATAATCATATTGCATTTAAAAATATTGAATATGCTGATGACACGACTATATTGGTAAGCCATGGAAAATTGGAATCATTAAATGAAATATATGAGGAAGCTCTCACACAAGCTGGATCATATTTCAATAATATTAATCTATGTTTAAATAGAGAAAAAAACTCAACTATTAGTTTTTACGCTAAATTCATACCTTGAACTTTTAAATAATGATCCGATCAAATGCCTTGGTCTGACTTATGGGTGTAAAGCTTACGTGGAGTGCTCACGTTTGCTCACTTGCGGGTCGCTAAGAGTTAACATCTGTATTACATATATGTACTGAGAAATCTAACTTATTGGCATTGATTTCGATGCGTTGATTGACGGCTTACCACGCGTTGTTTCCATAAGTGTCATGAGTTATGGAATCTTGCTGTGGGGAGGTTCAGCGCACCAGAGGAGATTTTGATTGCAACAGATTGCAATTAGAGTAGTAACTGGTTCTAAAACGTGACGATTCCTGTCGGCTACTGTTTAAAAAAGCATAGAATCTTAACTTGTACTAATCAATTTATTCTTGAATGTTTAATCTACGCTAAGGAAAATTCAGATTTATATCGTCGCAATTTATGTATAATACTAGGTTTAAGCAATTTGCACACCACAGTTTAGACTACAAATTTCTTTTAGATATCTTTCGATCAAATTTTGTAATATGTTGCCCAATATATGGAAAGAAGTTAATGTAATAAACAATTTAAAACAACTGTGAAATCATATCTCAACACAAACCCGTTTTATGAAATCTAGGAGTTTGCGGACAGCATTAGATTTGAATAGTATATGTACATGTTCGTTATATACTTGTTGTTTGTTTTTTATTTGTTGTGTCCATATTTACTTAATATGTTTTTTTCGGCCAGACCTTTGCATTCACAGAATGTGGTAAGCAGGTTTGCTGTTATCCCATTATACAGTGTGCAGTTGGCATCTCCAGTGTTTATCCAATTTCTATACTGTTTATGGGTATTAAAGAACAGTCCCCTACTGAAGCCGCAGTAGTTCTTCAGTGTTCTTTTCTGATGGTCTCTCTATAAAGATCTATCCATGAATTCGCTTGGTTGTATTAATCTAGTGTTTGTGTTTTTCAGCTCTCGAATACATTCTCAAATTAGTCTTGATTGTATGTTAAGGTTCGCTAATGTATTGCCTGACTGATATGTGATCTGATGTCATTCCCAGAAGTATGTCTTCCACATGTTGAACAATATTATTCTGCCTCAATTCTGCATATCTGCCACTTGATAGTTGATGATGAGATGCTCCACTCTTGCCTCCCCCATTACCATGTATTGCCTGACTGACATGTAGTCTGATGTCATTCCCAGAAGTATGTTTCCCACATATTGAACAATATTATTGTGCCCCAATTCTGCATATTTGCCACTTGATAGTTGATGATGAAATGGCCCACTCTTGCCTCCCCCATTACCATGTATTGCCTGACTGGCATGTGGTCTGATGTCATTCCCAGAAGCATGTCTTCCACATGTTGGACAATATTATTCTGCCTCAATTCTACATATCTGCCACTTGATAGTTGATGATGAGATGCCTCACTCTTGCCGCCCCATTACCATGTATTGCCTGACTGACATGTGGTCTGATGTCCTTCCCAGAAGTCATGTCTTCCACATGTTGGACAATATTATTCTGCCTCAATTCTACATATCTGCCACTTGATAGTTGGTAATGATAAGATGGCCCACTCTTGCCTCCCCCATTACCATGTATTGCCTGACTGGCATGTGGTCTGATGTCATTCCCAGAAGTATGTCTTCCACATGTTGGACAATATTATTCTGCCTCAATTCTACATATCTGCCACTTGATAGTTAATGATAAGATGCCCCACTCTTGCATCCCCCATTACCACGTATTCTCACGTATTGCCTGACTGACATGTGTCTGGATGTCTTCCAGAAGTATATCTTCACATGTTGGACAATTTATTTTCTGGCCTCAAATTCTCATATTTGCCACTTTGATGTTATGTAAATGCCCACTCTTGCGCTCCTCCATTTCGATGTATTGCCGACTGACATTGTGGTCTGCTGTCATTCCAGAAGTATGTTTCCACATTGTTGGACATATTATTCTGCCTCAATTCTACTATCTTGCCACTTGATAGTTGATGATGAGATGCCCCTCTTGCCTCCTCCATTACCATGTATTGCCAGACTGACATGTGGTCTGATGTCATTCCCAGAAGTATGTCTTCCACATGTTGGACAATATTATTCTGCCTCAATTCTACATATCTGGCACTTGATAGTTAATGATAAGATGCCCCACTCTTGCCTCCCCCATTACCAACGTATTCCCATGTATTGCCTGACTGACATGTGGTCTGATGTCCTTCCCAGAAGTATATCTTCCACATGTTGGACAATATTATTCTGCCTCAATTCTACACATTTACCACTTGATGATGAGATGCCCCACTCTTGCCTCCTCCATTACCATGTATTGCCTGACTGATATGTGGTCTGATGTCATCCCCAGAAGTATGTTTCCCACATGTTGAACAATATTATTGTGCTCCAATTCTGCATATTTGTCACTTGATAGTTGATGATGAGCTGCTCCATTCTTGCCTCCCCCATTACCACCAATTAAAGAGAAGGGAGGTCGAGAAGACATTCTATTGCTGCTGTAGAAGTAATCCTCATTGTTCCTGTTATCCCCAAACACGCAAACCGCTGTATCTTGCCATTAGCTGTACATTAAATAATATAAAGCATCCAAGTAACTTTTTTTTCTGACATGGAGTCTTCGGAAACACTGCAGCCTTTTGATTTTTTTTTGTATTTAGTTTCCCATGTCTTTTTGTTTCCCTTTGACCCAACTTCTTACCTGACCTCGTGCTGTATTTTTAGACACTCTTAAACAGGTTTTGGACCTATATATGAAGCAGATCATCCCTTTCTTGATAAGTCATCGACTTCCTCGTTTTCTTCGATTGCTAAATGTCCAGACACCCACAGCAAAGTGACTTTATTGCGGTCTGTAAGGCTATAGAGTTCTCGAATACATTTCCAAACCAGTCTTGATTGCATCTTGAGATTCATTATTGCCATCAGTGCCACCACCTGGCTATCTTTAGCGATATATGCAGATCCGTTTATTTTCATAAGCCCTCTGATTGATTTCCGTTGCACAATGCAGTATTTATATATTTGCATTTATAACGATAAGTTTTCTTTAAACAAGCTATTTGCTATTCTTTGAAAAATAAAAGGGATCCAAAAATAATTTAAATACTTAGAAATTGTAACTAAGATAAGATAAGATTACTGTAAATTATAATTAAATATTAATTATACGTTAAGCTTCTTCTATATATGTATATGGGTTAATAGCGGAATTCTCTGCTTCTATTTTACAAAAACTAAGCTACTTTTCTAAGTGCTCTTGCATATCTTTTGCATTTTCGAGAGCACAACCGCCACATTTACATAAATGCATAAGTAATTGAAACTTTCATTTCATCGAATCTGTAAGTCACTGTCTATTTAGACCCAAATACTCATTGATATGTAGATACTGACCTACCTTCTTAGATTACATATTGTTTCAATTTTTTCGCAATTTTTTCATTAATATAACTTTTGTCTTATACTATAGCGTTTCGTCAAATGGTAAATTACAAAAATGTAGGTATGTGCTGAAGCAGATTTGTAATAAATGTCTCTTATCTAGGCGTGGAAGTTCGAAAAACAAGTATACTATACTTCAAAACAGCAACTTGCCAATTGAAACTATCTAGTTTTTAAATTCCTACACATAGACAATACAATATTTCACCTTATATGAATCTTGTATTGATGTCCACCAAGAAGTAAGAGCGAATAAGCAATTCATTTTATATAGTCATATTTGTGGCAAACCACTTTCTTTTATTTACACCCAATCCATGTGTGATAAATACGCGCTCAATGGAAGGTTTCATTTCTGACGACAACGATCTTATTTTCAGTTTATCAAGTACATAATTGCAGTTAGCAATATCAATTATCGAGCGCCAATTAGAAATTTTTTACACTTTTTTCCAAAACGATTTTTTATATATATATATATATGTATATAGATTTATAGTTTAAAATGCGAATGAAAGTTTTGTAGGTTATTATTTATTATTTATAGGTAGCTATGGTTACTAAACGAATCAATAATATTCGTCTTATAATTAGTGAATATTTCCATGATGTTGAGAGAACACAACTAGTAGTCTGTTCCTAAATAACATTGACCTAAATATCTTCATGAGTGTCCGCATTGGAAGAGTATTATTTACTCTCATATAATTGCATGCATGTACTTCCTGTTGTTCTGACATATTTTGTAACCAATCCTTTAAACCGATAATTAAACACAATAAATAGGAAGGTACAGATATTCGATGTACGAATTTGATGTTAAATGTTCTTAATTTCTTGTTAGATTATACTCTTGTATTGTTTTACTTAAAAACCATAATTTCATTTTAAAAAATTCACATCAATATCTGAGGCTGCTTTGAGCAATATTTAATTGTGAAAGCATTAAAAATTTACTGGCAAGACGGGGCAAGATGGCGCAAAGTCTCTAGGAGTAATGAGTTAGATGTCATTTATGATAAAGAATATTGAAAACCTGCTAGACAGACTCATAAGGGATGATGTATTACCATATCGCCTGCTATATCAAGACCAATATAATAATAATAATAATAATATTTGATGATGTTTTTTTTCGTAGCCGTTAATTATGTATGGTTATTCCTTTTTTTTTTCTTCGTGAGGTAGCGCTAATTTAATGATGACTTAAAAGTTAAACAATTCATTTTTTTACGTTTCGGCGAATCTTTTATTTTTCTTGTCTTCATCAGAAATGTATATTTTATAATTTAACTTGTTTTAATTATTTATTTTTTTTTTAATATATTTCTAGGGACATTCACAAACATTTTAAAAACATATTTATTAATTACATTTCTAATCAATTTTACAAAATGTTAACAAAACTATTATAAGAGTTTGATTTATAAAAAAAAAAAAACAAGTTAAATTATAAAATATACATTTCTGATGAAGACAAGAAAAATAAAGATTGTCGAAACGTAAAAAAAATGAGTTGTTTAACTTTTTAAGTCATCATTATAAATTAGCCGCTACCCTCACGAAGAAAAAAAAGGAATAACCATAAATAATAATAATAATAATAATAATAAGATTTATTGCCCAACAGACGACAAGTACATTCATTTACAGGACAAAAATGACTTACTTGTGGTAAATATTAATCAAAACAAAGCACAAAAAAAAATGATTACAATCCAACTAGCTCTAATTGAAAAACATTTAAACTTAACCTACAGAACAAAGACTTAGTAACAGATCGAGACTAAGAGAAGTACAATATTAGATTCACATATTGCATTCACAGATTGTTTAGACGTTTAATAATCAACAATAAACTAGATGAATGTATATCAACTACTGAACTTAAATTATTATTGAAGTAGTTACAGATTCTGTAAAGCGGTGCATGTGCCATTACATTAGTGCGTGCAAGAGGGCAGTAAAAAGTGTAGGCCTGTCGTGCAGAATACTGGGGAACTGCAAAATTCAAAAAATTAGTGAGGGAAATCACATCGGTTTTCACATATTTAACAGAACTGTGTGGTTGAGGCTTCTTTCAGGATATATTCCGTGCTGCTTTAGGTAAAGATATTTCAAAAAACGTCTCTGCACCTGCTCAAGTAATTGTGAATATGTTTTATAGAACGAAAACCAAATTAGGGAAGCATATTCCAGTTTAGAGCGCACATAGCAGTAGTACAAATTCATTACAAAGTGTAATAATGAAAAGTGCTTTGTATTGCGAATGATGAAGCCTAATGACTTTAAAGATGAAGCAATGGTAAGTCTAATATAGTCTTTGAAAGTAAGACTACCATCAAATAGTACACCCAGATCCATTATAGTGTCACAGCGGTTTAAAGTAGTATTGTTAATTCGATAATCGAAGTCGATTATGGTAGATTAACGCGAGAAGGAAACAATGGCACATTTTGAAATGTTTAGATTTAAGTCGTTGTCCAGGCACCATAAAGAAAGTAGATTTAACTGGTACTGAAGGCGTTCACAGTCATCGATGGCAGTAATTTTGGCAAATAATTTTAAGTCCTCTGCAAACGGAAGTCTGCCACAGTCTAATGTCACAGGGAGGTCATTGATAAAAATTAAGAACAGCAAAGGGCCTAAGATGCTGCCTTGAGGAACGCCAGAAAGAGGTGTAAAGTATGCGCATCAAGCAGAAAAGTCCAGAGAATGGCATTCCATTCAATTAGCACAGTGGGCTAAGAATGGTCTAAAAACCAAGGAAGTACTTCTGCGCACATTCCTCGACGTAGAAGGAGCAATCACAATACTTCTGCAACATCAATTCCCAAAGCATCGAGGGATAAAGGGATCGATGAAACAAGCTGCAGGTGAATAGCTTGCATTAGCCTGTCTAAAGCAGATCAGTTTATATCATGGGAGAGACACTAGTAGCTCGAGTCGAAAAAGGATGTTCATAGCGTGGAGTTTTATCCCCTTTGTTGTGCAACGTAATACTAGTGAACAAGCTATTAATAAAGCTAGACAAAGAAGAGCCATGTCGAGATAAGTTTGTCATTCTAACGCAGGGTATATTTAACAAATGAGATAAAATGCAGAACGCTTTGCAAGTTGTGCAAGCATAGATTGCGAAAGCAGGGTTTAAATATCAGTCATTTTAAAACGACAACAATAGCTTTCACAAGAAGGAAGATGATATGGTCTTGGACTGCTAAAACTCCGAAGCGATGAAAAACAGCTATGTAAATGACATTCTTGTCACTCCCTCTCATTTTAGTTGAGCCATCCAACTATTCATTTATGTGCTGTTGTTTTTTTTATACTGTATTGAGTTTTCTACATTCAACTATTTAAATTCTTGTTTAAAAATTTCACATTTTTATCACATTATTTGATCGTTTTAGTTTGTAACTTTAATAATATTTCTTCAATCTAACTTTAAATAACTCACTGTGATGCATGACAACCTTTCTCTCTATTTTGAAGGCTTTTCCGTCCATCAATTATTAATTATGCGAAAGATGTTTAAATCATCAGCATGAAGTAAACAGTCATAATCAATCACTTTATATAATCATCATTTATTTTGCAAATATACTCTGCGACATAGAAACCACAACACCAAGAAAGAGTAGCAATTTTTTTAACTAAACGTAACAGGAACGTTTAACTACTAAAAGATAAACGATTGCTTAAAATTTAAAAGAAAAATACCTTATTGGTTGCACTCTCCTCAACTCTAGCGCGGCATCGATTCCAACAGATGGCATATTTTTCTCTTTCTGGGAGGTATTGTATCCCAAGCATTCTATAATTCGCGCTGAAGAGCTTGCAGCGTCTCCGGAAAATGCAGTGAGTTCCTCAGTCTTATCTCCAAAATGTCCCAAAAATTGCTCGATGGGGCGAAAGATACGGAGGTCAGGGTGGTCATGGCAAGAGATTGACATTAGCCTCTGCAAAACGGCCCATAGAATATCTTAAAGAGGTCTATGGAGAGAGCATTATTTTGCTGGAAAAGTGGGTCTTTCAATTGCCGAAGAACTAGAAGAATATGTGGTTCTACTACCTCATCCACATATCACTGGGCGTTCATATTGCCTCGGACGAATACCAAACGAGATTTACTCCCATAAGTTACAGCACTCCTTACCATAATTCCCCACAGTTTGGACTGCATGCCGTGCAACATTTTGACGTTTCCCACGTCTTCCTCTGACCCTCATACGGCCATCATGCCTTCCCAAACAGAATCGGTATTCATTACTGAAGACAACTCTATGCCGCTCTGCGTTCCATTGCAGTCCTAATTTACACCACTTCAAACGTTGCTGTAGGTGTTAAGCCCTTAGTGGTAATACAAGATGTGGCCAATTCGAATGCAAGACAAACACTGTGATTCTGCAGCAATCTTTCAAAGTGTTACAGGGCGACCTTCATCAGCAAACGATTGACCGGAATTGATCTGCTACTGGAGAATCAGTCTCTTGTGTGTCAATAAAGTCGAAGATGGCAGTTCTGCAGCTCATTTGTTGTTCTTTACCTCCCCGTTTCTCTTCTACGGCGCTCCTGACCCTCCCCAGTGCATGACTGATAGCAGCGCAGGATGATGGATTGATTCCGGTTAAGGCGATTTGCAATTTCTTTGTGTGAAGAACCACCTTTGCGCAAACCAACCATACGACCCTTATCGAATTCCTTTAATTGGCGGTAATTTCCATATTGGTGCACTCTAGGTATGATCACACCTTCTAAACAAACAATCACAAGCAAAAAAAAATAAATTACTAAACAATATCTCACGAAAATGTACACTTGACAAGATTGCCAAAAATTACTACCTTTTAGTAGTTAAACGTTTCTGTCAAGTTTGGTCAAAAAAAATCCTTTTGCGATTACTATGTCATAGAGTATAATATGAACAATAAGGGGTCAAGGCTCGAGCCCTGTGGAACCCTAATTCGCAGAAGAAAACTTCCTCTTTCAATATACTGCAGAAACCGATTTGTACAAACTAGAAACAGAAACGTGGGCTTCATACATATAAGAATAGTATAGTAACTGTTTGGCGTATTATTCTTTTGCACTTACGTAGCTTTTGAGAAGGAAACTAAACTAACTAAACTGCTATAAAGTACTCTATGTTTTCATTCAATGATAGCTGGTGATACTAGCTGAGTGTAACTGCATAAACTGGTCGTTATTAAGATACAGTTTATCATACCCCAATAATTGACATATAATAAATTGTATTTTAAACGTCAACTTATTCCACAAGAAATTTCATTGTTTATTATACTATAATATGTACAAAGCGATATCAAACGTTTATTCAACTAGTTTGTGCATTATAATTGACATTCAATATTTATGGCACAAACATTTTTATGCTTATTATAGGACACAAAATCCAGAATCTCAAAAGTAGATTTCCATAATCAATTTAAACATATTTGTTATAGGAAACAAGTTAAGTCAAAATTAAAATCCAATTTATAAATTATAATTACATATCAAAAAATTAGAAAGTGGTCCTATAGAGTAGATGGTATAATCACTAGGAGTGTCTGGGCGTAAGATAAAGCGAACAAAACTTGTATTCGTTGATATTATTGGAGCAAATCTTAATCATGACAGCATATTCTTTTTCATGGTTTGCGTTAGTTAGATAATTAGAATCATTAGAAAAAAATCCACACCAGGAAAGATATAATTTTGTACTTGAAATATTTAGAGAAATTCGCATTATTAGAAAAAAAAATTGACCATTTCAAACACCAGCAATCATATCCGTTAACGTACCAAATAGCAATTAGGTAGTAGAATCATTCTCATGCAGAATACAACACAAATTCGCAACGAAATAGAAGAAAAAAAAACGCATATATAAGTCTTTCTTTTCTCAAGAAAGCGTTCTTTGCTTTGATGAATTTCTATTCAGCACCTGTATAACAGTGCTCGCTTTTTCCAATATGTTGTCTTCTCGATTTACGTCGGAAGATAGTGAAATTCGCAAGATTTTTTTTTAAAAGTATGTCAGTAATTGCGAATGAAATTTTTCTATAGCATCAGACAGTGGCGTGTTCTTATGTATAATCTCACTAACTGGGATTTCATCCGTAAAGAGTAATACTGTAACACAGATTAAATTGTATATAAGCAAAACTTGTTAAGAGAATGTTGATGGTTCGATAAAGGAAAGTGTTATTATTTGTTTGATATATAGAAATTTCAATGTTGTCAAATTTTGTAGTGTTGACAAACTTTATTTTTAAGCTAATCATACAGGGCATTTCAATTGAAACGAGCTACCTCAATTAACTCTTTATCTGCTGTGATTTATATAAAATGCCGAAACCTGTCAATTGTCATATCAAGGGAGACAACTTCTAATGACGGGTCTGACGATTTAAAATCATTTCTGGTGGAGGGGAGGATAGAGGCAGCAGTTCCCACCTTTAAAATTTGAATGGGGAAGATGAGGCTTGTGATCAGTCATTTAAAAGGTCTTTTAATTCTTTTTACGGCAACATGTATCAAAAAATCATTTTTTTTTTAATCAGCAAAAAGTGCATAATTTAGATTAGAATGCAATGATTCGGATTTTACTTTAATTAATTGTTCAAAATGACCATAAATCTCAACACAATAATATAATCTTGCTTCAAATGCTCTCCTGATATTTCGCAACATTTGTGGGGCTATTTGTTGGCATTCTTCAACAGGGATTTAAGTTCTATCCAATTCTCAAAATTTTATTATTATTACTACCGGTTTCGGCTCTAGGCCATCATCAGGCATACTGTTTGAATAAAATGACAAATTGTAGTATAACATAATCCTAATTTTAAATTTACATACTTACATACTGCTATGTACAGATTAAATTAAATGAAAAGTGCAAACAGAATTTTTCAATGAAAAAGAAACATAAAATTATATATCTTCCTAAACAAAAAATAATAATCGATCTTATATCTATAATGTGCACACTTCAATATATTAACATTATTACGATAAGAATTCCTTGATTGGTTATATAAAAGACAATTAATGCGAAAATTTTCAACATCAGAATAATATACAAAATGGCAACAAAGATAAACAAAAATACGTCTACTCACGTCGATAGTCGAACAAGGAAGTTCTTAATAAAATTCCACAACTATTTTTCTTACGAAAATCCTCGTTCAAATTGTTACAACTAGTCGTATAACAATACCCGACAACTACTCACATAGAATCCGCATTAAAACAGCACCCGCAATAGACATATGCATGAATGGAATAACTTAGAAAACTTAACACTAAATAAATCAAAAAACTCTTCAACTATATTTATACAAAATAAACATAAAATTTGTGAAAAAATTCTCCGGCTAATCTGAACAACAACTCGGAAGAAAGTAAACAAATCAAAATATGCGACTCAAAATACACTCAGCAAACTTGGGTTGTCTAAACCACATCAATAAGTCAGTAGAATTTTGAATTTTGAACAATACAAATAAAAATACAACATTACACAAACAATAATGAAATTGTTACACGTTAAAATATTTAAACTTGCTGATTTTAATGTGTTTTGTATACTTTAATTGAGACAACGGAATGGATATGTGTCGTCTGTTTTGTAGAATCTCTTTTGAAGTAAACAATTTTTCGTTATATGCGTGTATGTGTATAACAAATACATATAAACGTGTATTTGTGTATTAATTTAGAAAAGTAAAGATAGGTGGTGTGTTATAATATAATTGTTCATTTAATAACATTACGTTGTTGTTTCTATATTTTTCTATTGTGTATACTTCAAATAACTTTAATTTTTGACTTTTATCGCATGTGTAAATTAATTTTATATTTTTATGGTTAGTACCTGTATGTGTTCAGTGTTTACTAAATGCTGATACAAACAGGATTTTGTTTGTTTTCTATGTTCATTAATTCTAACTTCTTTTCTTCTAACGGAAAGAAAATTAGTTATATATTAATAGATAATATAATATAAATATATTTTTTATATTGCGCATTTTCTGTGTATCATTACGTAACCACTAACTTACCAAAATTTTGTTAACGAGAATTTCGCTTTTTTGTATAACAATGTGTTTTAATTTATACTTCAATGGCAAACCTAGCGTTGTACTGGTTTTAAGATATCTCACAAGCGATGGAAAACATTGTATGTTAAATGTATTCATAGGTCAATAACATAGATCTTCATAAATCTTCAGTTCTGAATGAGCAGGAGGATGGTAAGATATTTTTTTTTTGTATTCGCGAACAATATTGAGAACTAGGAAGCAATAAGGGTTAGAAAGTTTTTAAATAGGAGAAAGTTTCGCAATTTTATGCCGGTTACAGTAACGAAAACATAACATCAACTCGTCTCTTCTCTTAATTGAATAATTCTAATCACGCTTAAATGTCAAGAAGTACTTTTTGATGATCTAACCAAACCAACAATATCTTGAAATGACGGTATAGTTACACTGAAGAATCGTAGCTTAATGTTAGAATATAGTACTACATATTTAAAAAAAACAATAAACTTGATGTTCCGAACAAAAGTGAATGTCACTTTTTAATAAGTAATTCACTGTATTGCATGCAAGAAGTCAGCAATTATACGTTGATAGAAAACGAAAACGTCCATATTTTTTTAATTAATTGGGTACATGCTCTACTTTTTCTCTAATCTGCTCTGTTTATCCCATTGTTGCCATTGCCTTATGATTTTAATTAAGTAAAAGGAATTTTAAACATACATTTATGCAATTACGTATGAATAATTCTTACTTTTTGTAAGCTGTAGCTTTTGTTGGCTAACTCACGATAGTTCATTATTTTTTGCGGAGGTTAAAGAAATTGCACGATAATTTGGAGTCTTTTACTGTTGTAAAGTATATAGTTTTTGAAAGGTTTTAAAGCTTTATAGCACGGGGAAAACGATCTCGTTGTTTTCAACCATTTTCATGCTTTGTTACAGTTACTAATTATTACTTGTTTAGGTAATATTAAAAATATTCCTGTATTCAATCAAACAAATAACTTGGTTAGTAGATTTATTTGAAGCTAGCGCAGTATTTATTATTTAGCTGAATATTTACATGGAGGTAAAATAAATATCGCATTTTATTTTCGTTTTTATAGCAGTTTTCTCCCCATATAGTACAGCAGTATGAGGCAAATATACTTATGCGTATAGAGAAATTGTTGCATAGATGGCCGCCTCTTCTATTTCATTCCAGTACAGATAATATTTCGCACAAAATAGGCTGGAAACTACGATCGTAACATACTAATCTGTATATATTTACCAGATCAACATCTGATAAGAGGGTCATCGCCATTGAAAGGACGATTTCTTTTAACGGGCATCATAGAGTGCTTAGGATGGTCACTGCGACCAACTCCCTCAATACTACTGAATTTACAACATTTCTAACGGCAAATCCCTCCTTAGTGATGTGGTTTTGGAGATAATTCATTTTCATTTCGATTAAAAATGATCACGGCATTTTGTTGTGTTTACGTCTTAAGTCTAAAATGAATAACATGTTATACGAAAAGGAACACTCCTCTTGAATCTACATGCTTACGGTTTTCTGCCAATCTGCATAGTTTTCAGAGTTGAAAATAAAGAGGACTTGCATCAACTCATCAATATCTTTTCACTTAAAAGAATAAACCTGTTTCAACTTAAGATATATTATTTCCGAAGCCATGCGTTGAATTTAAGTTTAATTCCTTTTCAAGGAACACCAAATCATGTTGGCCATATAGAAAACGCAAAAGCTTTTGTTTAATGCAATTCCTTTTAAATGAAAGGATATTCTCTCGTGCAGTGAAATGGAAATGCATTCCAAAACTTACTATCAGAAATTTACTCCAGCTGCAGTACGGTGATTTATGGCTCATCTGCAGCACCTCTAGAGTTCTTTGTTGCTAAATCTATTATGGGGTCGCATTTTACAAAGTCTTGCAGACTTATATTTCGGAGGTTAAATCTTTATCTGTACCCTGGATATATATTCTCGAGCTTGCCATGTATGTTTATAAACATAAATCTTTCCACTTTGTAGTAATGATCTAAACCACCAAACGAGAAATAGGGATAATTTTTTTTGGAGTTTAAAAGTTTTTCAATCGTTTTTATCCGCGACAATGAGAGGGAAAAGCAGGTGAAGCGTTTTACAATAGTCTCCAGCAGTTTCCTTTATCTCATAATTTTTACTCTGTAGAAGAATATTGTCAGTTAAAGATTTAATTCTATATATTTATTTATATTTTTTTATTATTATTATTATTTTATTTTCGTTATAATTATTATGGAATTTCAGAGAAATTTGTTTTTATTGTGTTCAAGTGATTAACGATTTATTGTGAAAGACTAACTTTATTTTGAATACTATAACCTTTTATACGGGTGTTCTCATATATTGCGACAAACTTAAGAACTGATCCTGAGTTATTTTGATCATAAAAGTTCATATGAGCTTATGTCCAAAACGGTTGTTTTAAAGTTATTAATGTTTAATAAATAATAAATTATGAACTATGACAACACGATATAATTCTAGTTGTTCTTCAAAAACTATTGTGTTGAGACGGAATATTTATTTGTCATTTCAATATTTATCAATAGTTGTCCAGATATCATATCAGTGTATGTCAGTTATCTGTTTTCTAAATAAACTACACCGATGTTGCATTCGTTTACGGCCTTCCAATGTCAATTCGCCTGCTCTAACTCTTTATAAGAACGTACCCAACCGTATCATCCCGCATCATTTCAATATTTGCCCGTCTGTCACCACGACGTAGTGAAAAGGGAATTTAAAAAACGACGACTGATAACGGGCACCATCTACAGTGGAACTCACAAGTGAAGAAAGTGGTACTAAAACGAAATTATAACATCTACTACAACCCAGAAAATTGCGTTGCGTTAAACATTAGTCAGGCCACAGTTTGGAGATATGAAAGATCAAACTGTTTATCCATAGTCACATCAAACGCAGGCAGGCACTTTTGCCGGCAGATTTCCGGCAAGAGGAGCTTTTTGTCAATGGATGCAACATAAAATTCGCACAAAATCCTGACTATTGGCTTAAATATTCTTCACCAACGAGGCTACTTTCCTAGAAACCATTATTAATTTCATAATAATCACATCTGGCCGAAGAAAATACGCACGAACTAGTGAATGCCCGTCATCAACATCATTCTCTTCAAGTGTGGCCGAATGTGTTGGAGATCATTTGTTAGTCCACATTTTTACCGATGCGTTAAATGGCGAGTATACCGCAATCGAGGAACTACACACTGTGGAATAAGGCCGTGCAATTAAATACACTGTGATTTATGCATGACGGCTCTCCAGCGCATTTAGTTTATGCGCGCGGTTTTTTGGACAATACGTATCCAATCGGTGAGATAGGACGGGGAGGTCCACAACCGGGCCTCTCAGGCTTCCGACTTAAATTCTTGACTTTTTTCCTGGGGTCACTTAAATCATTAGTTCATACGACTCCATTGAAATGGCGAATGAACTGAGAACGTATATCGCAGCTTTTCAAACAATTCGAAATACCCTGATTTAGAACGGACTCGCCATCAATACACAAGATAGACAGCTGTATTGCATTGGCGGTCATTTTCAACCAGTTAGTATAAGTAATGTTGTTTTACTAATTATTGGTTAATTTAATAATAAAAAAACATAATTATAGTTAACTCTATTAAAACATGTACACTTTAAACTAAGCGATTTTGACATTATGTTTCTTAGAACTTTATATCATAATAACCCCA
>RXPK01000061.1:56621-391666 GCA_004143645.1 Protaetia brevitarsis
AACTAGTGCATTTTCCTAACCTCCACTGCATCATAACTCGGTGTGTTTGGCAAGTTAATGTAAGAGTTCCTGGAGTCACTAATGAGATTTGGAAAAGCTCACTAAGGAGTTCCTGAAAGAAATATTTTTGTGCTTTTTATTAGATTACTAAATAAAGAAGTATATATAGAGAGTCACTATATCAAAGAACAATAACTGCATCGAGATTGTTGTCAGAATTTAACAAATTCAATGAATAAAGAAGAAGAAGAAGAAACTAAAAAATGCCCAAAACAGCCATAATATAGCTGATTAGATCACTGGTTGGATGTCACATGACACTCGTCGTGCTCCATCTCGATTGCTGGAGAACTAAAGTGGGCACTAATTTCCCAGAATGGAAATACCAAATACACTATTTCTTTTTAAACACATTGTACCAAACGAATATTTCATCAAAATGAACACCAGTGTACAATAAGAGCAGTAGAAACAAAGCTAGTAATATTCATAGTGTCCATATTGGAAGGTCTATTTTGTAAGTCAGATAATAATAAGTGAAAAGTAATAAGAACTATGGCAGGTAACAAAGACGTTTCAATTAACAAGGTTGGTTCATGATCGAGTAACAGTTTTAAAATAAATCACTTCAATTTGTGTCCGTTCAAGCAACATGCTGTGCTAGCACAATAGCAAGTAAATGGCAAGTAATAAATAAATACAAAGTATAAAGTTTATTCTCACATCTAGTAAATTACAATCATATAAAAACGAAACATATTTTTGACATTTTAATAGGAGGATCAAAATGTAGAGAGAAATTTTACATTATTTTTAAACTAAACAGTTTGCTTTCTTCAAGAGGAAAGTTAAAAAAAACGAATAAGAAATATTGGTTTATCCCAAATTAACTTAATAAGGCAAACAGAATGCTTGCAAGAGCAAGTAATTTTTATAATTAGCTCAATAAAGTATTCAAAAAGCCTTTACTATGTAATAATACTTTTATTAATTTATTGTAAACAACACAGGTCACCCACTACACAAGAAGCCAACAACTCATAGCAACCTAACTTTTATTTTTTTAATTATCTATTTCGACGAGGCTTCTCGTGATTCTCATAATTAAACAATAAATTATTTTAGTACACCTTATCAATTACTGCGACAATGATCTAACCAATGCATTTGTAACACTATGCAAATAATATTAATTATCAAAATTGTAATGATGCCACTCTCTGTATTATAAATCTACTGAAAACAGAAACGCTTTCTTGAAAAATGAATATATATTTAACTAAGCACTTTGACAAGTGCAATCTTATTTTTGAAAAGTATGAACAACAATCAGCTGATGTGGTAGTTTAGTAACTTTTATATTTTCATTTGTTATATAATCATGGATTTTACATACCTTCTACCCACACGTCTTTTTTCACACCACTCAATATTACAACTACTAATTAAATACTATTACATTACAACACATACATAAAGTGGTACCCTATGGTGTAGCTATTTAAATTACATACATCTAAAAAAAAAACTTCAAACAAACTACAACTAAACAAGCAAAAACAGGTTGCATTCATAACTTTTGAAATAGGGATAAGTACGCTAGCACTTATCCAAGAATAAGATTGTCGCACATTTAGATTTAAAATCGATAAATCTTTTTCTTCGTACTGAAGTTTAAAATATACTGTCGATATCGTAAACTGTTTCTTTTTTCTTATAAATGAGCTAAATATTGTATTTTTTACATAAGAATTGAACTAAATTTATCTTTTAATCATATAAACAAAAGAATCGTTTAATACTAAGGATTCGTCAACGAGATGCTCAATTATACAGTTGATTATCGTAGATACTTCAAAAAGCGCATTATCACGATCTCAATCATCTAAACAAGTTATATCGAAAGATTATAAATTTAATATGTAGATTACATCTGAGATAACAACGTTGTAAATATTCATTCTATAGTTTTATCACAAATGCCTTCTGAATCATCACGATCATTTTCAAAATATCATCGGCTTTGTTCAATTTTTTTTGTTTTCCGATCATTCGTTTTCCCAACATGAACTGCTGATTGTTCTACAGAATAATAAACAAACGTTAACAAGACACAAAAATAATGATTTTGTGAGGTATCTCATGTCACCGCCTTTATTTGTTTATAAGAAATCGATTGTAAACAAAAGTATTCAGTGCTATTTTAATATAATACCATATCGTATATTCAGTAACGTGTATATTTACAATTTTTTGGAATCGTTTTAGAACTTAAAAGGTTGGACATTTTCATCCATATTTTCAATTAATAAAAATTTAACAAGTGCAAATGCTTGAGGCACAAAATGCGAATGATTGTGCATTATTATCGAATTTTTTCAGATTACAATTTATTGCTATAGTTAAAATATCGTATGGGTTTAAATATTTTCTTTCTGCTTTCGTCTAAATTGCAATGTCAGGTTCAGCAGTCATCAGTAAATTCATCATAAAAATCGATTTCCGTTTATTCATATATCAAAAGGCAATATTCCCCCATAATACATATAAAATTTTATAGTAGAGATCCAAACTGATGACACTTGCGTACAACACGATTTTGTGTATTAGAGAGGAAAACACAGTGAGAGAAACATCCCAGAGGCCGCATGTATAGTCTTACGTGAAAAAATTAGTCTGCAACAATAAAAAATAAAATCGTGACCATAGGAAATAAAAATAGACTGACATCTTCTCACTTATTCTTATTCGTGCCCATGTTAGAAAATTGAAGATTAATATTAACGAAAATATGGACGATTCCATGAGGAATTTATTATTAATGTAAGTTATGACATGAGCAGATTCTGTATTGATTATATATTCAGTTAAAACGGTTAATAAATTTTATTACTACCAATTTAATTTGATTAGTTTTAAATAATTTTATCTAGTGTTGAAGTTTACGTTTTTATTTATATTATCAGACGTTCGCTATGTTTTAAGAGAAATAGGCATGTAATAATACAGAAAATCTTTAAATATTGAAATTAAAGGAAACAAAAATCCAGAAATATTCCTACACAATTAAATAGGTAATGATTACGTAAGGTTTCTACCCTAATAGCCAATTTAAATTTCCCGCATTTTGTTGGGCAATTCAACGTAAGGAATTAAATGACTTTTAATTGTAGTACAAAATGGAATATTTTGTGTTTCAACGTGCAATGTGGTAAGTAGATTGTGCACACACTGTTAAACATTAATTAAGTGTTATATTGTAATTTATGTATTTAGGAATTTCTTTTCATTATTCTTCTTATGTGAATTTCCCTAAAATAATCTCAAGCCGTTTCCTTATTGAATTTCTTTTTGTTTGTAGCTTATTCTCGAAATCTGTTGATAATTTATATTAGTCATCATTTGCCTTTGTTTAAGTCGATCTTAATTAGTTTCTGTGAATATTTAAACCAAGCATTTTTACTTATTCCAAGAGCTGGAATATTTATCTTATGTTTTTAACATCATTCTCTATCTTTAGTGTTAGTTATTAGTCCTAATTCTAATAAATAATTCGAAAACGATACAACAATCTTTTCAATCAATTAAAAAAAGTGATAACTCCAGCCTCAAAATCCTACAATTATTAAAAGAGGAATAGTTTTACACATTAACGCTGTATTAGGTAGATTACAGATTTTTCCTAATCGGCGTGTTGTATAAAAACAAGCAGAGAAATTTTACACGATGGCTTTGATGTCAATATTTTTAGCATGGATAGTAGGAAGTTTAGACCACGCGCAGTCGCGCATCATCAGGTTTGAATCGAAATCTATCATTGAATTGAATCCTATGCATCATACATTACGATACATACGTATTCCTACGTATCTGCAAGATTTGAGTCAAACTAAAATTATTTTATTATATTCTAATGTGTTAAAAAGAAATAGAAATACGCCAGTATTCGTGATTGCCTATTTGGCTTCAGATTTTCGTGAGTAACAAATACTTGTTACATTTTCGCAAGAGACAATTCTGTAAGTGTATGTAATTGAAGATTTCCAATATTTCTTTAGACGTAGGAACAACTTTATATTCGTATTTGCATAGATAAACTACTCGATGAAGTCTTTTTATATTAATCTAAATTCAGTCTTAAGTTCTCAATTTTTTCCCCCGTAAAACGAAGTAAGAAAACTGTTTTTACAGTAAGATAATTAATCTAAGAATCATTCGTCATTTCGTCCTTCTTTGCTGATAACCTTTTGGCTTAATCTATAATACTGGAGGGTCTATTGAACGCCTTGCGCTTTGAACGGTACTCCATGAAAGCCACGTTAATCTGCGCATACGAAAATAAGCGATAAATAAAATGCCGTACATCAATAAATAAATTATTTATTTACAATAGCCTGAATTTGCTTGACGCCCGATACGAAACGAGTGAATCAGAGCCAGACGCATATTATGACGGTCACTATGGTCGCCGCCGTTCTCGTAGCTTCGCTGGTATAACCAGGCGAACGCAGTTCGTATAATATCGCATACAAAGACTAACGATACGAAAATAAACGCAAATAACCCCAAACGTTGTGGATGAATTTGGTCACCACCGCCTGAGGTACCTTTGAGACTCTGGGAAAGTACGCCGAAAAACCAGCAAAAACTTGCCAGTACATGAGTAATCATGGCGATCAGACTCCAGAAAAAGATACGCATTAAAACATGTAAATTCTATTTGCTTAATACCTATTTAGAGATCGAGACAAATAAATTATTAATTTGACAGATTGAGCATTATCGTGCTTTTTTTTTATTGTTTTGTCGTTATCAGAAAATATTGTTATGTTAAAAATTATCTATTTGCAAAAGTGAGATAAAATAACATCAATAATGTTTAAAAACACGTGAAAAAAAATGGAATGAGAATGCTGCTAGAAATAATAAATAAAGCTTGGAAAGAAGAATCTATACTAATCAATAGGAAAAACTGGCATGGCGTTATCTGAATACAAAAAAAGGATATCTTCATTTACTATAACAGACGAGGTACACTTGAGGAAACAAGTAACCGAACGATTCGAAATGCGACGACCGAGAGAGAAGATATCGGTTCCTTTCCCCGCTACCCCTCCTAGGTGTACAGTTTTTTTTACAAAATTAATTAATAATCAAAACGATGATAATTAATAATAAGAGTAAATAATAATTATAATTAGAAAGAATAAACTAGAATGGAAACGAATATGCAACAAAGTCCCATGGCTGGGAGACATACGGAACTGAATACATAATTAAAGCGAAAATGTTATAATGGGGACGAGAGTACATCGGAAGGGATGATAATTGATACTACAATTATTATACAATAATTATATTCTATAATTAATGACTTAATATTAATATTATTAATGAATTCACCCTAATAGCCAAATTTAAATTCCCCGCTAAAATTTTTAGTGATTTCAACGTAAAGGCATTAAAATACTATTGATGTAATACAAAATGGTGGGTAATTTTGTGTTTCAAAGTTGAAGTTACTAAAAATAATTGCGGGAAATTTAAATTTGGCTATTAGGGAATAAAACAGGAAACAAAGGTGGTTGCGTTAATGTCCCCCATCTGTAATATACTCAAAGTTTGTGCGAGCCAGATAAAAAGAAAGTTATGATAGGTGAAAATGTGATTGAACGAAGGTGAACATGAACAAAAATGGATGGGTCACTAATGAATTATTGTTACGTCGGCGCCCAGAAAGCGATATAGCCCTGTTTCAGACTGAGCGAATTAGTTGTATTCCACTAGTTGAACGGGCGATTGTCAAGGAGTATACTGATGTAGCAAACTATTGGGAACGCTTCAACCTTCATATCAGTATGTTCCTTGACAACCGACCGTTAAACTAGTGGAATAAACTAATTGCCTCTCTAAAACAGGCCATAAGGTGTTCGTCTCTTACCCTCGTGTTCATAATCGTACACCAGCAATTCGCTAAACGCTTCGCCACGTTATGTACGATACAGTAAAATGTAGTGCTGTTATCCGGATCCACTATCCAAAATCTGAGATCCGGATCTGCCATCTAACTCGAATCTTAATCCATCATCTGAAATATCGTATATCTGGTACAATAATCACTAAGATTTGTTCAACACCTGTATAATGCAAAGTAAATCTAATACGTACACTAATACTGAGTTGATCGGTAATTTATATCTTTTCCACATCCGAGAATCGAGATATGGATCCAGATCAAGAGAACCGGATAGTGATTGAGTCCGGATATTCCCAATCTCAATTTTATCGGATCCCAACGAGTCACTAGTAGAGATTCGCCACAGCGAGTATTAATAAATATGGCAGCTAGTCTGTACAGTGCTTTGACATGATAGAAAAGGATAATAGCACATTTCTGTTGTCTATGCTGGCAGCACTGATAATCACGTGCTTGCTCGTGTCACCTCTTTTCTCCATAATACATCCAAAGAGACACACAAAGGACAACAAATCAAACAAATTTCTATAGTGGATGCGCAATGTTTTTTTCGTTACCGGTAAACATATTTTTCTGCGGAAATTTTTGCAAATCGCAATTGAAGCAAGGTTTAAGTTTTGTTGATATAAACAAGGTTGAATTTGTAATCTGACACAAAATAATTGTACTCCTCAAATAAATTATTTCGTATATTTCGAGGCGTAGAAGAAGTAAAATCTGATGAAGTTGGCGTAACAATATTCAAACTCGCAGGTACAGGCCGTTCGATGTGTTCTTTCAAGCTGTTTTTATTGCCATGAAAACCACTTCTTTTCTTTAAGGTTGTTGGGGAAACGAAGCATATTTAAAATAAATAAAAACTGGAAACTATGGAAAACAACACAATATAGCACAACGCAATACAACACAACACAATAAAACACAACACAATATAACACAATACCAATACAACGTAATGATTTAGAGATTTTATAACTCAAATTGTGTATATTCACACATAGCCAAATTTAAATTGCCCCCAATTATTCTTAGTAACTTCAACGTTGAAATATAAAATTACCTACCATTTTGTACTACATTAATAGTTATTTTAATGCGTTCATGTTGAAGTCAGTAAAAATAGTGGCGGGAAATTGAAATTTGGCTATTAGGATTAACAATACATCAAATCTAACAGCTGATTGCGGAAAACCTTCTTTGGCGCCACGGAAAATAGGGAACGCGGCCAACTACTAAAACAAATGCTCAGAGGAACCGCTGAAGAGCTATGCTAACTGTGTACCTACAGTCAGTCGCTAAATATTTTGTATAAAATTAACAGAATAATTACACTAAAACAGAGTTAATAACAATAACTATTGCTGACCACAGTCACGAAAACTACCAACTGTGGGCTTTTTTTGTATTTTCGCTTCTCCTGTAAAATTATGTTTTTTAACCTTTAGGGTACATTTTCTCCGTTCGTATTCAACTGAGCTAGTTATTTTTTTTTTTTAAGTAGATGCAGAATCATCTAAAGAGTATACTGAATGAGGGATTTTACTAAATGAGGCATAGTTTGTGTAAAAACAATCAAAAACCCGAAATGAAAGGACTCCAAAAACTGCAACATAGGTAAATCCTAAATTTTCTTATTGAGCTTTTAATATTTTTTAAAATCCCTCATTCAGTGTGTTAAAACAACGTTACTTAACATGCTCAGAAATTTTGAAACAAATCAGTTCACACATCTTTGAGAGAATGTTTTTTGTCTCTTGCCGATTATCCCTAATATTCCATTCCATTTTTCCAATTCAAATTATGTAGTGACCCCATTAAAGCAGCGTATGAGCCCTAAAGTAAATGTTCCAAAATCAGATATTGTAAGAATTTTATCGTCTGTTTTTAAAGAGCAAAATAACTGTATCATCACTAGGTACTGATTTAGTTTGCATCAATCTAATTTTTATCAAAATACAAATTCTACAAATAAAATATTTTGCTTTTGCAAAGGTTTCTAGTAAACCCAAATTCGATACAGCAAAACACACGTAAATATCCGATCACCCCGCCTATATAAGATTTGATAATGGGAACCTACGTTTTTCCGAAACAATGGTCCTGAATTAATCAAATCTCATGTAGTCCCTAATAGCCAAATTTAAATTTCCCGCCACTATTTTTAGTAACTTCAACGTAAAGGCATTAAAATAACTATTAATGTAGTACAAAATAGTAGGTAATTTTATATTTGAACGTTGAAGTTACTAAGAATAATTGCGGGAAATTTAAATTTGGCTATGTGGGATGCTGAGTGAACGGATATTTACGTGATATAGCAAAATAATGTTCATTCTGACATTGCATCGGCCATCAATTCGACAGTGAAATTTGAAGTCGTTATTCAATTCTTTGAATAACGACTTCAATTGACGGAATTATCTTCTGTTTGCAGGTTATAAAAACTTACAATCGAAAACTAAGAATGTGCTCATACGAATGATGTGGTAATTATGGCAGCAAGTGAAAAATAATTACAGAAAAATATAGATTTTATTTGGAAAGAAATTTTAGGAATGAATGGTATGAAGATGAATGCTAAGAAAACAAAACTCATGTCAATAACAGAAAAACAACAAGAACTAAATGTACAAGTAAACGGAAAAAAAACAGTCGAATTACAATACGTTGAATATTTAATTTGAAGAATCAAGAAAACAAAGAGAACAAATAGAAAATGAAAATTAAATAAACGTTTCATTCAAAAAAATTAAATATACCTACTTAAAGAAAATTGAAATGTTTATCAAGTAGCGCATAAACCTTTTTTAATATATGGGTACGAAATATGGGTATTAAAAAGGCAACAGAAGAGTAGGATTCTAGCTAAACAAATGAAACATCTGCGAATAGAGTTTCGTTCTTTCTGCATGCAAATCCTCGAACATGTACATACATTTTTGCCCCACATTGGGCGCCAACTTCCCATCCTAATCTATAGATAACAGCAAAAGCGTCTTAAATTCTAATGTTTGAACGTAATTATGCGATAAAAAAAGATTGAATAATCTTATAAGTAAAATAAAAGTGTATGTTCATTCGAAAGAAAATGAAAGACAGCGATTTGAAACCAAATAAATGATTAATAATGATGATTGCTTGATGACAGTACGGATAGAATTCCCTTCTGATGTTGATTAAATTAATTAGTGTGTATATAGTGATGATACATCACTAAACGACGAGCCATCACGAAGGAAGCTTCGACCTCGCCCCTGAAGATGTTCACCGCAGTTGCGAACGAAACGTACGGAAGTAATTCCACAAGACCACGGCTCAACAGTCCGGAAAAAACTTTTTTACAGTAGATTCCGACCCGGTGAAGCCTACGCAACACTTAAATTAATTATAATTAAAAGACAAGTGAGGAAGATGCTGGACTTAAAATCCTAGAATATTAAGTAATCATTGTACTGAACTAACTTGGAGGTGCCTGGCTTGAAGAAAGAACTCCGCATCAATGCAGAGACTGACCTAACCGATTGATAAAAAATAAAAGAGAAAACATATATAAAAAGGCCGTTTTACACCTAGCTATTTATTGCGCAATTTATTGGCAAATTTAAAATTTTACGTGTATAACACGTGTATAATCCGTGTTATACACGTAAAATTTTAAATTGGCCAATAAATAGCTAGGTGTAAAACGGCCTTAACAGATATTCAACGAATATATAGTAAGTTGGTGAGTAACAAAAGTTATACCATACTTATACTATCTGAGTCATATACTTATGAAAACACTACATAAAGGCATTTTATCAAAACAATATTTAGTCCTCAATTGTTTGTCATCGATAATAGACAGCAGATAAGCTTTTATGAGAAAATTCGGAAACGTAATAGATAAATATCAACACCCACCTGTTATAGCATGAGCACTGACAAAGTGTGGATAATTGGGATAAGCAGCTCCTCGATCTATTTCTAGTGCCACGCCTGTTATCATCAACACTGTCGATAAACCCATGAGCACCCCGTGCATGATTTTTTTCGTTTTCTTCTCGAGGCCCTGTGACCACACGTTGTCACTGGCAAACAACATTAAAGCTTCTGCTCCCAATGGCAATAGCTGAAACAATAAATGTAAATTACATTTGATGGTTAGTGACAATTGTGTATGGATGAATATGAAGGGTTTGGAAAGGTTGCGAAATTGATGAAGAAATTCACAATCTTTAACGATTTCTACTGTACTATAGCCAACTTCGCAATATGGTTATTTTTTGTGCAAAAGAATAGAAGTTCCCTTTAGTTTGCCAATCAAAAAATTAATTATGCAGGTAAATGCTGAAAACTTAACCATCAACGCAACAAATATATATTCATCATATATTTATTGCTACAAAGAATTTAAAGTTATTTATCAAGAAACAAAGCTGTCAAAAATCGAAGATAAAAATATATTCATATTTCTTAATGATTTAAATGGTTTTCTGTTTTAAAATGTATGTATCTTGAATGAATAAAATACGTTTCAAACTAAAATGCTCTTTAGTAAATAATTTGAACTAATTCAAGTCACCAGGCAAGATTTATTCTAGGGACCGGTTTCATGACAAATGTTATTTTAGCACTTTAGCAAAAGTGTACTTTTAGGAAGAAATATTATTTGAAAGAAAGTAACTTCTTTAAACTCTTAGAATATTTGATAAATATTTTTTTTTCTTGGAAATATTTCTGGAACGTATAATATTTATAAATATAAAATACGGCTTGCATATTATATTTAGTATCACATGATGCTCATAACAGAACCTCCAAATTACCCATTATTTTAAATCTCCCGCCAGGAAGAACAAATACACTACATTTCGCACTAAATAGTTTGTGATTAGGTATTTGGTTATAATAAAATCAAATGTTATTGGATAATGGCATGGCGATGAAGTGAACTTATAAATATTGCATAAAAAATATACCATGTGATTCAAAATGATTGTCGTAAGAAAAAAACTGTTTTCCGGAAAAATTTATCTATACTTATTACCAAATTTAATGGGGGGAGTTAGACTACATACAAATTCATACATTAATGAATTTCTTGACATTTAGCGACATTGGCGTGCGTGTTGTAGTATCTTTCGATTATTTATCTTATAATTTTTTTCAAACCGTTTATATTTTTATCTAATATCACCAACAATAGTATTTCTGAATACTGTAAGAAAATAATGGAATTTATCTGTGGTAATAGCTCAACAAACAGGTAAAAAATCAATATTAACATTAAGTGAAATAGTTTATTACATTTTATAATTTTATAGGCTTATCATACACTTCAGCGCAATGAGCTATCAAAAGAAAGTTACATTTTCATCCCTATAAAGTTTCTACGGTACAGGAATTATTACCATTAAATCACGATAGGCGATTGGAATATTGTTATTGGTTAATAACAATTAAGGGACATGACTTGCTAAACAAATCATTTTTCTCGGATGAAGCCTGGTTTTATCTAACAGACTATATCAATTTACAAAACTATTGTATCTGGTCTGCAGAAAATCCACACGAATTTCGAGAAACTCAATTGCATCCCGTAAAAGTTGGAGTTTGGTTAGCTATGTCCAGGCAACGAATAATAGGGCCAATTTTCTTCCAGGAAACTGTAACAGCCCAACGTTACCAACAGATGTTGGAATTGTTTACTGCAGAGTTACAAGAAAATGAGCTTGAAGCAGATTATTTTCAGCACGATAATGCTCTAGCACACACTGCTCGACAAACCTGCCAATATCTTCAACAGTGTTTTGCTGACAGGGTCGTTAGAGCACAAAGATGGCCACCAAGAACGCCTGATCTAACCCCATTAGATTACTTCATGAAAAAATAGGATCTATAGAAACCGCATGCATACCGAAGAAGAACTGAGAGATGCAGTTTTGTCACCTAATAATTATACTAATTGTATGTTATAATTTAAAGTAATAAATAAATTTAGTTAAACACCAGTTAGTACTGAATTGTAAAATCATAATTTATAAAGTTAAATTAATTACTTTCATTTTTACAAGCGAACACCAATCCATAGTCGTTTATATAATGCGATTCAAATATAGGTTACGTTTTCCTTATTTATGACAGATCGGTTTACTTTCTTATATTCAACACTGACTTAGTTCAAACCTTCATTACAAACACGCGGCATATACCTACACCCTGTTACTATCTATAGGAGCGGATTTGACAATCATTTTGAATCTCTGTGTATTTTCCTCTGCGACAGAAGATGATAAATAACGTTGTACTTCACATCTTTTTGATTACTTTAGTAGAAACCTTGTACATCAAATTTTAAAGATTATCAAGTAACTGAAGTTTATATTCACAAAGGACGACGTGTCGTGAATCATTAGCTTCTAATAGTTGGGTAAGTTTGGATCCATTAAAATTGTCGTTACATTCAAAAGAAAAAATCATCACTGTTATTAGCTGATTGGTATTGGTTTTAGTAACACACTATAATGTAAATTCATTGGTAGCTTTCAAGATCAAATTTATTCTAGTTTACTTTGCTGATGAATTAATTATATATTTTTAAAATAGAAAAGCCATCTGAATTTAAACTTTGAAATCAGTATTGAAGCTATTATTACCATCTCAGATTGTGTAGAGTGCGCTTGAAATAAGACCGGAAGTGAATCCATATAGATTTTGGGACAAACTTCAACTAGTGGTTGGTTAAAATAAGTAAAACGATTTCCTTGTTATTTTTGTATTTTACTAAATTTAAAACTTTTCACGAGATTTAAATTATTTACATGGTTTAAATACTAAATCAAAGATCGTAAACAAATTAAATTACGTTTTGGCTTATAGCCCTGCATAGAAATAATCCGTAATCTGTTATAACCTAACTTTTTCTTGATTATAAATAAAAACAATATTACATATATATAATACTTTTCATAAGTAAAACAATGGATGGCCTCACCTTGAGTGAGACTATTTTATAATAATTAATAAATTTACCTATGCACCAAAATACCCTTAACAATTATGAAAATATTACTTTTATTTAAATTTAATACCCAAAACTAAAAAAAAATACTTACGCTTAACGTGCTCAGTATAACATGCCAAGAGAACGGTACCGTATACGAATCAGTAATTGCAACATGCACAGCATAAATCGTTATAATTACAAGCACCACATGGAATACTATGTTTAATGCAGTTTGGATCATCGATTTTACTTTTGTGTGATTTTGCTCAGCCATTGCGACTGTGTTAGACCGATATTAAAACGCGACTACACTTAACAATTTAATAAATAATAAATAAACATCGCTTTACAGCAGACATATGAAGATAGCAAGGAGCGTTTTCGCGAAACTCGGTAGGAATTCCCCGCACACCAATACCCAGACGAAATAAAAACTAATCACAGAAAACAGCACACGCTTAAGGTCATCGGATAAATAATTGTAGTTTGGATAATTGTTTAATGTATTGAAAACGGATTTACCATGCAATAAGTTTTAGGACGGAAAGCATCATATTTATTCCCTGACAAGTAATTTATTTGTAACGATATGATATAATTACTGTACTTATTCAATACATTTACGAATAATTGTGACATATGATGTAAACATCTGTTTACAATAATTTCTGATAATGCTTACGATAATATAAATAAATTGTAAATACATATCTGTAGCTGTTAGTTCTCTCCATATGCAAGTAAGTGTAATTTCCATACATTTGAAAATCCCCTTTGCCACATGTTATCCATAATCTTTTTACGAACACAATATGTTTATATTTTTATTATGGACAGGAGAAAATTAACCACGGATTTGTTAAAATTAGTAATCGAACTATACGAGTAGACAATCATATAGATCACTTAGATCAGTCATTTTCCTTTCTATAGCAATTCTTAATTTATATAAAAAAATATAACAGTAATTTAGTTCCTATTAACAGTCATATCTTTACGTTTAATAACATCTAGTAGCTATTCCAATAGTGATTTCAACCACAAAAAAAAATTCAGCACAAAAAAACCGGTGTGACTTGACAAGCAACTTGTTTTTAAAAAAAACGTAATACACAGTCCGATTATATTGCGTTGGTACTCGTTTGTACCTTCGGTTTCGTTTGTAGCTCAAAGGAGAAAACAATAAGAAAGGGTTAAAAAAATGCTCAGCAAGCAAGTATAAGATATTTAAAATGCGGACAACGTCATTCGAAAGAGTATCGTTTTACCTCCTTTTAAATCACTCGTATCTCAAAGACAACCAGAAGTACAGACAACCAAACTGGAAGTAGGGACAGTTAAAAATATGTCAAAGAGATAAATTTCGTTATTTTTTGAGATATCGCAAAACGGCCAACGCTATTCGCTGTTTGTACCCGTTTTGTAGAGTGAACCCAAAATGAGAAGTACATATGTCGTCATCGTAATGTCGACCTAGAATAGAGGAACTAAAGTCATTAGTAGTGGGGGTGATTTTTTTAGGATAGAAATTACATTAGGTTTGTTCGAACATGCAGTTCGCGAACGGTTCACGATCATGTGAATTCCAATCTGTTCTCTGATTGGTTGACCCTTCGCAAACTGCATGTTCGAACAGCTCTATTAAATGCTTCTGTCAAAGTGACAGGAACACCCCTAAAGCTAGCTATAATAAACTCTTCCGACGATTCCAGCGCTCAAAACGCATATGATGACATATGTACTTCTCACTTTGGATTCACTATACCTCTTTTTACATCGTTTGCACTCAGTTTCAACCAAACCGGAAGTAGAGAGAACTGAAAATATGTCAAAGAGAGAAATTGGGCTTTTTTGAGATATCGCAAAAACGGGCAACCCTATTCAAAAGAGCATCGTTTGTACCTTTTTTTTTAAATCGTTAGTTCTACTTCAACCAAACCGGAAGTATTCTAATCTTTACAGGTTACTATCTGACATATGTCAAAGCCGCATGTCAAAAAATTATACTTTGGTTATAAATTTAAATTTGCCGCTATTTTCTATCCTTTTTGTTTAAAAGTATATCTGACAATCTCACGTTAACAACCAAAATTTCGCATTGTAAACTAGTCTATTTCCGCTAGTTCTCCTAATTTAAGGTATCTACATAATGAAAAATGTTGCCAGTTTGCCAAATAGAAATGTTGCGATAAAGAGGCAATATGGTATAGTGGTAAGAACTTATTAATGAAACGTAAAAATTCGAAATTACAAGAAGACAAATCGAAAAGGGTGGATTACATAAATAAAAAAGTGTTTATTTCTACATATTCCGACGTCAACCGAATTTTATGCCTTCCGTTTGCCGATTTCTATTACAACGTGGCAACACTGAGCATATACATCAAATGTCATGTTTTCATGCATGAACTAAGATTATTTTAATGAATACCTAAGTGCTTTAAATTTTTATGAAACATATTTGTATAATCCTTTTTTGCAATTATCACTTTCCATATGTGTGTATTTTAGGGAATTAAATGAGGGTGGGTAACATCCACAGATTTTAATTTTTCAGTTAGAGTTAACTGCGAAAAAGACATGAGCTTTCATCATTCTTTTAAATGTAATCTCAAATTATTATATTGACTACTTGCACTTAGTTGACCCCAAACCTAGGAAGCTACAGCACCCACATCCTGATATAACTATCTTTAAAAGTGTATTAAAAATCATAATTACTGCATGAATCTCCTTTTCTACATTCAAGATTTGAATGTTAATAGGAAGGGTAAGGATTCTTTTTTTGGGTTAAGAAACATATACGTATGTAAATAAACGTTTGCCTAAAAGTTTTATGAAACTATAGCCTCATTTTTATGATGCTATTGAAACTATTTTTTCGTGTTAAAAACGTAAAATGACTACATCAGGTACTTACTGCGAATGTGCATAGTATAACATGCCAAGCTCGAGCTGAGCCCAGTTCGGTAGCAATATTCTTGTAATATTGAATAGGTATCCAAATAACGAACACCGCAATCACAGCTACGATTTGATAATAACGTATTTCAACACCCTCTTGTCACGCGTATAGGGGCTGACCATAAATACTATCATTCATAGTAATTATTTACTTGCACAAAACGGCCGTAACCTCCCTTTTAACTACACTAAACACAAACTGAACATTTACGTATTTTTATTTGCGCGTTATCACCTTGATAATAATCGTTATCTATTTAAAGATATGCTGATAATGTAATGAGCAAGAATGCCTATAGTAATGAATTATCTAATTTAATTTAATAAAACGTAGATGGGGTATTGGGTATAACCAGCCGGGGCGAAATCGTCAAGAGTACTTGCGCAAAACAATACCTATAACACTAACTGTTTTATGTCTGGTTGTAACACAAAACTTTCGAGAAAGTTTTATTTTTTTATATAATTTCTTCAACTGCTTTTTTATGGTGGAAAGCGAAGGCAAATAGTGAATAATTTTTTAATATCCTTTTTAGCACGCTGCCCACACACAGCACACTTCGACAGATATCCACTGGATGGATGTCCCGATCACCAAAACGTCCACATTCATAACAGACGTTGGATATATATCCATGGAATATTCGTTTTGGAATTATTACAATCGTTTATAGAATTAATAGAAACATATTTATCGCAATTTTAACATAAAAATTAAAGGTCTTGTTTCAAACATGTGCAACGTGCTTTTTTCTCATTATCCCTTTCGTGAGTGTCATCTCCAATATTGTTACCTTTTTCTGTAATGCGGTATCCATGATGATCTAAGATTTTGTAGTTATTGCGAAGTACATGCACTCTGTAGCAGATATCTTGTGGATATCTATTCAATGACCATTTGAACAAGGTCGGAAATCTCCGAGCCGAATGTATGTTGTGTTTATACTTATCGTTCATCGTACTTGCAGTAGTCAGTCGAAAAACGACCATTGTTGAATGTGCTGTGTTTATCTGCTGTTGTTACGTTGATTTACGCACAGGTTTTGTTTATATTACAGTACCTATAGGTAAGTAATTCTGTGTTTCTTTATAACATTTAAAACGTTAGTCAAAATTTATATCGATAATAATATAATTTATAACTGAATATCTAACCTTAGCAAGTTAAATGTTAGGCATACAAGAATAATTACTCTGCTTGTAAAGTCTTGTTTAGTTTGTATAAATCTTAAAAGCATTTTTGAACCCCTAATATTGATTATTAAAATCTAGGATACGTTTTCCTTTATGGAGCCAAATGGCAGAAATATTATAAAATAAACATTAAAGATACAAACAGTAAAGAAAATACATTTTAAATTGACATCCTTTTTACGGCCACTAGGGTATTTATGATGGTTAAAAAGACCCGTTAACCTTGTGTAGGAATTCATTTTTTGAATTGTTTAATTACTTTATTTTGTCAGTTTAATCATAAAAGTTTTAAAAATGTCTCCACAAAACCCTATCCTTTTAATATGATTTCTAATAAAACGTATTTTAACTATATGAATATACCTATGAGATATTTAGCATATTTTTGGAGTAAAATAAAAAATGAAACAATTAATAATCAACAAGTACAAATCCTTTATTATTAAATATGTATTTATTGCACTGAAATTTCATTTATTTACGTAAGTGAAATAGGTTTAGATATATATAATACAATTACAAGACACATAATTAAGTTAAATATAAATAATAGACAGACGAATCAGTCACAGAACTATTTAAACATATAAATTTGCTGTGAAGTTTACATTTTAAAATGGTTGTTAGTAAAAATAAATTAAATTAGTACACTAATAACTATTCATTTATTAGTCAAGAAGTCAGAAAATAAAAATAATTACGTTTAATCAGTCATATTCAATATGTAGTTAACAATATTCTTATAATTTCACAGAGTAATTAAGCAATAAAAAGTATAGCTTCTCTAACTCCTTCACTTCTACGTACATTTTTATAAGGCTTTCGATGAGGATATAAATATAACAAACAACTTTAAATATAAAACAATTAACAAGATATACGCAATGTACTGATATACAAGTGAATTATTATATAGCACATTTTAAAACTGTTATCGGTTTGAATGCATATAGCCTTTCGCAAATGCTCAAGCTGATCCATTCGGTATATGTAGATTTGAATTCCTGTTTCTCCAGTTATACGTTTTACAAAAACAATTTCCGGAATGAATTTAACGATTACCATTTATCATAAGCTTATTGTTATTATTATTATTATTATTATTATTACAAAAATCAAAATTTTCACGAGGCAACTTAACGCATTTAACCAAAGATTCCATAGAATAATTTCTGCCGGAAAAAGGTGATTTACAGCTGGGGCACTTGTCTAATTGTTTCATGCATTTTTGACAAATACTATGCCCCGTCGAGCAGATATGAATTTCTTTCAGCATGAAATCAAGACAAACAGGACATTCGAACAGCTCTGTGTCTATTGTGAGATTGGATGATTGTTCGCGTTCGCAATTGACAGCAAATACCACTTTCTTGCCCAAAATTAAATATGAAAAAACGACACAATCAACTCGCAGCGCACGATTTTAGGGTTACGATAAATTTCGAAGATATGCGTAGCTTCGACACTCTTAAAAATCACACTAAAATCCTTATTTTTTATCGTTAAATTGAATGTGTAAGTATTATTATTGCCATCAGCAGCGCCAAAATAATAAAACGCGTACAAATACGTGTGTTGAGTTACTTCAAAATTTATTTGTAAAAAGAATGGTCGTTCCCGGATAGTTATCAAATAATATGTATTCTCAGCGATGGGATTTTCAACGGTTATAAAATTATCTCTGAATACTAACACGTGATCTTTGTGACTCTCTTTGAAATGTGTTATTAGATCAGAAATTATTACACGGTCACATTTAGCTTGATAAAAAAACGGGCATACCCGTTTTCCGTAATTCGACTTCATTTCGTTAACATTACAATTTCTTTTATCCGACATCTCAAGGATATATTCCAGATTTTCCTACCTGCAGGGAAACTTGATTTTTTCTGCTATTTCATAACCCTCTAACTTCTTTCAAAGGACTATCAATCAGCTCTTTTCAAATTTTTATTCACATTCATCAGTGCATGATCCAATTTATCCTCATTTCATCGAAAAATCTCTACTTCCTGGAAAATTGGATGGTTCAAATAATATTTTATTCTTACCTAAAAACACTATTTTTTCGTTTGGTTCCGAAGAAATTAATACATACCTCACCAAACACTTGAATACATATATTTTCACAATGGTTGTTTTATTTTTACCCAATATTAAAAGATTAAGATTTGCCAGCATGTATAATAAATATTTCGTGTATTAGCTATCGTATACAACTACTATTTAGTAAAACCTGAGATTATTTTGTATGTGCATATGTAGCGAGGTAAAATAAAAAATAACATATAAAAAGACATAATATATATGCATTTAGTTATTCCATTTTACATTTACAGCTATTCATTTAAAATTTTCATAACTATATTGATAGGAAAATTTATATAAAATTACACTGACGGTCATTGGTATTTTATATATTTGATTATAATTAATATTAAAAATTAAATGCGAATGGAGGTTCTGTAGGTAGGCAACCAATTATTCTTCTAACCTTTAATACCTATTTGATGCATGCTTTTGTTCAATACGAATATATTTCCACAACTTTGAATGTTTACTCAGAATTAAAAACTTAGTTTTGGAAACTGCCGGCAAATTTATTTCGTGTATATATGTATAATAATAACTATTGTGTATTATGTGTTTTTTCGATAAATAGCTCGTTAAACTGTCTTATTCTGATCATTTTACCTTAGGCAACCCAAATTACAAAATTCAAACTTTTCTCAATTATTTTTTAATAACTTAATAATAATATAAATATATTAATGTAATATGATTAAATGTGATGTTAATCATGAATGTATGGCTAAATTATTGGTAATTTTATGCTTCAACGTCTCAATATGCAAGTTATTAAAAATAAGTGCCGAAAATTTGAAATTTATTTAGTGATTGATTACTTTCGTATTTTGCTATGTAAATGTTAAAATTAAATACCCTGCAATTTTTATAAAACAAAAACTATCATCACATCATTGTTAGTGATTTTTCATTCACTTTTCCAACTAAAATTTTTAAATCATATTTTGCAGTTCAAAAAAAAATACGCGCATTATTAGACAGGCTGTCCATCTTATCGTTGCATTATTGCAATATCGTCCGAAGAATAGAAAGTGCATATAAATGAAACGTTGGTAGTTTGAAAAGAAATAGCGCTTGCGTAATAACATTGTTTAGCAGGATGGTAATGACTGCTTAATTTTTTTTTCTATTTTTCACCGAATTTCTACTGATATAAATAATTCCTAAGGTACGTATTCCACCGACACACGAATGCCTTCCATTTTTGTTTATTTTCATCGTTCGCATATGTGTTTACTATATACGTTTCGTGTGTTTTATAGATAGGGTTATGTAAATTGTGACTGTTAATGGAAAAGATTTTGCATTCTACTATTATGTGTGTGAATTTTCAGCGTAAAAATGGCAGATCAGCAACAATTTTTTCTAAAATGGAACGATTTCCAAAGTAATATGGTAACCTCCTTCAGGCACTTACGGGATGAGAAAAGTTTTACAGATGTTACGTTAGCATGCGAGGGACAAACATGTAAAGCACACAAAATGGTTTTATCGGCATGCAGCCCATATTTCAAAAGTTTATTAGAGGTAGGTAATATGTCGATAGTTATAATGATTGATAATCTTGGGACGGTGAGAATTTGAAAAAAAATAATCGTTTATAGATGATATCTCCTTTTTTTACATAAAAATAATGTTTGCTTATGCATGCATTGAATATTGCTTTTATTTTAAGCTATTTAAAGGAAATGTTCTCATTAATATAAAGTAGGGTTATTTTTTTATACATGAAATGATTCTTGAATGTTTTTTTCTGCATGATTATGTCATAGATTGCAGTTGCTGCATCTATTTTTAAAGCTTCAAGTTGTCTAATGAACATGTTTTGCATTTGATCTTTGTCTGTTGGTTCTTTGTTTTTTTTTAAGTGGATTTCTGTTTGTTGTGAAATTCAATCTTATTGGAATGTTGTTTTTTATTAATATTGTCTTGTCATAATTATATCTTAACTAAAAAGAGGTATTTTTTAATGACTTTTTTTAGAAAATTTAAGGTGATTTTTTTTGTCAAGTAAATGTAAAGCCTGTTTTACACGTCCCGATTTATTGGCCAATTAATTGAATAATTTCTTTACCAAGAAATCGGAAAAATACACACTTTTATATTTCACAATAAATTGGACAATTTTTAAACGATCGTGCTTACTCGTTTAGTTTCGTTAGTTAGGGGAGAATTAAAAATTAGAACCACTAAAATACACTTTCAATATATTCAGAATAGTCTTATTACAAAATGTATTATAATAAATTTTACCTTTTATTTGTTTTCGTTAACAATTATAGTATACTAGCAATAAATTTTCGAAATTTAACCTCACTTTAAATAAAATTGATACTTTTTTTTATTGCGTTGGAAGTTGGTATTAAAACACCAAATTAGTGAAAAATCGTCGGAAAATCTGGCAAAAATAGAACATGTTCTATTCAATTCAATTAATCGTACGATTTTTTTACAATAAATTGCTCAAGTAATTCTACAATATTTGCTGTTTTACACATTACAATAAAATCTAATTTCAACTTGTTGAATTAATTGGCCAATAAATCGGGACGTGTAAAACAGGCTTAAAACAGCTAACAAGATTTTAATTCAACTTAATTTGAAGTGCAATTGTAAAAGAAAATACATACAGTATGATTACTTTTTCATAGGAATACTATTGCTATTTCAAAATCGTACGAGGTATTGGACAATCAGCTTTGAAAATATGAAAAAAAATGTATTAAGATTAAAATTTCTTGTTAGAAAGTATGTAATTATTAGTTATTGCAATCAAATTTATTTTTTGTTAACTATATTGTATATTTTTCTTTATCACGTCTTTTAACATACAGGTTGTTTCACACTACCCAATACTGTTTCTGTTAAGGCCGCTTTACAATTCGTAATTTTTTTTATTGTATGCAAAAATATGCGCATTCAATGGATTTCAATCAGCTAAGTGCAACTTTACTTGTATTGGGCGTGCAATACACGGAATAGAGTATGCGCTATCTCTTTTGCATGCAATTTTTATTGCGTGCAATATGAATGAACTGTAAAACGGCCTTAATATTTCATTGCGCGCAATTTTATTGCACGCAATACAAAAAATTGCGAACTGTAAAGCGGCCTTTAGAACTGCAACTTGTCAGTAAATTAGTAAGGCAAAATTTTTGACAAAACCTATCTAAATTTATTGTTTGAATTAAATAGATACATAGGTAATCTATTTGTGAATTTAAATTGCTTTATATAACTTATGAACGTCTCGTTTCTGTGCATATAGAAAACTGGCCAACAAAGTGATTGAATCTGCAAACAAACAAAAAAACACTTCTTTTCATGAATGTTTAAATAATTTTTATCAGGAGGAGAAAAGTTGATATAACTCCCAAGTTATTACTCCTAGTTGTGTTAAACAAAACACCTTACCTCATATTTTCTCTTAGGAAAACCCTTCGAAACATCCGATAATTATACTGAAAGATGTCGCCTACAGTCATCTACAAGCAATATTAGAATTTATGTATGCGGGAGAAGTGAATGTGAGTCAGGAACAATTACCGGCATTCTTAAAGACTGCAGACCGACTTAAAGTAAAAGGATTGGCCGAAGCACCACAAGCCATAAAAAGGGAATAATGTTTGCAGCCCTGTTCGCATCTCGATAAATTAAAGGAAATAGTTCTTAATTTTCAACAAATGTTTCCATTACTTTAAAGGTAAAACACCACAAAACTATATTTTGATAGTATAAAAAAAAGCCCGATGATTCCAAAATTTTCATACTGAAGTGTATTTGTATATGGTTATTTATTATTAATTGTCGATTAAGTTCATTTTTGTACTAGACGGAAGATTTTTATATATTATTATATATTATTATTATTATATTATAATTGTATAGTTTTAAGATCTTTGAGAAAAAACCCTGTACCTTTAGTATATTATATTTTCTTTTATACAGATTAATATTTATACAAACAGAATTTATGAATTACTTTATACTGTTTATTACCATTTTGTTACCAATCTGTACCCTTCTGATTATTTCACTTTCCATTACATAGACTTATATAAGGTAAATATTCCTTATATTGATTAATTTGGAAAATATTCGACTTTCTTTAGCATGTAAAAACATATAAGATATTTTGTATACATACGAAATTTGTCTCTACTAGATATGGTGGCAAGAAAATCATAAACTTTAACACAATGTAGGTTTATTAATTATTTTTTTTTTTTTTAACACGAATTATTCTGCATTGTTTTTGCAATACTCTTGTAAGGGAAATGTTTTACGTGGAATAGATATTATAAATAGAAATGTTTGTATTACAAATATTTTTATTGCACTTACCAAAATATATATCTCTTTGTGATGAATTATGCCTGTGTATCGAAATTAATTATTTTGAATAAATGCCGAAAAGGTGAAGATTTATAGATACATAAATTAAATCAATAAAAGTTGGTTATATAATTGATTTGTAAGATTTATTGTTTTCCATTTATCTGGTGTGAATATATAAGAAAACAGTGAAGTTTTATCAATTTCGGTCGCGTTTTTTTTTTGAATGAAGTGGCATTTCCCTAATTTGGCATTAAAAATCATTCACATACAATAAGGAAAGTGCCATCCATCCAACTCGAGAATAAAATTTATTGATTTTTTTTTATTTGGGACTTAACGCAATAATATCATTCATTATAAAAAAATGCTTGTCTCAAAATCACCAATTCTGAAAGAAAAATCTAAATATTTTTTTTCGGCAGCTGAGAAAATTACAGAAACACACTTGCGATGAACGAAAAACATTTTATTCTGTTCAACGTGGTATCCTGCAACCTCTACACACTTTTCAGCTCTACGTACAAATTGTACAAACATTGTGATCATATCTTCAGCACATAACACCACACCACACATTAAACCTTTTTGTAGTACTGAGTTCTAGTTGCAAATTTGAAATTAATATGCTCTCGACCAAAATCTACAGTTTTGTAACTTTCCCATTGGTTGTAAATGTCGATTTATCCGAAAAAAACAATGTTTTTTACGGAAATTTTGATTTTCTCCTACCCATAAGCGAAAGTCTAAACGCAAAACATCATCAGCATTTCTTAATTCTTGTACAGGGTGGGCCAAATTCGACACTTTTAATAGGGAACTTATATTTCTAAAAGAATTAGACAAAATCTGACCTATGCTTCTGGAGCTCGATTTTAAAGAGAAATCGATTAATGAAATTCGTATTTTTATATCTTCCATAGTATAAGAGATACAGAGCGTTTTCGTAAAATATGCAATTTTTAAAAGCCCTTGTAACTTCTTCTTAATTTGTGAAAATGCTTGATTTATATAAGAACTTTATTAGAGCACTTTTTGACGCAGAATTTAATGTTCTAATTTTTTGTTTTTTCTAACTTGTATTTTTTGGGATATTGTCAAGACTGGTTTTTTTATATGGAACACCCTAAAAATTACTTTTTATTTAATCAGTTCTTAAAATATCTAATTTTCTATTTGCAATTTCACAGTATTTTAAGATGGCCATGGATACCCTGTACAAAAAGCGGTTTATAAGGTTTAATTTTGTTTTCTTTAGAAATTCTTTGTAAATTTCAAATTTTTCTACAAAATTTTGTAAAGCATGTTCGCACACGTGAACATTAGAAAACTTCTGTTGAGATTTTTGAACCGCAAAGTGTTAAGGTGTTCTAAAGTTAGCATTACTACTAAGTAAATCTCAGTAAAGATTCACAAATACGTAATCACATTGACAAATAACACGTAACTTGATTTACTTATTATTAGGTTATTATAAAAGATAATCACGATAATCTGATTTAGCAACAAAAGCATGAAGCTTAGAAACTTTTCTACTTAAATTTTTGTTTTTTTGTAATTTTCTCAGCTGCTAAAAGAAATACTTAGATTTTTATTTCCAAATTGAAGGTTTTGAGACGAGCAATTTTTTTTTTATAAAGAATGACTTATTTGCGTTAAGTTCCAAATATTTTTTTCCGTCTTGTTTAGTCCATCCGAGGAATACACACTATATATAATAAACATTATCCACTTTCCATGTGGTAAAAAATGCAGCCAAAAAAGCGAATAAATCATTCTAATCTTTCTTGTATGTATTTATTTGCCTCTAACATACTCTATTCGTAAATAAACTTGAACGCAAAATCTAATTATCCACTATACATCAATGCCATGTATATTAATTGATCGGAAATAGTTGTAAAAACACAAAATATAGTGAAAAAACCTGTTCTTATGCAACCCACAAGTCAGATCAGCCAGCTCTTGTTATTCTGGTTGCCTATCTTTGTGAGCATGCTAGTTTCGGATTGAAATAAAGGTTGCATACTCTTTAATTCATGAACTATTACTCGCTTGTCACACTTAAATCATTAGTGAAATAAGAACTGGATAGCAAATGTCGTATGCCGCCATGAATGAATATTACCCCAGCATGGGAAAATGCATTGCGGGAAAAAGTAATATTTGGTAATATCTACGCAGGCCATTTACATGATCGGCAAGTAATTTTGGTTGCTTAACTCGCCTAACTTGTATAATTTTAAAAATATATATTTCTGGAAATATAGCAATTAAAATATATACGTAATAAAGTAGTGAAAAACAGTTTAAATTAAAACGAATTAATATTAATAGTCGTAGACACTTAAAATTTGATGAATTTAATGCAATATACATATGTAAATGCTTTCAAATTTAAGTAATGTGAATCATTAAAAATTGAATAAATGAAATTTGCTTTTAAGACGTAGTTTAAATTTAGTAAAAAAAAATTGTTATTCGCCAAGGTCCCCTTCATATAATTTATATATTATGGAAAGATACTAAGTACTGAAGTAGTGAGAAATAGTTAAAATTAAATGCAGTAATTAAAATTAAAATAAATTAAACTTGATTTTAAGACATTGAAATGAATTTTAAATTTCGTAAAAGAACTTCCATTATTTCGTATATTCACAAAACTGCTGAACATGCATTTTATTCTATTATACTTATTTTATTGGCATTAAAATAGATAACTAAAAGAACAAAGAAAATGGTTCCCAACCCTATTGTCTGTGTTTGACATCACAAATGCTATTTGAAAACAAAATAATATAAAAATTGAGATGTTATATATAAATCATAGAAAATATAAAAATAACTGCAATTTCAAAACATGATTCAAGCGAGGATAGTTGATAGACCGACTGCAAATAAATGTGTCAGCTATGAATTCAAACGTAAACATGTAAAGAACTAAACAGTTATATAAATTCTGGTAAAAAGGCAACCTCGCAAGAGATAGAAAAGAATGCATTTGCACAAGTTAGCAAAATTAACAAAGAAAATAGTGCCTGTAGGAGTACGTGCATGCAATAGTCTATAGTCTATGGATAGTTTATAGACTATAGGCCTTTGGGAATAGGTGTTTAGGATAAAAATATACAACAAAGTTATTGCTTGTTCTATTTTATTATTTTACACATTACAAATATTTACGATTAGAGTTAAACAGATGTAGGTACATACGTATATGTATATATCATGTGATTGTCACAGGTAAAAATTGTAGATAAAATATATTTTGCAGAAATATATAAATATATATGGTATTGGATATGTAACAGTTAAATATTTCCTACTTAATGCTTCATTCATAAATCTTACAGTTAAGCCTAAGTACAGAACTACAATTAACCATATGAAAGATTCAGAAACGTGACGTGTTTAAATTATTTTTTTTGTTTATATTACAGATGTCACATTGAAAAATTATTAATGTCGATACGTAATTTTAGAATTTCGCTAACTTTTTCTATTAGTACTTTCAACTATTTAAAGTTCCATGTAATATCTTTTGTTTTCGACATTTCAGGTTTGATGAATCCTAAGATTATTTATTCTTTCAAATAAAAACCGCACTACTTTACAATTATCAGATTAATATTTTCAGTTCTATATATGTTAGAAATCAAAATTTCTGCCTTGTGTTTGTTTTCTCATCATTGATGACGAATACAAATTTCCCATAAGTAATTTTAATAACTTCAAGATAAAGATATTAATATATCTAGGCTAGACCAGGTGTGGAAAAAAAAATCTTGAGGAATAAGGCTGGAGTGAAATAATAGAACTAATAAAGGCAAGTACCTTCAATTTTATGCGTTATGAAATATTTATCTATTAAAACTTGAGCAAAATAAAAAAATGGTTTGTCCAGAATTATTTAAGTCAAACTTAAACGAATCATATTCAACTTTTTCAATTAATTTGTCAGCTAAATATTCATTGTCACGTAAAATTTGTTTGCTTAAAACATGAATAAGGGCTATGTAGGTTGCCTAACCTCAAAAGCTCGCCTTTTAAAAGAACTTTATTTCTAGTAGAGCAATTATACGTTTTCAACCTATCATTCTTAAGCGAAAAATGTCGATCTCTTCTATCATTCTGATTTTTTTTGACAAGTTATTTTTTGTGGGATATAAAATAAAATTCATGAGATATAAAATTTCTAGGATTTCGTGCTTCGACGTTTAAGTTACTAAAAATAATTGTGAAGAATTTCAATTTTGTTTACTGGGAGAAATGTGCCGACTATATAAAATATTGTTTTTAAAAATACTTAAGTTAGGCCATTAGAAACTATATTTTCATCAGAAGGTTTGTAATTTTATTGTGATTTACAATTGAAATTACAAGTTTTAGGTGCACAAAGACTGATAAACCTTTTTTTTATAAATACATGAGCATTCCGTTGAATGCATTTGATTTTTTCATAGTGAGTGGTGTGTGTGAATAATTAATGAAAAAAAATCAGATCAGTCTTACAATAAGATATGGAAGAATGTAAGAGTCATATTACAAGCTATGTACTTATTTTCTACTGTTACAACTTTGATTTTTAAAATTAGTAGTGGTACTACAGTTAATCTTTAATAATTTCCGTAACAGAAGAATTTGAATTTCCCGCAATTATTTGTAGTAGCTAATGTCACAGTATAGGTATCTAATGTTAACATTTGAAGCGGATGTAATGAATCAAATAAATAATATTCGTTATGATTGACTACGTTTACACGAGCATTTAACATTAGCTTTACATAAAACATTTTTCCTTAAAGCATTGTAAAACATCGTGTAAACAGCAAATTACACTAGTTTTAATAAAAACACTTTTGTAAATCAAAGCCAATATGAATTTTATATATAATTGGACATGGCGATATTGGTATAGGTTATGTAATGTGAAAGAAACAAGATTTTATGTATAAACCTATGCAAACCTAACATATAAACAAACTGTAATTCTGTCAATTACTGTTTGGTGAAAATATTTTTCTTATTTTAGAATCACCATATTTTATGACTAATTTCATTACAGTCGAAGGACAACATTTTATTAACATCCCATATGTGTAAACACCACTGTTAAATCGTTTTTTAAATTATACCCATGATTTAACTACACCCGTGCTAAATGCCCGTGTAAACGTAGTCATCCCGACTATTCGCTTCCAACTTACATGTCTTCAGCAAAGATCTACCTCCACTGACGGTGTAAGATTTCCAATCTAAACAGAGCTACCTGAAGCTTATGAAGTAACATTGTTTAGATCAAAAAGAATTTATGTGTAACGCGAGGGACAAAAGAAAAAAAAAACTTACAAACATTAATAGTTATTTTTAACACTTTCTTATTACAGTTACTAAGAATAATTACCGAACATTTAAATATGTCTGTTTAAAGTAAGTAATGTTCCGTTATTTTACCACCAGATGCATCAGCTTTCTTCTTTAATTTACACCGCACTCATAAAGAACGTGTGTTAGATAAGGAAGTGCAATTAAGTGCAAACTTAAAATATTTGTCATCCGCTGTGTTAAACACATGTATGTAAATCTTGCGTGGAATTAGTAGTATTATCATTAAACAACAAAACAGGAAGGTACAAAGTAATTACTCCAGAAATAATGTTTGATTGTTTTTAGTTATGCATTAAATCAACACCAGCGAGCAGTGTTTGCAGTGGCGTCCTCTTTGTAAGTTGACAGTTAGGACGACAAAGGACCCGCTAAAAATGACAAGTGACCCTTTTTTTATCTCTTATTCTCTTCGCTGGGAAAACATCAAATCGAGGTGTGAAATTTAGTAAATTGTAGATCTTACAAAAAATCATGTTTACATTTCAAATTCGCGAATTTGGTTAAATAAACGATTGAGAAATAAAAAAGCTACCAACCATGTAACTGTATTTGCAAATAGCAGTGATTTTGTATGGAACGTCCTTCGACATAAACGTCTATATTCTTTGTCATTTTTCTACATTTATTTGTTTTATATAAATTTCAAAAGCTGTAACGACCTTTAATATTCTGTTTTCCCAGATTTTCTTGTTTCAGACACGTAGGTTAGAATTCCGTTTTAACTAATTAGAAAATGCGATATAAGGTGTTTCAATACAATTGAAAATAGTTAAATTTTTGGCCGTTATCATTAGATTATGAAATTTTACATTTTGTAGATTACTATAATGTGTTAGAATCGCTGTGGACAGCTTTAACTGTTTTTTTGTAAATTTTCCTTTATTATTATACAGTGAACTCTCTATAACGGACAACCCCAGATCCAAAGAATTTGCTCATTGCAGAGATGTGTACCAAAATGTGTACAAAAAAAATATCTGTTTATTTTTTTGTATCTATAGCTTTATACAAATATCTTGAGCACCCTTGAAAGTTTACAATAAGGATAATTTTTGTACTTTTTAGTGGTGTACTAGATATTTGTTTAAGGATGTATATTGTATATATAATAAATAGAAATGATAATTTAAGATTTCAATCAAGTCAGGTAGATGAACAAAAGTTGAGCAAAAAAGGAAAAATTATGGAGGCCATTTTTCCGCTAGTGTAATATAGTGATTATTAACTGTCTATACATTTAGCAACACCGAATATGGCATTATATACTATAAGACGAGAAACTCACATTTTCAGATTAATAAAACAGTTTATCATTGTTAATCCGTATGAAAATTTTCGTAAACATTTAAAAAAAAATTGAAAATCGCAATTTTTTCAAATATTTTTTAAATAATTTACATTTATCCTTTTTTGTCGGTTTTAGTAGCTCAACCGAAGTAAAATATCGTTGAATTTGATACAGAAACAAATTTGTTAATTCTTGCATAACTGACAAAGTTAAAAATACATTTTCGGTATGGTACTTACACCTGTAAAGAATATTTACGAAAACTTCTGTATAATATAGCCTCAAAATTGAATTTGGAACAACTTTTCCAAATAACAAACGCCATCTAACCTGATTATTTTGGCGATTCGTGAGATATTTAAATTTGCCGCCATACTAGTGGTCACGTGATATCTGTTCTAATTTTGCAGTTATTATGCTAAACCTGTCCTCCGAAAGGAAGTTTTTCATATTTTAACAATAACAAAATCCAGATTTTGCAACACTTATGCCAGTCACTGTATAATTAGCATTTCACAGGCTTCTTTTATTTTATTGGGGTGGTGTTTACCCACCCCAATATTTTGGCCGTAATATACATTTTAACTAAAAATTAGATGCTCAGTATCACACTTACTGCTGTAAAGAATATTTACTTAAATATCTATATAGCCTCAAAATTGAATTGGGGGCAACTTTTTCAAATAACTTTTTTTGGGTATCTCATCATCTAACCTTATCATTTTGGCGATTCGTGAGATGTTTAAATTTGCCGCCATACTAGTGGTCACGTGATATATGTCTGATTTTTGGAGTTATTATGCAACCTATACTCCCGCAAGAAATTGTCCATATTTTAACAATAAAAAAAATTCGGATTTTGTCACACTTATGTCAGTCACTGTATAATTAGCATTAAACACGTTTTTTTCTTATTTTATTGGGTGAATAAACATTTTTGGCCGGTAATATGCATTTTGTAGAAAACTATTCTCAATCATTTTAGAATTACAGCGTAAATTAACGTATTATATAGTAAGTACTCCTATTGTTATTCTGCTATCAATTAAGTATTTAGGTATTTTTAATACCGGTAATTTATAGGTACACAAACCAAGTAAAATTCAAATTTCCCGCGATTATTTTCAATATGTCAGGGAATTATAAGAATATTAATCATACAAAAAATCGCAGATCTTTTCATGCTTCACTGTTTAAGTTAGATATATTATAAATAATGTTGGAAAGTTTTAATTCTGCTTAGCAGTCAAATATGTAATTTTAAACACCAAACTGTTTATGGTGTGACGGTGGTTCATAACTACATATAAGCATATTTTTATTTATTTATATCCACTTATTAAAATTGAGTTTATTGATTATTATATTATTATTTCATGCAGAGTTGTTTATATTATTTAGACTGATATTTATTCTTTTCTTAACGCTGTCAATATCATACGAAATCTATTCTTTACACGGGCGAATTTACATTAGCTCGTTTTAACACACGTTAAAGCGGGATTTATGCAAATATACCTGAATAGGTATTTACATAAAACATAGTAAGCCGTTATACGTTAGATTAGGCCTTAACTACTCTCTTCAGGGTAACCCTAATATATTTACATTCAGTTTAAACGCAACGATTACAATGCAAAACGCAGAGGAATATTTGTTTAAGTATATAAATTTATTGGCTAATAATATTATTATATATTATACATATATATTATTCAAATTCTAACGGTTTATAGTATAAATATCATCCAACAAACTATAGCAAAGTCGTTCACAGAAGTATGTTTATATATCACAAGAAATATTCCATTTCTGGAATCAGTTAATTATATATGGCATGTACGTAGTGTTAAGACATGTTACTTAAATCAAATAGGTATATCTGATATAAGTCACTGCGTCACTGTATATATCGAAGTGTTCAGATCTATTCAAAAGTCCGCCAATTATATTTCGTGACGCTAATTATAGGTTATGTACAAGTATGTATCACGCTATTCAATATAAGGGCTGTTCGAATATGCAGTTCGCGAACGGTTCGTGATCACGTGAACCAATCAGAGAACAGATATACTTCATTTACTATAGCAGACGAGGTACGTCATTACGTGCAAATTCGGGCCATGTAATACCATATTATTATTAAAATAACCAACTAACATATATTTATTCACGTTCAATTAAAGATACTATGTTGGTGCCTACTGCTTTTTAAATTGCATGTTTGTCACACTTCCCAATGTATTCCCACCAATTTAGTTATAGCTGTCAACTGTCAAAGGGTTATATTCTGCATTTGCAGTAAAGTGTGGGAATTTGCGTTTATACTTGGTATATATTTATTTAAAATAAGTAGTTATTACAACTAAACCATACCGAAACCATCGTGTAAACAATCGAAGATGTTAATAGTTTCGTTAATCGTGTGTTTCGACGTAGAACGCGAGAACAACGGTCCAATCACTCCCGTTAACTTTCGTGCGAGAAGTATATATAAAATCCATATATTTTTAATAAAACATTCTTTACAGTATTTCGTTTTTAGAAAGTAACGAGTGCTCTAAACATTCATGTTGTAAACATAAGCAAAATTCCATGCATGGGTAAACAAGAAATTACATCCACTAACCCAAAACGAAAATGCATACGAAATAAATGTTGTAAAAATTGATTATTCTACTGATTGTCAATGTGCTATTGGAAACACAATTTATGACATGTACGAAACAGTGAGTATATACAAATATTATTTACAGAAGTGGTTCTTTCACATACATTTTTCAGACTAACATAACACATTAAACATTTTGAACAGTGCTCTTAAAGAAAAGACATTTTCTATGGTTGAAACACATTGTTGTGGTAGATATTATTTGTTCTCTAAGAAAAGGAAGTTTGTTGCGAAACGATGAATGAAATATGGCAAATCGGAGGATGCATACCATTGTATAAAGCGAATTGAATTAAATTAGTCTGGAAATTTGATGTACTTGGTGTACAAAATATTGGAAACGAAATTCAGAAGTAGTAAATCAGAGAGATTGGTTTGGATAGAGAAGAAACTTGCATACTAATCGTTACTGTGAATACTTTAAGCAATAATGATCCCCGATTAAATTTTATTGTGCTCACGTGTGTTTTTTATTTTTTCCACGGCTATCATAATTGACATACTTAAAATCCTGATTTTCAAAAAGAATTATCACTAATATTAATGGTAAATGTTATTTTTAAGGGTTTGTTTATTCACCTGTCAAAAGTGTTTGACAGTTAAATAACCTAACGGTTTGTTTACGTTTTGACGAACAGAAAATTTGCAACACTGTCGTGACGTCATACCAAACTGACCTCGTCTGTTATAGTTAATGAACTATAGGAGTTCTCGCGAACTGGAATGCGTTCTCTGATTGGTTCACATGATCGTGAACCGTTAGCGAACTGCACGTTCGAACAAATCTATAGTGTTCTAGGTAGATCATAAAATAATTTTTTAAAAATGTTATTAACAAAAAAATTCCTAGTGTGGTGAATGTGCAGTATAGTATTTTTTGTGTAACGTTATTAATAAATGACCTGACATTTTAGCGGGCGTTCAGTTTGAATTTTAGGCGGGACTTTTGAATATAAACGACTACATTTATCAAAACCACTACCAAAAAAATTGATAGCCATTAGCAGATACACGCCAATCTTGGTTTTCCTTTTCACATAAATATAATGAGCATATTCGTGATCTATGAAAATAACTACTGCTATTTATTTGAGACCAATAAAATTTGCTACCCTTCGATTAAATATTATATAGGGAAGAAAATCAGAACGTTGCATAATAACCTTACAATTTATTAATTGAAAATGAAGTCTTAAGTCGTTTTATCACAGTAAACAATGTCCGTAAATCATTTAAATAGTTGTTAAACGATATTTCGAAAATGTTAACGATCAAAGTGCCATATTCAACATACATTATATATCGTATAAATTATGTAGATTAGTTGACATACTGTTATTTTAAAATCTATCATAGGAAGAATGGCGCCAGAGGTTATCAGCTTCCCCGCTTTTATAAAACGTGCAAGTTCTCGCAGGACTTCGATTTACTGATGTCGTTCATGCAGATTTTCTGCAGTATTTCTCTCGCTATGTTCAAACTTAAGCTGGTCTTCGATCCGTGCAGTTTATTGTTGTCCTTCTTGGTGGTGGATCTCTTCTTGTTCCGCGATTCTCGTAGTCGAATCTGTTTCAAAATTCCCACCAAAAGTTCGTCCACGTTGTGCTGGATACCGCTTGACGTTTCAATGAATTTGCAGTCCCTGGAAATGGCAAGCGCTTTTCCATCTAGAAGAGAAAAAGAGCGAATAAGTATACAGGGGGTATATAAATTAGCGGAAGAATTACATACTATAATTATACAGGGTGTTTCCTAACCTCTTGGACAAAAGAAATGAGGATACTCCTCACCAAATTTTAAAACGAAAATGTGATATAAATTTTTTTCGAATGTTGCTTCGTTTTCAAGATACAGGGTGTTAATTTTTTTTTCTTTTCATTTTATTAATTAATGCTAAACGATATTCTAATGATATTTGTTAAACATAATAAGGATTAGAGCACTTTACTTTGGGTCCATTTTAAACTTTACAATTAGTCCATGGGAGGAGATCCATCGGCTGCATAGAAAACTGGTCAACACAAAAATACATTTACCCGAATGTTTGAGAATTTTTGCTGTGTAAGTAGTCTGTCAAGTTTTTTTTTTTTAATTTCGTTTAATTTTGGCATATTAAGTTTAATTTCGACATGCTATAGGCCAAATCAATCAATCTAAAATTAATTGTACCAGTTTTCTATACAGCCGATGGTACCTTAATTTTGCAAAAATCTGTAATACGGACCTGTTAAATAATTGAAATTCTTATCATATACGATGTGAAAATTAATTTGATTCAAATTGAACGTTACGTTAGATCCCGGTAAGTAGCGACATCTGCATGACATTTCAGAACGTGAGAACTACTTTCTTGACACGTCAAAATAATAGGTAATGACGGGCGACACGGGCATAAGTAGAACAAACCTATGTAACCAAATAACTATCCAACATTATAACCAATAAAAAGTGAAACACAACATTAAAAAAACCCAATGTTTCGGTTTTTGACTAAGCGAACACATAAATTACAATAATTTGGGAAATATTAACTTCAGTTCTTGTCAGTATGACATTTATTCAACTTTAAATTAACATTTTGTTGTCACAATGTTTTGCCAACCGAAAGATGAGTATTTTTTCCAAAAAAATCTAAAGTCACTAGATATATATAGTACCGCAATCGGCCGCCATATTGTGTCCAGCTTAGGCGCCAAATTTAAATTTTATCATTGCGGTTTATACGTCCTGTCAATTTTTCTATTGAATTTATTTTGTTATTTTTAAGTTCATATGAGTATATGTCCAAAACGGTTTGGTTTTAAAGTTATTGAATGTTTAATAATGAATTATGAACTATGACTAACACGAAATAATATCACAGTTGGTTCTTCAAAAACTATTGTGTTGAGAGGGAATTGTTTATTTGTCAATAGTTGTCAGAGTATTCATTCAGTTTATTGCCAGTTTTTGTTTTCTAAAATGAGTTACACGAATGCTGAGATGTGTGATATGCATTTCGTTTACGGTCTTGCCAATGGAAATTCGCGTGCTGCTAGACGTCTTTATGAAGAACGATATCGAACCGTATCATCCCGCATCATTCAATATTTGCCCGTCTTCACCAAGGTCTTAGTGAAACGGGAAATTCTAAAAAACGGACGACTGATAACGGGCACCCATTTACAGTGAGAACTCCACAAGTTGAAGAAATGGTACTAAATGAAATTTGAGGAACATCCTACTACAAGCACCAGAAAAATTGCGTTTGCTTTAAACATTAGTCAGGCCACAGTTTGGAGAATAGTGAAAGATCAACTGTTGTGTCCATATCACATTCAACGGGTGCAGACACTTTTGCCGGTAGATTTTCCGCAAAAAGTGGCTTTTTGTCAATGGATGCAACACAAAATCGCACAAAATCCTGACTATTTAGCTCAAATATTCTTCACCGACGAGGCTACTTTCTCTAGAAACGCGATTATTAATTTTCATAATAATCACATATGGGCGGAAGAAAATCCGCACGAACTAGTGAATGCCCGTCATCAACAACAATTCTCTGTCAATGTGTGGGCCGGAATTGTTGGAGATCAATTGATAGGTCCACATATTTTACCGATGCGGTTAAATGGCGAGGTATACCGCAATTTTCTTGAAGAGGAGCTACCACTACTGCTGGAAGAAGTTCCGTTGCAATTAAGATTACAAATGTATTTTATGTATGACGGTGCTCCAGCGCATTTTAGTTTAGTTGCTCGCGAGTTTTTGGACAATACGTATCCAGATCGATAGATAGGATTGGGAGGTCCACAACCGTGGCCTCCTCGGTCTCCAGACTTAAATTGTTTGGACTTTTTTCTCTGGGGTCACCTTAAATCATTAGTGTATACGACTCCCATTGAAAATGTCGATGAACTGAGAAATCGTATTATCGCAGCTATTCAAACAATTCGAAATACCTCTGGTATTTTAGAACGGACTCGCCAGTCAATACCACGGAGGATAGAAGCTTGTATTGCAGTTGGGGGCGGTCATTTTCAACAGTTAGTATAAGTTAATTTTGTTTTACTAAATTATTTTGTTAATTTATAATAAAAAACATTAATTATGTTAACTTACTATTAAACATTGTACAACTTTAGAACTAAGCGATTTTGGATATATATGTTCTTATGAACTTTTATGATCAAAATAACCCCAAGAATCAGCTCTTAAAGTTTGTCGCATATATTGAGAATCACCCTGTATAGAAAAAATGCTTCTTGTTATAATTATTTTTAGTAAATGAAAATGACTTATTAACACAGTCGAAACGTTTTACAAGATTTAAGAAACTGTTTCATTGTCATCCAGCCAGTATTCCACTTAACCTATTTAAAAAGAAGATAGCTTTACGATGGCTACTACAAGAATGGTATAAAACATGATAAGGTAGAATCAATTACTATTAGCTTTCACTTGACGATTTAGAATTATGAATTTTAAATTGCTAAAAGTTAGCCCGTGTATGTGGTCTCTTTTTTTTCTTTCAGAAACGCTCCTAATTTAAGGTTGACACGATGCTCATAATAAAGAGTGACAGACGAACTGAAACTTAATTACGTTAATTTTAGCGGATTAAACTGGCAACTTGCGCCGATCTCGAAGTTTCAAGGCCCCGTGGGAAGTTCTATCATTAAGCTCTTGAATTCGCATAAGAAGAAGAAACTTTCCTAACAAATCGTAATAAAAATAATTTCAGTCGTATTTCGCAAATGTCAACGAGCTTCGAGTGAGCAAACTGCGGTCTCTTCCCGTTGGTCGACTATGAAAATCGCCATAATTGGAAAGCTCCGGCATTGTTCTTTTATGAGGTGGTTGTATAAAAAATATTTTACACGTTTCTTCGTGGGTTTTATACATATATATATTTTTTTAACATTCACGCGCTTTATAAAACGCTTAATATGTAAATGTGTGCTCGTATACATACGTATTCGCAACCGTTAACGCCGTGGTTGCCGTGTATTTGCTTTCGCAAGGATTATGGAAAAATTAGATTATATTCAGCTGAAGGAAATTTAAGCCGAACGTATACAACGCGGATCTGGCGTTATTTTCTGGAATATTAAATTAGTTTCAGAGCGGCTGTGAAACCAAAAAGGTCATCACGGTTAAATAACACTGTTACGTTATATATCCAGGCTGCATAATACCCATTATATCTAAATCGCAATTACTTGGAGATAAATGATGAGAATTTCTTTTTAAATTGGAAAGCTTGAATGTCTCAGACAAGAATTAAAATAATGACGTTTAACTGCTTCAATATAGAATATTGTATAGATGTTTGTATTGATTTGCGCAGTAATTGAGGCTGTGCAGGAAAACCATCCAATTAAATTTAACAACTAAAATACCATGTGATTCAAAATGATTGTCGTAAGAAAAAAACTGTTTTCCGGAAAAATTTATCTATAGTTATTACCAATTTAATGAACGAAGTTAGCTACATACAAATTTCATACATTAAATGAATTTTCTTGACATTTAGCGACATTGGCGTGCGTGTTGTAGTATCTTTCGATTATTTATCTTATAATTTTTTCAAATTGTTTATATTTACATCTAATATCACCAACAATAGTATTTCTGAATACTGTAAGAAAATAAGGGAATTTATCTGTGGTAATAGCTCAACAAACAGGTAAAAAATCAATATTAACATTAAGTGAAATAGTTTATTACATTTTATAATTTTATAGCTTATCATATAGCTATAAAATTTCTACGGTACAGGAATATAAAAAATCCACACGAATTTCGTGAAACGCAATTGCATCCCGTAAAGTTGGAGTTTGGTTAGCTATGTCCAGGCAACGAATAATAGGGCCAATTTTCTTCGAGGAAACTGTAACAGCCCAACGTTACCAACAGATGTTGGAATTGTTTATTGCAGAGTTACAAGAAAATGATCTTGAAGCAGGTTATTTTTCAGCACGATAATGCCTCAGCACATATTGCTCGACAAACCTGCCAATATCTTCAACAATTTTTTGCTGACAGGGTCGTTAGAGCACGAAGATGGCCACCAAGATCGCCTGATCTAACCCCATTAGATTACTTCATGTTCGGCTATCTAAAAAATAGGATCTATAGAAACCGCATGCATACCATAGAAGAACTGAGAGATGCAGTTTTGTCACTTAATAATTATATTAATTGTATGTTATAATTTAAAGTAATAAATAAATTTAGTTAAACACCAGTTAGTACTGAATTGTAAAATCATAATTTAGTAAAGTTAAATTAATTACATTTCATTTTTACAAGCAGAAACACCAATCCATAGTCGTTTATATAATGTGAGTTCAAATATAGGTTACGTTTTCCTTATTTATCACAGATCCGTTTACTTTCTTGTGTTCCAATACTGACTTAGTTCAAACCTTCATTACAAACACGCGGCATATACACACCCTGTTACTATCTATAGGAGCGGAATTGACAATCATTTTGAATCTCTGTGTATACCCAGTAACATTAGAAGTATTATATCCAGAAGGAATGATTTGTTCAACTTGTTTTTTTTTTTTGGCAACAGAATGACTACAAGTCTAGTTCAAGTTTTAAAAGAAGTATTATTCTTATGGGCTATATGCTTCCCTTTTTATTTTATACCTACTCATATGTGTCTATCTCCTTCCATCATGGCGATTGTTGTCAGATTTATTTGACGGCTGTCTGTAATGATAATGTCTGCATTATTCGCTGTATCCTGTTCCTGTCATTTCTCGATTTCGAATATATTTCTGTCACTTGCATTTATCTCAGGTTTTTTTTTCCTAACATTATTTATTAATTTTAAATTAATCTGAATTTATAAATACTATACCAACACCGTCATTGGTGTTGTCTATTGTTTGTATATAAACACAATTAAAACAGCTGTTATAATTACATATAGGTAACCTAATTTTTCGAGAAGTATGTTCTAATAGACATTGGTTTTATATTTGAGAATATTTATTTATGGTATTATTTATATAAGGATCATTAATGTACTATTAGAAGATATCATAGCGGAAGGAGAAACATTATTTTCACTGATAAATCGTGGGTAAATAATGGTAAGTGGTAAGTTTAATTTTACTAAAAGATTTACAATTGTTTTTAAATTCTTTAACTTTTGATATAAAATGACGGGTTCCAAAATGACAATTGTTGTTGTATGTGTCTTTTAAGAGAAAATACCTGATTGATCAACACGCTAATACTACATCACATATTGGAAAATGTGAAAAACTAAAGCGATCCGCATGTGTGCAGCAATCTACACGTCAATGCGTAGCATCAACTTCACGAAACTCAGAACAAGAAGAATATAATACGGATCTGTGTAACGCATTAATTTCGTCTAACATACCATTACCAAGATTAAACAATGTTAATTTGAAATCATTTCTGCAAAAATATTGCAAACATAATATACCTGACGAAAGTACCTTACGAAAAAATTATGTCACATCTTGTTAGCACCAAACAATAGCAGAAATTCAATAATTGGTAGGGAATAATTTTATTTATATCATGGTAGATGAAAGTACGGATAAGTATGGCCGTTATATTACCCATTTGTTAATAGGAATTCTTCATGAAGATATTGTAGGTAAATCATATTTAATTTATTGTAAAGAACTTCAAAAAACAAATAATGTGACAATTGCCCAATTCGTTCAAGAAGGTTTATCAAATTTCCTTTTACCTGGAAGTATACCTTGTGAAAAAGTTTTACTAATGTTGTCCGACGCTGCACCATACATCATAAAAGCTGCGCAAAATTTAATTTTTTTTTTATAGTAACATTATGCATACCACTTGTTTAGCTCATGGGTTCAATCGTGTAGACATTAGGAATCAATTCCCTTTGATTAATGATTTAATTAGCAATGTCAAAAAAGTATTTTTAAAAGCACCTTTACGAATCCAACTTTATAAGGAGCGACTTCCCGGTGTTAAGTTGCCTCCTGAACCGATTATTACGAGATGGGGTACATGGTTAGAGGCTGCAATTTTTTTCGCCGATGATTTTGAAGGAATAAAAAATGTATTTCTTGAAATCATTGCTGACTGCATTGCTCTAGAAAACTGTAAAAAGATAGTAATATCAACAGAATTGCTACAAAACCTTTTGTATATTAAGTCAAATTATAGCTTTGTTTCAAGTTCCATTCGTAAACTAGAAACGCAAGGGATGTCGCTCTCGGAATCAGTCGAAATAGTAGGCGAATTTGATATGCTATGTAAGAAGGTTAAGGGTACAATAGGTAATTCTATGTACGATAAATTTAAAAAAGTGATAAATAAAAATGCGGGGTATTTGAAATTGAAGAAAGTTAAGAAAATTTTAGAAGGTGAAACAGTAAACGATTTCGACTTTTGTTTGAATTTGTTTAGAATGTATTGCAAAGTTAAAAAATGCACCAATTACATCTGTGGATGTTGAAAGAAGCTTTTCTATTTCGAAACATATGTATTCTGATAGAAGACAAAGCTTTCTTTTACACAATTTTGAAAAACATTTAATTATAAATTGTTTTAGAAATATGTTGCGAAAAAATTTTGTGCAATAAAGTTAATGTTTAAATTTCTGCTCTTATTTATTTTATGTAAAAATTTTGCATATTGTCGCAATTTTTTTGCATATATGCCCCAGGTTTATGCATATTTTCTCAAAAATCGATGCATATAATCCGGTCTCTAATTATTACTAATTATCATGAGAGGACTATCGACAATCTAAGTATAGGTATAGTAAATATATAATGGTAAATTTGCATTCATTCCTTCTAAACAAATAGATCCTACAACCCTCCAGATGCGAGAACAACAAAATTTAATATTACGTATAGAAGAACATACACGTTTTCGATCTTACCTGTTGATAGTAGCTTTGCGCTCATGGGCGAACTTCTAGTTCGTTATTGATTCATCTACCAGCTCAAGTCTGACAGTTTCTATGTACCTACTCGAGCATGTATTATATAAGCCGTGGGTTGAACATATATGTGCAACCGTAGTTTCTTAATAAAAACGGCCAAATGATTTCCGTTTCCAGTATGCATATATCAATCCATTCTACGTTTCAGGTGACTCATCAAAAACGCTTAATCTTATAGATTCGCACAGGCACATCTTCGCACAATCCTATCTGTCAACTTAATTAATTGCAAGCTTCCTTGAATTAAACAGGAAATATACTTCCAGTAGCGATTCATTATTCAAAGTGTAGAATGGCGGAAACGCAATCTAACTGTTCTGGAACTTTGACATTTCTTGCAAACGCGCGTACTAATGTAAATTCAGGTAGATTCTTCTGTAATTAATTATAACTTAGGAAACCGTTGTATGTTTCACCTTGAGGGCGTAATTTTTGAGGGATAAATTGAAAAATATGTTTCCTAATGGGAAACAAGTAATCTGCGTTTTTATTTTTTTTATGTACACTTCTCACAGGAAAAATCGGGACACCAGCAATTCAGAATTTTAAAATTTCTTGATTGTAAATGCAACTTTTGGAGGACGTATTCACTTATCTTAGCCATAAATCACTTAATTATATGTATTTCTGCGATCAAAGGTAACAACTAGAAATTTAAAGAGAAAAATAAATATATAGAGAGAAAAAGGTTTATTTACAGAATAAACAAATCCGAGTTTCGGTGGCGGCGTTTCCTTTAGAAATACCGATGAAAAAAAAATACATAAGAACAAAAAGAACTCTTGAATAGACGGCTTCATTTAGAAATATATATGTATTTAACTTGTTTGATGTTACGTAGAGATAATTCTTTTTTAAGAAAACATGTGGTGATGGGATTTTATTATTTAAAATTATGTTACTCGTTAGTGCTGCTTTGATATTAGTTACTTGCATGGCTATGCTTATGCTCGCGAGTATTAGTTTAGCAATAGATAATATGTCAGTCAGTCTCCTCAGTTTTGGGATAATGTGATTTTAAGAGATTTATTGACTACTATTGACACTATTATTGATGTATTAATTACTATTGTTGTTTAATATTCTTAAATATTGTATTACTATAAAGTTTTCTACTATCTATAAAAAATTACCAAAACCAGGTTTAAGATTATTTATAAAATTCTTAAATAAAGCAATTAAGTTCGCAAAGAAATTATTTATTTTATGAAACCCTCTGTTTATTGTATTTCAGGAAATATACTTTAGCTATCGCCTGTGTAATCTGACGTCGTTGATCTATTTTCTTAAAATATGGCCAACACTGGGTCTCTTTACAAACTGTCTTTATGTAGCATAGGTTTATTAACAATTATTTAAATATTATTGGATTTATAATATATAACAAACATTGTAAGAAAGCATATTGTTCGTCAATCTCAGTTAGTGCTAAAATATTTATTGTTGAATTTGATACATTTAATACTTTTTCGTTGCTACTGCCCGAAGCTATGTTACAGACCAAAAGTGTTAGCTATATTTCAATAAAATAGAACGACATTGGATTACACAGGCGATAGTTAAGATATATTTCTTGAAAATAAATAATTTCTTTGTGAAATTAATTGCTTTAAAAATTTTGTAAATAATCTTAAACTGTTTTTGGTAATTTTTTAATACATAGAAAAATATTTTGTAGTAATACAATATTTAAGAATACTAAACAACAATAATGAATACATCAATAATAGTGTAATTAATCAATGTGAAAATCACATTGTCCAAAAATTCAGGAGGTTAATTAACATATTGTCTATGGCTAAAGTAGTACTTACGGGCACAAATCAAACTAAGTAACTAATATCGTAGTAATAGGTAATATAATTTTAAAATCCCATCGCCATATGTTTTCTTAAAAAAAGAATTATCTCTACATAACATCAAACAAGTTAAATACATAAATGTAAATTTCTAAATGGTGCCGTCTACTCAAGAGGCCTTTTAGTTGTTATGTATTTTTTTTTGCATTAATATTTCCGTATTCCGTATTTCTAAGGAAACACCGCCACCGAAATTCCAATGTGTTTATTTAATGTATAAACCTTTTTCTCATATATATTTATATTTCTTTTTAAATGTTTAGTCTTGACCTTTGATCGCAATAATACACACAAAAAAGTGATTTATGGCTTTGATAAGTGCATATATCATCTGAAAGCTGGATTTACACCCAAGAAATTTTAAAATTCACGATTGCTGGTGTCCCGATTTTTCCTGTGAGAAGTGTACATCCTAAATTGTATGTCCAAATGAAATCAATATTTCGTAATCAAACTGCGTACTAACGTATCTTCAACTAATTTTTATATTAAAGTACTATGCTAAAAAATAAATGGAAATAACCCTAATATTGGCGCACATATTCAATACAAAACACCACACGATAACAGTAGATAAACCAAATGAATATATAAATATTTTACAACAGAAAAGTTTACAGGATTCATGGAACTGAAATAACTAACTTAAAGCATTAAACGGAATCACAAAGGGCAAATAAGCCGATTTAATGCTAGAGAACGTCAATTTCCATTGTGTGTGTGTAAAAATGCAGAGTGTGCACAACTTTACCTGCAGAATATTATTTAGTATTCCAAGAATTTGTAGTTGGATAAACTTTGTGGGCATTAGTAATGCAAAAGGACTTCTTTGACTTTAATGCATGCGCACGCCCTTACAGTTTCAAACACCGGCAAACCCAACATTTCATGCATTCCCTCTGATGTTCCGCAAGCGTTATGTGTATACGTATTTTCCGTAGAATTTTCCTTTCTAGTAACTCTTATACACATATCAACCATTTCATATTGAAATTGTTTATTAAAAAAGCAATTTCCGACATTTTAAAACAGAAAATCAAGTTTAAGACTGAATGAGTGACAATGTCTTACGAAGCGTTCTTTTATGACATTTTAGACATTAGTCTCCTGGCTCTAAATTTGGATTGGGTGGAACCAGAAGTGGGCATCTCGCAAACTGAACTTCTGTTAAGACATAGTATGATGTCATGGGGCATTAGGAGACACTTCTTAGTAACGACATCAATGGTCTTTTCCTTCTTGGGCGTATGTTGTTTCTGGTGACGAGGTTAAGTGCAAGATACGACTCTACATTTATGCTTCTGTGTGCAAGAACTAACGTTATGAGACGTTTGCTTATACTGGGTGAGTTTTTATCTTGAGACAACGGAATATCTCTAAAACACTGCATCAATTCAAAAAAAAGATCTTAATAAGATTTGTTATACTGAAGGGGGATCACTGAATGGTGCCTTGAATGGGAATCCCCATTTTCTATTGCAGATTCGAATTCTACGCCATCAAGCATGTAGTTTTTGTTTGAAACTTTTTTCGATTCGTAACAGATTGCGCTGTAATCGCAAAAAAAACATGATTGTGAACGTCTAGCAAAAATACACAAAAAGGAGAAGCAAGCAAACATGATTTTGTGTTTTTTTCAAAATGCCATTCAACAACGAAGAACTTTACTTTATCATACCCATTTCAGAAAATGTGTTCTAAAATATGCCCTTCCACTTCGATACATTTATTTATTCGCAATTGGAATGATTGCACACAACTGAGAAGTGTTTCCGGCGTAATCCTTAAACAAGCGTTGGTGATTCGCTCAATTATGTTTTCTCTCGTGGTTGGCACTCTGTATAAACTTCCAGACTTTAAGTGGCCCCACAAAATGAAGTCAGGGGAAGTAAGTTCTGGCGATCTTGCAGGCCAAGACACTGGACCACCTCTTCCCATCCATCCATTCTCGTGCTATTCTTGAATAATGTGCTGGACAACCGTCATGTTGGAACCACATTGTTTGCCGTACGTCCAAGGGAAAGTCTTCAAGTAACATTGGAAGTTCGTTCTGCAAGATGTTTCGATATTTTTCACCATTTAAATTTCCATCGATGAAATATGGACCAATAAGCTTATTGCCAATTATTCCACACCAAACATTTACGTTCCAAGGATGTTGATGTTCAACTTGGCGCAACCAATGGGGATTTTTCGATACTCCAGTAATGCATGTTGTGCCGATTTACCGTACCGTGATTTGTGAATGTCGCCTCGTCAGAAAATAATACTCGAGCAAAAAAAATTGGGATTATCTTGTATCCGTTTTGAAAATCATCGCCATGAAGTTCTTGATGCATGGAGACTCTAAATGGATGATATTTCCTACGCTTCAATATTTGGCAGATAGTGGACTTAGAAATTCCTAATCCGCGAGCTATAAGGGTGAGGTGGGGGATCGAGTTCGGTACCATTCAGTGAGCCCCCTACATTTAGCAAATCTTATTAAGATCTTTTTTTTGATTTGATGCAGTGTTTTAGAGATAAAAAAAAACTCACCCTGTATAAACGCTTTCAAGACTGGGTAATCAAGAACCGGATGACTGATTTTGAATAATTTTTCATTTTATTGTCATTGCTCACTTTTTAAATTACTGTCAATACATTAATTACGTATTTTTTTTTTTTTTTGCAATTAGTTATATAATTTTGTTATGACTATTTATCATCACTTTTGTTTATGTATGCTTTCAACATATGCACATGCTACTTTTTTCTCTATCCTATGATTGGATTCCTGCCTGTTGGGCAATAAAGAGTATTATTATTATTAAAAAAAAATTACTTGTAAAGGCTCGTACACAGCAGACACACCGAGTGCGAATGTAATTGAAATATAAGGCGAATGTAATCGATGTAGACTTGTGAGGTGTGTTCGCTGTTACAGCGAGCATTACAGTTGTGCTGGTGAGCGGTAGGATTCCAGCGCCATATCAAAAGAGCGTTTCGTTATAGTATGGGCGAAAATTGTACAACTGAAAAGCATTCAATAATTCGATAATACTTTTTAAATATTGCTCCCAGTTAGGTGTAAAACGAGAAATCATTTTCTGTGGGACTGCGTTCATTTTAGGCGATGGCGCATAGAGTCGAAAATAATGTAAATAAGCTGCAAATATATATTTTTTTGTAGTAATTAACTTAACAAATATCAAACACAATGGCGCTGTTGTACCGTTTCTAAGCTGGCCCGGCCATTCGTTATATATACATATATGATTTTGTAGCGATTCAAAGCTTAAGGCGGGGCGATGCTCATTGTTATTTACTAGGAAAAATTATATTCTTTATGTTCCTTCTTTTTAACCGCTTGATCAAATCGATTCCAATTTTTCGTATTTGATATCAAAAGATAATTTATAGCCGAAGATTAAAAAAAAAACAAAGAGAAATTACAAAACTTCAAAAATAGATTTTTAAAAAAAAAAATTAAAATTCGAGTTTTTTCTTTCTGGTACTGCCGAATAAAATTTTGAAAAGTTGTCAGTCTTAATTAAACCTGATGCGCTTATGTGCATGCTAAAAAAAAGAAAAATGACAACACGTTAATTAACAGCTGAGAAAAGGAACACAAAGAATTATTTATTTTATTTACACAGTCAAACCTAAACCCGTTCGCATTACATTCGTTTTACATTACAGTTACATTCGTGCTCGTCGTCTAGTGTGTACGAGGCTTAACAAGTTTGTTTATCTACTTAGGTATGATGCCTTTTTTAGTGTGTTTTTTTTTTTATTATTATAGTTTGTATCGATCCTTACAGCATGCAAAAAGTTAAATACTTTAATTGTGAGTTATTTATTCATTCATTATTACCCTATGCCCTATGCCAACGCTCAAGTTTATTTTACGTAATCATGTATACATATGGTAAGATTTAGATGCATCGTAGTGTTGCGTAATCTTATATAAAAATACAATTGAACAAAGTTATCTTCTTGTATTGCTTGTTATATTGTTGTTAGACATCCTGTGAACATTTAATAAGTGCATTTGGCACCTCTAGTTTTTCCACAAATTACACACAATTCTTTCGATTTAGATTGCGAAAGTTTCGTACAACCAAAAGCAAAACATGTTAAAGGGACATTGTTCGCTATAGGGTTGATGAAACTATGCGGGAATGATGAAAAATGTTCTTGGGACTTATTTTTGTTAGTTAAGTTAGTTAATTAAGTAAGTTTGTTAGTTTAGTAGCTTTGTTGCCCGTTAAATAACTCGATGCCTAGTATATTTTTGTCAATTATAAACTCAAAAGATGTAGGATTGACAAAAAAAAATACATTTCAATTGTTATGGAACCCATATAGTACTTAGAATAGGTAGCCTCGTGTAGTACTTTTTAGGTGAAGCACGGCGCACAGTGTTCAAAATAGATAAAAACGTGATCGTAATTCCATATTTTGAAATTTTTTGATAATGCTGCAAATCATATATATTTGTTTGTTACATCATCATACAAGTTTTCACCAAGAATCGCTATTTTATCTTTGTCGGTACCACAGATATTAATTATTAAAAACTGCAAAATTAACAATAATTTTATAATGTATATTTTACTACCCGGAACTGTACTTATGTTTGCTATTACCTTGCCCAAATTTCCTGGTCGATTTAATAGTAATTATTATAGGTGAAAGTACTTACTTTAGTGACTTAAATAGTATTCTTACTTTATAGGAAGCTGTTTTTATTTCTAAGCAATACCGGTTGCCTATAAGCCTATCACATTTACGTAGAAATAAATTTTCAATGAGGGTTTACGTTTATTGCTAGTACTTGCTAGTTCGTGAATTTTGCGTGAAATGAAAGATTATAATGTAGGTAATTCAAAAATATATTGTTTTACCTGCGGAAAAGTGCGGAACATGACCTAATTTATATAAATGTGCGCCTTTGGATACTGTGGATTGAACTATCTCTCAATGTTGTTATATAAAATTGCGGTTCGCGATGAACCAACGAAGATGAAACAATAATATACTAACGTATGACAAGACTAGCTATACTTAGAAGAAAGAGCAGCGCGCATGCGCAACAACCTAATGTGTATGGTTTGATCGTGTTTGCCGCTATTAATATTTATAATATAATAATATTGTCCATCATGTTATTGCCCTCCACATGGTGATTTTGGGAATAAAATCAGACCACATCATTTTGACATATCTTTTTAACAGAAATTTCGAATTAATCAGAAGGATCAAAAACCGAAAGTGGGACTGGAGCTGAAATCTACAGCGGGGTGAGAAATACAATGATCACCCTTCTGCTGGGAAAATATGCCACGGTTTTTCAAACAGAGACATACGTAATAGTACATTGTGCTCTGATCAATCAGAGGGCTTATAAAAACAAGCGGTTCTATATTGCCAGGCGATACTGAAGGCACTAATGAACTCCAAGATACAGTCAAGACTGGTTTGGGAATGTATTTGAGAACTGAATAGCCTTACAGACCACATTAAATTCACTTTTCTGTGGGTGCCCTGGCATTCAGCAGTCGAAGGAGACGAAAAAACTGATGAGTTAGCAAGAAAAGGATCATCTGCTTCATATATACGTCTGGGAATCTGTTCTAGGAGTGTCTAAAAACACAGCACGAGAACAAGTAAGAAGTTGGGTCAAACAGGAACAAAAAGAACACTGGAATAATACAGCGAGGCAAACTCCTGGTAAGATATTTATCAAGGCACCATCAAAACAGAAGGCTGAAGAACTACTACAACTCAGTAGAAATCATTTTCACATCGTAACAACTCTCTTAACAGGACAGTGTACACTGAAAGGACACTTACAGAAAATTGAGATCTACACTGGAGATACCAACTGCAGACTGTGTAATGAGAGGACAGAGAAGGCTTACCACATTCTGTGTGATTATTAGGCTCTGGACGCAAGAAGACCGGCAATTTTTGGCAAGCCAAAAATGAACCGAGATGATTACTTCGATCAACCAGAAAGAGACCTGTACAGATTATAGTAGGATTCTGGAATAGCTGGTATAATTTAATGGGTAGGAAAAATGGGAGACTAAATACAAAAAGCCAAGAGGTGTTTCCAGAGACGGTCCGACAACAAAAAAAAGTATCAGGACGAAGGCGAAATTAAGAGGGAAGAAGCAACTGAAGATTCGGGTAATTAGTCTAATATTTGTTTTCAACTTATTTGTGATAAAACAACGTTCTGAAAATTTGGTAAAATGTATCAACCACCTCCTACTCCTTACAACAATACCTCCACCTCTTTATAACTAAATATTAATAGTCATTTATTAATAAATAAATATTTATGTGTCACATATCACAGGAAGTAAAAATCGTTGAGATCGCGACGTTTGTAAGTACCTATTTCATCTCCTAAGGGGTTGAAATCGAATAAGACGGTATCCATTGTTTATATATATTTGTAGTGCATAAAATAATTCAACATAATTGAATTTTTCAGCTAAATTACTTTTACAGTTTGAGTGTGATTAATTTCGATCACGAATTCGCTCATTTTGAACACTGTGCGGCGTTGGGATGATTTGTAATAATTTAGTTTTCATAAATAAAGTCGTCTTTTAGAAATGCATAACTCAATATGAAAAACAACAAAATTTAATCTAATATTTTCAGAAGGCCTAATGACATCAGAAATTCATTATTTAAATTTTCTCACTGGATTCGTATCAAAGTTCTGGATAATTTAGAAAACACAAAACATCATAAACTAAGAATTTTGTATTTTGTGAGAAACCTTTCCTTGAAATATTTCAAGATTTCGTTGTGAAACAAACAATTTGTTGTAAGAATTCCCTTTCAATTAATTACAGGATTCCACTAATTGTTACCATAAATTGCTTAATACTTACCATTAGCTGATATCACACGTGATCTAGCTAGATCGGCTTTATTACCCACCACTATGACGCTCTTCTCTTGTGTGTATCCTTCCCTCCATAAGTAATTCAGGGTCTCCTCGGCGTGTTGGAAACTCGGCCTGGCCACGATCGAATAAACGACCACACAGGCATGCGGTTCATACGTGCTTAGGGAGTTTTCAACCTGAAAGCAAGCAGATAGCGATGAATGTTTTTTTTTTTTTGCCCGGAACAAATTCCTGACGAGGGTGATATGCGTTCGGTTTTTGTTTCGTGGAGATATCTGATTTCATCTGAGGACGATATTATGGAATAATTTTGAGCTCGCTACAAAGAATTTGGCAAATTCGATTAATTAATTCAGGGCGAATCTATAAAGGCTGAAGACTCGATATCAAAGGTGACAAAAAAGCAAGAGTTACATTCGTTCAATAAGTAGTGCTATTAATTCATCAATTTCTAGATAGATATAAAACTAACTTTACACCTTTACACAGTGTCAAACTCTAAGGTACAATACAGTTCCTATTCATTCGTATACGACAAATTACAATCTATAAATAGGCGCTATTAAGCAGCATATCTGCTAAAATTTCAGTTGGAAGGAAAACAGGAATTGATTAAATAATTAATCGATTCCTTAATCTGACTTAAATTGAATAGCAGTGATGCGTTAATATACGGTTATACTGTGAATAATATCGTCGTTTCATATAATAACTACGTACCTATTCAAATCTGCTTAGTATTAAATCTAATTGCGTTCTCAATTTAAACCAGAGATGAGAAAATACACTATATATAGTCACAATTAGTGAATGCTCTATTAATTATTTGCTTCTTAAGCACTGCATCTACTCCGTTGAGGAATTTATTTCATATCAAATGTGTAGTATTTTAAGTTTCATATTTATTGCGTGATTACTCTATATAAACATTGACAATGTGTCCTCAGTATTGCTACTGGCATACATGATAAAAGCTCCATCTATCTATCTATTAATTTAATCAGAAGAGAAGTCGCAATTAGACCTGCGCTTTATAGAAATAGCTATTTTATCCCTACCCAGTAAATACACATATGTCTGTTACATCTCTCCTAAGTATCATTTAAGGAACAGTGCTATGTAACTTAGATACGTAAATGTTACATAAAATGTATGTATATTAAATGTTTATCTGAACTGAACTGCGATACGTGGCGCTAGCTACATTATAGTGATGTATTAAGATGACCTAATAATACATTAATCATCCCTGGATCTGGTGCTGCTTCAAGACTATTCGACATATCTTTGTATTTCCGCAGTTTGAAATACCTTGAGCGACTGTGCAAACTGGCGTTCCTACTTGGTGTCGGTTTCGCGGACAATATACAGGATATTTAAAATATGTCACCTGTTCCTCAATTTTGAACACCTGTATGTGAGAATGTAAAGGTGCTTACTGGTTTCTTAGAGTTATATCTACATTCATAAATAGCAAATTTAGCAGTCTCTACTTGCAGTGATTACCGAGATATTAATTTCTCAATAATGCAATGATTATGACTAAAAAAAAAAAGAAAATTAAATAACTCAAAAACGGCACATGTAGCTATAGGAATAGCTAATGAAAACTGACGTTATTTATAGTTGTAGAATTCAAAAATGAATAAAAACAATTATACATTCTATTAAAATAAAAAAGTTGACATCCAATTTCGGTCAACCGGAAGTGAGTATTTTGAGTTAAGGTATTTTGCATTTAAGTTTCAATCGAACAGTTACTGGTGCCAAAATCTCAATATAAGTAAATAATAGGACATCATAAACTTTTAATGAACGAGTTACGTGGAATACCTGATTTTACTGGATTAACTATAATTAATTTGAGCACTGGAACGCATTTAAACAACAGTGATGTTCAACCGGTTTCATTCATTATTCATTCATTCATTAATTTAGGGTAGGCACTTAATTGTCCGGCACTTGAGCTAGGTGCTCATTGTTACCATCCTTATTAATTCTCTATTTCGACTCGAACAGCTTGTGTTCTCTATAAAGCCAGTATCTTGCCCAGTGGGAACTTCAGAACCTTCGAGGGCTCCAATAGATCTCTCCGAAATAATTTCTGCCTGAGTACCTTCATCCCTCACATCGTGCAGATTACATGTAAACTAGTTCCTCCTGTAGTTCGCCTCTTCTACATCACGGTTCGCTTTACCCGCCTGTGTTGTATAGATGCTTTTTAGTGGACATGTTTAGTTACCCACCCAGTAATGTTGTAACTCTTCTTACTGCGCCGAGTAGGTGGGTTCAGAGAAACTAACATCCCCCATCCCATCAGCGCTTTTGATGAGTGACTTTCAGTCGACTTCCATTCTTAGTACTTTCTTTATCTAACCAGGTCCAGATCTCCCTTCTGCGGAAGCCTTAGTAATTCCACATACGGGCTGTGGATCAATGAAGTGTCTCTTAGAGCCCTCCTTGGCTAGTTCGTCGGCTATTACATTGCGTGTCAACCGGTATTAAACGTAAGTATATTTTTACTTCACAAAATAACGTTTTTGAATCTATTCTATTATTTATAAAGACGATGTTTGTGAAAATGTCTGCTCTAACCTCACCTTAATTCGTTCAGGAATTATTCACCGTCTTTTATTTTCAGAAGTAGTTTTTATTCCACTAAAATCTCAAGATAGAAGAAGGATCAGCTGCGGACGACGATACTGAGGAAATAGAACAACTACTACCTCATCTCAATTCTAAACAAAGTTTGAATAATTTCGAGTTTCTTTTAAACAATGATTTTAATACTCCAAAAATCGTAAGTGAATTACTTGCACGGTTTTCAAATTCAAAAAATGTTAATTTCGTTTTAGCGAACATTCATAAAAAGAATCGGAGGCCATCAGAATGGTGAAGATATTTAATACGACTTTTGAAACATTGCTCCACCAGCTTCACTAACGAACTTCTGTAAAATCTAGTTAATTCGGACAAAGAAATAACATAAAAGTTTGTGAACTGTGTAGAACCATTATATTTCCATTTTTAGGAGTTGTGACGTCATAATTCAAGGATTATAACGAATACACGGACGGAGCGGCAAGTGAGTTCTTTATATCTTTTAAATCCAATAATATTTATATGTATTTACTAATGGATAAATATATAATTTCATGTAGTTTCGAAAATGATTTTTACCTATTCCTAAAAGAATGTTATGTATCATACAGAGAATCGAATAACCGCTCTGAAATAGAACAGTGTTCATATATCAGAATCGTATCTATGTGATGTCTCAGAGACATATCAAAGACAGCTGCTTGTTGCGGACATTACGTACCTACTGAAGCCTACGTGTGCTTTACATGTTATGTGTCTGGGAAAATAGATTAGATGATACGTATATGTTACATGTCTGAGATATAAATGTGTTTTCTGGGTATTTTCCCAGAATCCTTGAAAGATTGAATTGTTAAAATCAAAAATATTTAGTTTCTTTATGTTCTAGTAAATTTCGAACACATTTTACAAAATCAAAATGTGAGAATAATAATAATAATAATAATATCAATTTATTAGCATTACATAAATACATGCATATTGTATACATATATGCCAAAAAGACTAAATCACCGTTAGGTGCTCGTCCTTTAGCCTTAGCTCAATTTTTCACAGTTTTGGCCAGAAGTATACCATAGATGAATTAATACACTTTCAATTTATCTTTTCCCTATCATCTTCGTTGATATTCACACAATAAAACTTGAGGATCACTTTGGCAACATATTTTCACTTTTTATATTGAAAGTGATCGTTTTCAATTTTTTATTTTGTTTTTTAATTAGCTATCGCATATTTATTTAATATTTGTAACCTTTAACTTTGATTTACTTAATTACAATCTTACACCATATTTGATGATTCTGTAAGTAAAAATTTTATAACTTAAGAGAAAGAAATATTTTCACCAAATTTTGTTAATTCTAATTTAAATTTAAACTTTATTTTATTTTGTATTCACAGTTATTTTCAATATCACCTAATGAAGATGGCTAATAATAATTTAGCCGAAACCGGTAGCAAAAAGTTAACTTTAATGTAGTAAATAAATTACAATTTAAAATAGAACTAATTTATTTATCATTGGACGTCATAAAACTTACTAACTTATTAATCAAATAGAAATATCGTGGTTCAAAAAGGTAGCTGCAGTTAATAGTAATTAATTGTTGCATTAGAAAACATTTATTACGCTTTAATATTACACGGATTAACCTTCATCATTTCTGGTATTAAAACACAATCTTTCAACATGGCCAATAAATGTGGAAAAATGGTATCGGCCATTATCAGCAGCGCTCATTCCACTTTTCTTTCACAGGGCGATTCATCTTCGAACTTTATCGATTTCTTTTTACTTGCGACCGTATCTGCAATGTCTCCAATAGGGGATAATTAAACGACTTGTCGGTTTATTCCTGTCAAAAAAGAAAAGATTCTAAACGTTATCGGTTTCACTTATCGTCATTTCAATTTTTCATAATCTAACGCAAAGAAAATTTAGCTACATATTTTCTGGATGGATCAATTTTTTTTTGTCTCCTGTTTTTTTTTTTGTTTCTGGGAAAGATTGGAAATTGAGAAGCCTGAAAAACAAAACCCTTCTTCAAGTTTCATTTACGGACGGACGTCAGACAAGAGGCTTGCCTACCTGAACGAGTTGGACGACCGTAAAGCGTTCATGACATAATTGAAATTTTATTTGATAGGAAAGGCGGAGAAAGAAATGGAAAACGTCACTATCTTTTGTGTTTGCGGTGAGCCGTTTCTGTTGGGTAAATATAGGTCTTGCGTTTGAAAAGAGGCGATAAAACATACCTACCTATAGGCTATATCGATTTCGATGGAGTTTTCTTTTTGTGCTCGCGCCTTAGCTGTTCAATTGAAATATATGCGAACATCGCATATATTTCAGTTTTAAACTACGTTATTTCGCTATAATACAATGTATTGTAACGCTACACAGAGTAGCCTACAATTAAAAAAATAAATTTTAATAAAAATACATTAATTAAATTAGAAAAAAAAAATTATACATCCCAGTGTCATCTATCTTTATTAATTTTGAATTAGAAGTGTGCTCTCTCACCAGCCAGATGGCCGATAGAGGCGTGTTGATATAAAAAAAATAACGAATGGCTAGTTACCCCTCTTATATTAATTTAGTACGTAAGAGGCAAGCGTGCAAGACTGTTGCCTAATTGTCCTCTCCTTCAAATTCAATGTTAATGACCAGTTTAAATAGGCCCGATAATGTTATGGCTCAATGGTATTCAATCTCTTATGTGTAAATGAAAGATTTAAGTGCGAATAAAAGTGATTTTATTTAATTAAAAAAAATTCGAAATGTGAACTTGTTTATAATCAGACATAAATCTCTGGATATATTTATCTCAGGTAAGTACGTGAGTCCGTTTAATTAATAACACTAAAGTTTTTTAAGTAATTCCACTTTTACAATTTAAATTCATAGTTTCAAACGTGTATACGTCTAAATTAAATTTCAAAATTCCCTGCAAACGGTTTAGCGATATTACAAACAATTTTCTAACCTCAAATTTTGCAGAACGTATAAAAATGAAATTTCTCATAAGTATAATTAAATTTAGATTAGCATTGAAATAATACGTTAATTTTTTAAGTAGATTTGACGAGGAATACTTTCTACAAGGACGAATTCTGCAGACATCGGAGTGGTCAGGACTGTTCAGGTGTCGGATAAGGGCCTTCGTACATCGTAGGTACTTCAGGTCACGGGAAATGGCTCGATCAGGACAGCAACATTTCAGGAGACTCAGGAAAATCGTCGTTGAAGAAGAATTACCCAAACAGGTTGCAGGTAATTTGGATAATATTTGTGTGATGAACTTTGTTTAACAAATAACAATTATTTTTAGGTTGTAATTTGGAACAAAATTGGATTTATCGAAATAGCCGTTAAATTTTACAAGAACAAATTGAGATACGTCTGCCTCGAACAAAGCTCGGTTAGTGAATGGTTCGAATTGAAAATGTTTTAACTGACTTGAAAGCGATTGTCTTCGTCAAGGAGTCCAACTGTCTGTGAAAATCCGTTAATATAACCGAAATAAGGGGAACGTCCATTGTTTTAGACATGAGAGTGCCCATGTGACCGAATGGACTGTCGAATGTTTAAACGAAATAAATAAAATTGCGAAATTCTGGAATCACCTTACAATTAAAATATGATAAAGGTACGTGTATCTGAATTATGAGAAAAATACATTTGAAATGTTTAAACACTTATTACTAAGTAAATTTAACAATCTTAAAATTAATTACTGTACCCCAAAAAGTAGGCAACCATATTTACACCTAGAATTGTTACGAGACCGAATTTCAAGCAATTTCCCATGTCTTTCTGTTGACATATCAAAGCAATTGGACTGCCAATGCATATACAAACATTATTAAACTAAATTTAACTGACATAAATACACAGTAAAAATAATAAGAATGTTCATTTGAATTGAACTTGGATCCAAATTTGATCTGTCAATAACTATTGTAAAAATACACTATTCAAATTCTAATATTCATTTTTGATGCGTAGGTATATCACTGCTGATCATCTTGCTTCCTGAAGGGAAAATTCTGAAGGAAAATGCCTTGAGCGACTTGCCAAATGCAGAGATTTCCTACATCACTTGGACATCGTCTGGCTGTCTGCTGCTACATATTATATCCTTTTTCTTATAATATCTAATTAGTTTTAAAATATGACTAAGTAAAATAGTGAATTTACATAAAATAGTATCTAGTATATGTACCATAACAGTATATTAGGTAAAAGAAATTAAAATATCGCAAAAAAGGGCAAAATATTGCAGACTATTTTAAATTTTCGCATGAATTCAAACCCATTAGCGAACAGCTTTTGTACGAGAAAAATTCTTCATTTCTCTCATAGTCTAAGTCTCTTTTTTCCACAAGTAAACAAAACGAAGGTATAGGAGATCCATAAAATAAATAAGAGAAATAATTCCCTGGACCAATAGATGCTAACTGAATAATAAATGGACTCAAGAGATAAGTACATTGGTCATGAGATGGCAATTTCTCTATTCATTTTGTATTTGTGGCCATTGTACTTAACCTAAGCTAACCTAGAACTTTTAAGGTCGTGTATAGTGGATAATTGTAGTAGTTTGTTTGGGTGAAAATATTGTAAGCAAAAAAAAATTAGCTATAGGTAAGTAATTTTTTCTATTTCGCACATACAATTAGCATTGTGTAACATTTTTTCCACTTTGTGCACTGTTTGTGTAATCATGGTGACATTTTATGTAGGATTGGTAGTGCAACTCTATATTCTTAGATGGAGCTAAAAGAAATGGTGCGGTATTGAATAAAAATAAAAAAAATATCAATTGTAATTAATAGATCAAAGTCATTTCTTTTCATATTCGTACAACAGGGTGTTTTGAAATCGTTTTAAATTTAGAGGCATAGTAAGATCGAAAATAAGGTTAAAAGTCATAATAAACATATGTTCACAAATCAACGTTTACGAGTAACAGCGATGTTCCTAGTAGTACATGGATATATATATCCCAGCTAAACAGGTGCTTATCAGCTATGTTTTATGACAGTTTAATTTGACGTTTTTGTGCAATTTGTAGCATTACAATGGTTGCGTATTCTATAATGCTAAATGAAGCGATATGGTGTTCATTACGATCGTGCTAATGGGAATTCTTTCATAGCACGTCGCTTTTTGCTGAAACGTTTTCCTGATCGCCAACTGCTTGCATGTAATGTTTCAACGACTAAGAGAAACTGGTTCGTTTGAGAAGCGGTCTTCTGATACAGGACGGCAGAGAATAGCATGTACTCCACGATAGAAGATCAAATTTTGAATATTATTGAAAATTCCCGAAACTAGTGTAGAAGAATTTCGACTCAAGTGGTGTAAGCAGCAATCTTGTTTGGAGAACTCTTCATGAGCAACTCCTATATACCTACCATATCCAACGGACAAGCCCTTACTGCTCGGATTATCAAGCGAGAAGGCTTTCTGTGAGTGGTTTTGCGAACAGCTGCTGATCGGCCAGATTTCGTTGATACCATCCTTTTCACTGATGAAGCTGGTTTACTAAAAATGGAATTTTATTTCTACAATAATCACGTTTGGTGTGACGAGACTCTCATTCTACCGTTGAAGCCAAGGCACTAGCAACTTTTCTCTCTAAACATCTGTTTAGGCATGATAGTGGAACGGTTGTTAGGACCGATGTTTTGCACAACGCTTAACAGGTCCTGCTACCTCGAGTTCTTAGAAAATACTTTACCTGAACTTTGGAAGATTTACCTATAAATTCTAAACCTCTGGTCTATGCAGATGGTGGCTCCATCGCACTTTACGCTGCTGTTAGGGAACATCTAACAATGAATTTCTGGAGATGGATAGGCGAGCAGGTCCCATTGCTTGCCTCCAAGGTCTCCCGATCGTAACCCGTTGGGACTTTAGTATACTTTGAAAAGTTTAGTATACGCAATCACGGTAAACGATCTTTCAGAGTTGCGCCACGAAGAGAACACTGTTGCCAAGATAATACAAGAAAATCTTGTTTTTTGAAAGAGTGCGCGCTCTCTTTGAAAGCAGATGTAGATCCTGTGTTGAAATGGAGGACGTCTTTTGAACATCTTCTTTAGTTATAATCTATTTATGTGCAAATGCAATACATCTTAATAAAAACCGCTAAAGCAATTATTCTACATTTGTGAAAAAATCGCTGTTGTTCGTAACAGTTTAATTTGTGGCATATGTTTATTATGACTTTTAATCTATTTCGAATCGTACTACATGCCCTTAAAATTTTTAAACGATGTTTCAAAACACCCTGTATAATCATCACTTTGCGTAACTATTTTATCAACAAACATGTTAGAAATTTTCACATTTTACAATCAAATGTGGTGACTTTTTATTCCGAGGTCGGTAATGGCAGTTTGTGTTTGACATCTCAGCAAGATTATATTTGAAATATTCATATTTTTAATTTTACACATTGAGGGCATTGTGTAAACGTAAATTTACTATAGAATTTGCAATGGGGCAGAACATAGACGCATGACGAGATTGTATTCCACATAAAAATATTGAATTCTATGCGTGGATAAAAATTGGTTTTAATAATAATAAAAGTAAATTAAATGGCAATAGTTGAAGGGCATATTTTTAAAATTAAGCTTATTTTTGCTTATTATTTTTTTAATGAAATGGTTTCAATTGCTCTCCTGACTTTCACATTTTTTTGTGGTAATATCTTTTGTTTTAGCACATTCACTTATAATTTTTAATGTAGTTTTTCTCTACTTTTTTTGCTACAGTTTTCAACTTTAGACACTTATAGTTTACGTTTGTATTGTTCAGTGGAACGTTAAATGCGATCGTATACTAATTTAAATCATGTGTAACTCTTCTTGAAATTATTCTGTACTAACATATTCTGTTTACATTTTCTATTAAAAATACATCACAAAGGAACATTAATTACAGTAGCCTGGCTATACCATTTACATCGTGCACAGAATAAAATTGTTTAAACTGCAGACAGAGTACCCGACCTGCTTACTTATGATTTAACCTAGTTGTTCTTTCGCATCCTTCTGGAAGACCGTCACTTAGAGAACATCTCTGGGGATATGTTTTGGTATTCACAATAGCATATATTATAGTAGAATTTTATTGAATCAGAGAGAGGGCAATGCAGAAAGCCTTTGTTTTATTTATAAGCCCGAACGATACATAAAACCTCTCTCAACTTTCGTGTGCTCTTTAAACTAACAATGTAGGAAGGATTTATTCTATATTTTTATCATCCGTCGTTAAATAGCATATATGTCAGGGGAAAATTTGGATTACAATCAAACAAAAACGATTCATGTGGAACGATTATAGTTACAGTGTGTCTCAGATGGATCTAAGTATACTTGTAATTATTTTGTTTTTATTTTTATATAAAAAAAGTCATTCCTTATAAATTTTGCGTACTTGAACTGAATATTAATAGACTTACAGTGGTTAAAATTAAGAAAATGTGACATTGTGTCAAGAATAAACTACCAATTAGTGAAGAGTAAATTAAAAACAGCATAAAGTTGTTTGGAAGATCGACATATTTTTGAGTTACCGTTAGATTTGTATCCTTTAAACCCATATCGCAAAGGCGTTGTCATGCATATCTGGGTAAATCCAATATGCATTATGATCTAAATTCAACAAATTTTTTGTTTTCCCTGCAGAGCAGAAGGAGTAGTTCAGGCATCAATCCTCGAGGCGCTGGAGTCAATACGTAAGCACATGAAGTTGCCTGGATACGTTTTCAAAAGATATGTTAAAATTGCAATGGTATATATACTTGCGCCTAAATTGTTTAGGCGCAAGTATAATACCCTAATGCAATTTATTATTCTTTATTCTGGTTGCAAATTGCCTGCATTTTTAACCATTTCAATATATTTATTTAATTGCATTGATAAGTGGCACTCTCTAAGAAAACTTATTATTCCTAGAGCGAAATGTTTTATTTTCGTTCTTAGTTAATTAAAGTCAGTTTAAAAATGACATTTCGACATTTGAAAAATTAAATTAAAGCATATTTTAAATGATTATTTGCGTCATCAAAAAACCAAAAATAAAATAAACAAAAATACTGTAGACACATGTTGATATGGGAAATATATTGTTACGCTACACAGTAGCATACAGCCCGGATTAAAAAAATAAATTTTAAAAGTAATACATTAATTGAATTAGAAAAAATCAAGTTTTATATATAGCAGTGTCATCTATTTTTATAATTTTGATTTAAAAGGTTCTGTCTCACCAGCTGATGCATGCAGGCGAGAATTTTCCGATCGAGGGCGGTGACATAAAAAAAATTTGAATAGCTCGTTAACTCTCTTATATCTTAACTCAGTACGCATAGAGATGTGGTAGGATGATGTTGTCAATTGTCCTCTCCCTCAAATTCAATGTTTAAGACCAGTTTAAATGATGTCTTAGGCATGAGAATGTCGTGCTTATCGTATTCAAACTATTAAGTAAAATTAAAACATTTAATAGTGGATAAAAGTGATTTATTTAATTAAAAAAAATCACAAATGTGACTTGTTTAATATCACATAAATCTATGGATAATAATCTCAGGTAAGTCCGTGAGTCGTTTAATAATAACACTAAAGTTTCATTAAGTATTCCACCTTTTGCAATTCAAATTCATAGTTTCGTACTTAAATACGTTTGAAATAAATTTCAAAATCCCGCGTTTTCTGACCGTTCAAATGAGTTTATGTTGAGTTTGAAAAGACGTGTGAATCAGAGTAGCCAACCTTGATGGTAAATCACTGGATATTGGTTGTAACGTAAAACATAACAATACTTATAAACCTAATTACACAAATTTCCCATAGTAACTGAGACGCGTTAGCTATGTATAAACAATTTTTAACCTCAAATTTTGCAGAACGGATTAAAATAAAATTTCTTATAAGTACAATTCATTTAGATTAGAATTGAAATAATACGTTTATTTTTTAGGTAGATTTGACGAGGAGTACCTTTTACAGGGCCGAATTCTGCGATCATCGGTGGTCAGGACTGTTCAGGTCGGATATGGCGCCTCGTACCTCGTAGATACATCAGGTCAGAGAGGATGGGTCGCTCAGGACAGAACATTACTCGAAAAATCGTCGTTGAAGAAAAATTACCCAATAATCGTGTGTAATTTGGAATAAATTTATGTGAAAACTTTGTTTAACAATAACCATTATTTTAGATTGTAATTGGGATAAATTGGATTTTATCGAATAGCCGTTAAATTTTTACGAGAACAAACTGCAATATGTCTGCTCGAACAAGGTTCGGTTATTGAATGGTTCGAATTGAAAATGTTTTTAACTGACTTGAAAGCGATTGTCTCCAAGCAAGGAGTCCAACTGTCTTATGTGAAATTCCGTTAATATAACCGAAATGAGGACCCTCCATTGTTTTACATATGTGAATGGCCATGTTATCGATAGGAACTATCGGATGTTTCAACGAAGTGAAAATAAATAAAATTAAAAAATCTGGAATCACCTTACACTTTTTATATAACAAAGGTATGAGTCTCTGAATTATGAGAAAAATACATTTGAAATTTGTAAACGCTTATTACTATATAAAATTATCAATCTAAAAAATTCATTATTGCACCTGAAAGGTAGGCAACCATTTATACACATAGAATTGTTACAGAATCATTTCCAGCAATTCCCATGTCTGTCTGTTGACATATCAAAGCAATTGGACTGCCAATGCATATAAAAACATTATTAAACAAAATTTTAAAGAAATAAATACTCTGTAAAAGAAATTACAACTGTTCACTTGAATTAAAGGTGGATCCCAAATTTGATCTGTCAAAATCTATTGTAATGATATACTATACAAATTCTAATATTCATTTTCGATGTGTAGGTGTATCACTGCTGATCATCTTGCTTCCTGAAGGGAAAATTCTAAAGGAAAATGCCTCGAAGGACTTGCCAAATGCAGAGATTACCTACATCACCTGGACATCGTCTAGCTGTCTGCTGCTACATATTATATCCTTTTTCTATTATATCTAATAAGTTTTAAAAATATAACCAAGTAAAATAGTAACATTCCCTTTTTAAATAATAGTAGAATATCAACTACTCTCTCCATAACAATATATCCTCAGGAAGATATGCTAAGCCAGCCCACATTTCATAAGAGAAAGTCGTTGCCTTCGTAAACTGGGAATAAAATAACGCAAATATGGACCACAAATACTGGAAAAATCCATTACTTTTAAAAAAAAATTAAGTCAAGATTTCATAAATTTATAACAATAAATTGTAGTTGTCCTATTCAAATGTATTCAGATTTTAACAAAATTGTCTTACTATTTCAAACAACAATGATCCTGCAAACAGCTGTGAACTTTTCCTACAACGACTGCTCTCATAATAATAATTAATAAATAAGGTAAAGTCAGGTAAGTGTGTAACCGGGGCAAGTGTGTAGATTGGCTATATTTATTTTTAACATTAAAATAAGGATGTCTTCTGTTATATTACTACTGTACTAAACTTCATACTAATTTTACAAATAAAAATTCACATCTGCTAACGTGTAATAACTTAGATATCTTGTAAATTTATCATACCTTATTAAAAAGGCATCAGTATAGTATTACACACTTGGCCGAACTAAAGGATAATGCTATTATATATAAAATGCGGAACGATTACACACTTACCCCATTTTGCTGGGTAAGTGTGTAGTATTGACACTGTTTAAAATTTTTTTTTTTCTAGTAAACCGTTGATAATTATAAAAAGCCTATCTATTGAAGGCTTACAACTGGGCATACATTACGTACTTCTATGTATAAAATTTATCAAAATGTCTTATTATGTGAACAGTGTTACATTTCCTTCACACTATGCAATTTTTACTACACACTTACCTGACTTTACCTTACAGACTTCTATTCATTTTCCTATGAATTATGATATTTCGCTTTCCTGAAATGGGGGTATAGATTAAATAGTATATAGGTTATTCACCTGTCACTGTCAAAATTTATCGTCGAGCGATGCGTGATGAAATTAATAACAAATACAATTGGATTATTAATTTCTAAAATAACTTTAAAGATGGGATATTGATCAAACAGCTAAGGCAAATAACTTATTTGTAGAAATTTTATTTAGTTATGATTTACAACTATTCAAAATGGTCGCCATTCTGTCTTAACGCAATTTGACGTTTCATGTTGCCAAAAATATTCTGGAATACATTTGGTGTTATTTGGTTACATTTTATTATTAAAATTTTTTTCTCGCAATGTGTACATAATTTAGCAGTATTAAGTTAAAAACTATCAGAAAATGACAAATGTCAAAACGACATTAGAAATATAATTTGTTACGGTTTTTTTACTTCGCTTACCTCGAATTAGTTCTCCGCTAGTCTTTTCGACAAGCTTTTGTAATCCTATTTTCCCCTATTTCCGTACTCTACCTTCTTTTACTTTCAGAGATGCTCCTACGTCTTGTAATTCCTCAACGTAAACTTTATCGTTTAATTTTTGGCTTTCAAATGTGTTTTCTCCCCATGTTAGTGGGGTCTAGATAGAATTTGTATCTTTTAGTCTCATTTACTTACAGTTAATTTCCTCATACTTAATACGGTCTTAGATTTTCGTTTAATTTCTTTCAATTTTAGTAACTTCCTTCAATTCACATTTTGACAGATGACGTTTTCATTTCTAGGTTCGCAAGGTTTGTTCGTTATGCATTATGCCGGTATTATCGATTCCCACGCATTGATCGATCTGTTAGTTTTGCCCAATCGACCGTCTATTTAGACCATTCTTTTCTGTGTTTACATCTTTTCGACGTTAGAGGGCAGCTCTATGTCTGTTTTCTTATTTTATTTATCTGTCTTCTGATTGGTTGGATGACGTATTCTTGCTTCCGCTTCCTTCCGGCTTGCTGGCCATTCTGGGTTGTGGTTGAGACGTGTTCTTACGAGTATCTTCCTATTTTGGAAATTTTGGGATATTTTCACACATCTGCGAATTTTAATTGGAAGATTGCTTGAAATAATCATTGGCCGTATCTTCGCTTGTGTTTGGTATGGAATTTTTGTGAATATCACGACTGATGGGTCCGATAAATTCGGGATAAAATTTGAGAACCACGCTTCTGCAACGCCATTCTGTTTATTTCTTCTCTTCGTTGTAAAACCTCGTTATTTTAACGGTAAGCAGATCTTGTTATTTCTTTTAAATCACTAATTTTGAGGTTTCTGTGTTTTTAGAGGTTTTTTTCAATACCCCTTATTTCTTTGAATTTCGGTATCTTCGTTTTGTGTGAGATTGGAACCCCGGCGGCTGAGAAGTTCTGCGACCTTTTTAAGTCCCTTCGGAGAATCCTATCTACCTCCGTTAGAAAGTCAGTGGACCATCTGCTTCGGGCATTACCAAGTCAGCCCAGAGGCTACGATCTGTTCGGATTGGAGAGGATTTCCAAGGCCGTTTTTATTTGTAAATTTTGTCTGCGTTTAAAAATTGTTTTTAGTAAATAACCAACCCCGATCACTTTTTAATTTTTTTATTCAACGGTACTGTAATTTTTTATGTTATACCAAGGATCGGAGGTATCATTAGTTCAGAAAAATAGTTTACTTTAATATTCAGATAGCTTTTCATTTTTTTAACGACTTCAAATATATTTAAAACATCAACCGATTAAATATCGGGCTGTAATATACAGGTGGTTCATTCACCACTAGTAATCAAGACAAATATTTAGTTTTATTTAATAGTTTTTTTTGTACTGTAAAACTTTTCTTAAGTTTAAAATTAACTTTTAGCCTAAGAATTTTCTTTATACAACGTGTGTAAACTGATTGCGTTGGCCAAAGCGTTCGGTGTCCGAATCCTACCGCAGGATTCTCTGTTATAGTTTTACAATATTTCATTCTTATTTTTATTGTCATTATTAACATTTACTGATACAGAGTATCATAGTTATTTTCTTGAATTTTATGACAATATTTCATTCTTATTTTCTTTGTCGTTATTAAAGTTTACTGATACAGAGTATCATATTTATTTTCTTGAATTTTACGTCATATTTTATTCTTTTTTTGACACTCGTTACTAACGTTTACTGATAGAGAGTATCTGATTTATTATTTGATTTTTTATGTCAATACCAACATTTTTTATTAACCATTTTATTAATAAAAGTTTAACTGTTTTATCTGTGAATTCATTCTTTTATTTTTTTTTGTGTATGAGTTTTTTTTTTTTGCAAACCGTTTTACTGCTCGACTTTTATTTAAAATCTTGAATTCCTGCTTATCAGGGGGCATGACAGGGTAAGTAATTGGGTTTGTATTTCTATCAACCCACCCCTCGCCGACGAGCCGGCTGGCACCGTGCATGATTGCCGATTATCCACCCACTTCTTCGAAGGTTTGTAAAACGGAAGTGCATCACCTTTTGTCTTTTTATTTTGAGTTCTTACCTCGCGATTTTTCACGGTACTCGACCGTCACTTTCGGTGCCGGAAATTTAGGTAACAAATTATAGTCCAATAGTTTGTAGTATTTGTAATGAGTAAGAATTTTAGCTACTACATATATTTCTCTCTGTGCAACATACCAAGAATAAATAAATATTCCGAGTTTCGAAGCAAGTAATTTAAATTTTAAAGCAAAAACGCATCCATTAAATCTAGTGTAAAATTGGATTTTCTTTTCTGTTATAATGGACAACTGTAAATATACTCTGCCTATAGACAAGATAAAATCAAACAGGATTCCATTTAATGTTACGCGACGTAAAAGATACCCTACACAATGGGGCTCCTATTTTATTACAGAAGTAATCGAATTCTAACAAAACATCAATTTTCTTTTCGCTCCTCCTGTTGGTATTTGCTTTAAAGATATTACCAAAGCTGCAGAGCCTTTGGAATTGAAATGGGGGGGGTTGTTAAAACGTCGAAACTAGGCGGACAAAAAAAAATAACGATAGCATCCGTAACAATCTGCGGGATGTGTAGGTGCACACTCACATCGGTACAAACATCAAATAATGTACTTTTACGATAGTAATACCCGTATGTAGTAAACTTTTTACAATATGTGCTCAATATCCGTCAGCGAATGATGTATATATGGAAGGACACAATCGATGAGAATAAAATTTTCGGAATGTATTGCTTTATACGGATCTGAGAAATAGTATCTTGCAAATATGCAAATTTTAAATATGTATATTTTTATTTACACTTTATTATTCGAGTGTGCTATTGAGGGAAGTGATTTTACGTATTTACTTGGAAAATTTATTAATGAAAAATTCTTCATTAACTATCCTATTTTATAATTCTATTTTCGCTTGTTGACTTTTTGTCCATCTCAGACAAGCTACGGTTATAATTAAATCCGCAATTCTCGGCATCTGTGTTCTAGTAATGCAAATAATATCCAGAGGCTTAGATATTAATCTCGACCCCAAGGTAAACATCGTAAGGTAAATAACGCATTTTCTGAAGTGAAATTAAATGCCTGGAAAAAGGAATTCGTTTGAAATCCTGCTGACACAGGTTGAAATTAAATTCCATTGTATTTGTAAATTTAAATTATATCCTAGTGAAAAAAATGTTTATTTTTTTTCCCCCGTTAACATCGTCGAAAATTACATCAACAATTTATCCACGTTGACAAAATTAGTAGGTATTTTTTTTTTTTGAAGAAGAAAATGCGTAGTTTTGAGTGACTCTTGTCAAAAAATATTTCCCAAAATCATTCTAACTAATCTGTTTGCTTCGCCCACAGCCTAACTATTAGGTTCTTTGTAAAGTTATATTTCACTTCTTATTGGTTATTTAAGTTACATACATTTTTAATAATAACATTTATTTTCCTTCATAAACATACATGAAAGTACATATAAAGAAACGTCACAGAAAAAATTATATATAATATTCTTCAGAGTTTAAACTAAAATAATCATTTACATTATATAAAATCATATTTTGGAGACGTGCTTTATTTTATTTATAAATTTCTAAAGTTTATGCCTTAACTACTTCAGGTAATGTATTATACACTTCAGTCTATGTTAACAAAACTCTTTGCGACATATTTAAACCATGTTGTGGAGGTATGATATTTGACTTGTTTCTTGTGTTTGTAATTATGTAAATTAGAGAATCTGTCTATATATTTAGATTTTGAAATATATACAGAACACTCTCCAATATAAACATAGCAGGCAGTCTCAGCACATTAAATTTTTTGAAATAAAGGTACGCAGGTATCTCTAGAACTTGTACCCATTATATTACGCAATATTCGTTTTTGAGAAGTGAATACTATTTTTGCGGCTGGCGAATTGCCCCATATAATAATGCCGTACTTTAATCTGCTATGAACCTCAGTAAAGTATATATATTAGTCTCATAGTTGATAAATCAAGAATTTTCCTTAAGCAGCGAAATTGATACGCGAGACTATTGAGCTTCTTTATTAGTACTTCGCATTGAGATTCGAATTGTAAACGTGGATCAAAAACAAGTCCTAGAAGTTTTACTTTATATGGATGATCTAATGGATTGTTATTAATGTGTAAATCTGTATTATTACTAATAGATGCTGTTAAGTGAAATAGTAAATAACTAGTTTTTTCTCTATTTAAATAGAGACCATTACAGCAAAACCATTCATACATTTTACAGAGCAAAAGATTTGCATGCTCTTTCGATTTGTGTGATATCCTCACCGGTAAAAATGGCCGTCGTATCATCCGCATACATTAATATAAAGAATTCTGCAAGAAACAGCAATAAATCGTTAACATATAATGAAAATAAAGTAAGACCCAATATCGAACCCTGAGATATACCTAGCGTTAGTGGTAAGGATGTGACCTCCTCCTACATTTCACCCCCCTTTTGTCAACAAAATTGATTTCAACATATTGATCACCATATCCCTGAAGACTGTACGAACTTAGTTTTCCAAGCAGTTTACCGTGATCTACACAGTCAAAAGCTCTTGTGAGATCACAGAAAACTCCAATAGGGCATTGTTCTTCTTCTAAGGTATAAAGAATTTGTTTATTTAAATTTATTTATTAAGTATTGCTGTAGTATGGCACCCCGGGTTTCGGAAATTTAAATGTGTATTTTTATTTATTCCTAATCAGCCTTGTCAAAACAATGATAGAGTTTCCACAAGTTTTGTTTTAATTGTTTGTATCATTTTATTTGGCCAGTTGTGTATATTGAATTTCATTTATTTGTACATTTTGCGTACTCCTGTATATAGTTTATTTGCTAGTTTTTTCTTAGCGTTGCGCTGTGCGTTCATCGCACGAGATTGTAAATTTCACATATATGAGAGTGTTACCCGTGAGGCCCGAGGAGTTATCAGATAGACGAGCCCGTGTATTGTTGTGTTTAGTTTTTGGTTACCGTTAATGGTAATCCTTTTTCAGTTTAAGATGTAGTTCGTTGGTTGTATTTAAAATCGTCTATCTTGTAATTCTTTAGTTAAATTGTATTAGATAGGTGTGCACATACATGTAAGGCTTTTTAATTATATTCGTTTTAGAAGTAAGCGCGTTTAGAGTTTAAATTTTCCGTTTTTTTTTGTAGTCATATTTAATTTTTATTTTATCACCTCGGGGTAGGTGAAGTGAAGCTGTGAGCTTGTTTTAAATTTCATTTTTGTTTTTGCTTGTTTCTTTACGTCATTTGAATTAAATTTTAGTTTGCCTTGAATTTTTAAAACCACGTGGATTTTTTTGTGGTATTGAAAGTCCTTCTAGAACGAATTCACCATTTTGTTTGCTAAAGGATTTGCATTGTCCTTTTTAAATTGTAGAATCTTATGCAGGTTTGTTTTATGCCAGAATCTTATATTCAAGGTTTTTATTAATCCTGTTAATTGTATCAAATGTTTTTTTTTTTTAAATAAATTTAATGATTGTTAATATCATTTTAAAAATCACTAGTTCTTTTATTTTTGAATCTGCCATTTCAATTTTTGGGAATTTTAATGAAAGTCATTTTTGCAACCGCCCACTATTACTTTTTAAAAAAGTTTCTCTGAGATTTAAGAATCTCTGGCGCCCTTTTAAATTCATTTTTGCTGAGCTAGCTAAATTAATTTTGTCATTTTTAATTTCTCTTTACTTATATGCTTGGACCATCAGTTCACAGCAGTATGTAATTGGTTCAACTAATAAATGTTTACACTGAACTAGTGTTTTATTGTTAATGTCATCTGAACCACAACTAGAGTTTAAGTTGAGCTTGTTAAACAAATTTAAGACTTCATTTGGTTCATAAGGAAGCAAAACCATTGAATTTCTCCTTAGAAAATTACATTTTCTGAAAGTCCCTAATTCTAAAAGAACCGTTAGAGATAGGTACACACCACCAAATAGCTTGGAAACGGTAAGCGATATGTAAGTAACTGTTTTATAAAATTGGCTTAAAAAAATTCCTAGCAGCACCTAGAAATGCACTAAAAAAATAGGTTTCTACTTAAAATATCAAAGTTGGCCATGACTTTTCATGTAACCGGAAGGCCACTATAGATGAAATTATTTTTTCTGAAGAGATCCATAGCCAACTATGCTTAACCCCAAAGTTCCAAAATCGAGATATCATTGCAAAGTAAATAGTTATTTGTATCACTAGGCCAGAAACTACAGTTTTGCGAGTATGAGTACAGTTTGTGGGACGAGGCAGTAGCCGAGGCCCACAAGTACGAATACTCACAAAAGAGTTTCTGGCCGTGTGATACACAATGTTTGTTTGGGCCGACAAATCTTAATTTTGAATTGAAAATAGAAAAGAAATTTTGACACTAGAGAGTTGACAGTACAAGTTGGCACACATGTTACATACCTTAGTATTTTGACGTTTCCGAGAATAAATCTTTTTCTGTAATTTTCTTTCTAGTTCAATATCTATTTATCAATAATAAGTGCAATGAAGACACCAGTTCATCTTAGCATAGTTGAACAGTAGCTTAATGACAATTTATTACACGTCTGTCATGTGGAATCTAGTGTGGCTAACCTTTAATGACATTTTTGCCTGTCTAGGCAGGAAAACGTAGTTTATACACTTCTAAGCATCGACAAAAGGAGATGGTTGACATCTACTTGTATTCTAGTTAGTTAAATAGTGTAAAAAATGCCTTACTGTGTGTAAATATAAACGAAATAATTTAGAATAAAAAAAAAGACATGACTATATGGAAGTAAGGAAAGATTATTTGAAAGTAGGCGTTTGAAAACAGGAGCGAAAGGTTAAAGGATAAGAATGTATTACAATAAAATTTCATCAATTTGACCTTTAGAGAGAATATCATTTTTTTTTGCCGTCTACTCTGAGCTTAATAAGGGTGATTTTAAGAAATCCATTCCTCATTGTGTATTATTAAATAAGATGGAACAAATAACTCAGATGTTGACTTTAATTATTGTTAATTGCCATTTGTGCAGTTTCAACATAAAACATTTGTAAGATATTTTTTTAAGGTTAATAATAATAATAATAATAATGTTTAATGTCCAACAGATCTTGGTAATCCAATTACAGGATAATAAAAGGTTAATATGACAATAAAAATATGAGTAAAACATAGATACACAGGTAAAGAGAAACAGTACATTACAACATATTAAAAATTACAAATTTATGTCTAACATAATTAAAGAAAAAAACACTTAAACGAACCGAAAGGAATCTAAGTCACATCTATTGACATTTCTACACATGTGCGTTAGTGGTGCCTTAACAAGAACGTTTGTGCGCGCTCGGGGAACTAGAAAAGTGTCTGCAGATCGGGTACTATAACGGGGGCACGATCAAAGCCACCTGGGATAAAAGGGATGGAGAGTCCACAATTCCATTCATTAAGTTAACTAAGAATTTGGCACTAAATTCATCTCGGCGTTGGGATAAGGAAGTGAAACCGTGTTTAACTAGAAGATCATCGTAATTGACACCATGAGGTGGATAAACGTGATCGACTTTGAAAGACAAAAACTTCAGGAACCTCTTCTATACTCTCTCCAACATTAGTCGCTGATAGATGTAATATGGAAACCAAAGCAGTGAGCCATACTCTAGTTTGGAACAGACTAGAGTAAAAAAGAGTAATTTTATAGCTTTAACATTGTTAAAAAATCGACAAGATCGGATCACAAATCCCAGCAGTTTAGAAGCAAAAGAGAATAGATTGGTGATATGCATACTAAAAGATAAATAATTATCAAAAAGTACACCGAGGTCAGAAAAGTGAGTTACTCTAGAAATTTCAACACTACGCACAGAGTAATTAAATGAGATTGGGTTGGCACTCGTAGAAAAAGAGAGTACGGCACACTTAGTGATGTTCAAATGTAGTCCATTGCTCATGCACCACTCACTTAGAGTCGATAAATTTTTCTGCAGGTGAAAGCAGTCAGCCTCTGAATTAATGGCACTAAAAATCTTAATATCGTCAGCATATGCTAATACTTTACAGTCTAACAGATGAAGTAAGTCATTGATATAAATATTAAAGAGCAATGACCCAGCGTTGAACCTTGAGCACCCCGCGTTTGAGTAAAAAGCATCAGAACAGAATCCATTTGTAATAATAAAATAGAGCGATCTTGAAGATATGACTTAAAGAACGAAATTACATTAGGGGAGAAGCCGAGGGAGTTAAGCTTGTAAATGAGGACGTTGTGATCTAATGTATGCACACGCTTTGCTACAGTCAGTGAAAATTACATCGACCTGAGTACGATATCAAGATTTTCGCAATGAACTGATAATTTCCACCATAAGTTGAATGTAGATCTATTAGGAATGAAACCATGTTATTAAGTGAAGGATATGTTTGACGTCTCTGTATAATTTGTCATATAGCAAAATTTCGAAAGACTTTAGCAAAGTTGGGGTAGTATACTTATCGGCCTATAATTTTTCATGTCAGAGCGATCGCCCTTCTTAAGAATTGGACTAATTCTACATATCTTCCAAGAGTGTGGAAACGTTTCGTACGTAAAGCTAGGTTAAACAAAACAGCAACGAGGCCCACAAAGAACTGACGCCACAATCACGCGACCAAAAGGATGGAAGCCATCGTGTCCACAAGTAAAGGTAGATTTAAGTTTTTTGATAGCACATAAAACTTCATCCGATGTAAGATGGCCTATATTCAACACGCCCATGTCCGGTGCCTGAGCAGGCATAGTAGTAGGAGAAACAGTATTTTCGGAATACACCAAAGAGAAAATATCAGCAAATTTCTCTACAATATCTGCTGGGTTGTCAAAAGATACATCGTCAAATGACAGACATCCTGGAATTCTAGAGGATCACCGTTTAGTATTAATAAGGTTTTAAAACAAATAGAAATATTTCATCAATAAATAGAAATATGTGTCTGATTCGTTAAGAATTTTCCTGAAAACCTGTGTCCGATATCGTATGAATAACAACACAAAGCCCTCTAGAAACATTCGGTTCCAGTTTCAGATGCAGCGTTTCGTTAAAATCCGTACGAAAGTTACAAAGGCATTTCGTCGTTAACTATTCAATTAATCACCGCTTGGCGTTCGCAAAACGGGGCTTTAAACTCTACATCCGCGGTAATCGATAACTGAAATCAAACGAAGCAATGCCGTGAACACGCGCTGGACGCGAAAATACAGACTAGCCGAAGTTATAACGCGCACATTAGTGGATGTATGTACGAATAACGATAATGGTCGAGTTGCCGCTAGTTTCAGCTTCTCACTATCGTCGTTTTAACTAATCACTAAGCGTACGGTTTCATATTATTTAGGTATATACATATTTGATTATACGGAGCATGATGCAAATCATGTTTATTTTCTGTTTAGCAAGTTTGCCCTCACATAATTAATTTACATCAATTCGAATTAATGATAACATCAAGTTCGAAGCCTAATATAGTAATATTGCAGTAGGGGATCGTGTCAATATTGAGTGGTAGGGCCAATCACGAGCGGTTTTGTATTCACAAAGCCAAATCGTCGTGCAGTTTATTTATCAAGTGAAAAATTAAATTTACAACGACTCACTAATTCCCTCGATCTTATATGCCATTTGCAAGACCTATGATTTGTTGTGAACAAACGGACCATTTGTCTGATTGCTGTCGATTTGTTGTTAGATACTTGGGATATGTTGCGCGAGGAGGGTATAAAACTTTTTTGGACTAGGGCTCACGTAGGTACAATCGGTAATGAGGAGGCGGATCAATTAGCGAAAGAGACGGTATCTAGGGGAGATAGCTTGATTATTAGATTTGGGCTAATTTCGGCTAGTGTAGTTAAAAAAGCGTTTATGGATACACATGATAATGATTGGCAGAGTAGGTGGGATAATACCTTAAATGGGAGGTGTACTAGGAAATTTAGGTAGAATTAATAACAGGTCACGGTAATTTTAAATCATATTTATGTAGAATTGGGAGGTTAATGATTCTCTTTGTGAGTGTGGTGGGGTAGATACAGCGGGCATGTCTTATTTGAACGTCCACTCACACATGAGTGGAGGTGGCATACTGAAGTTAGGGCATGATATTTAGATAGTTAGTAGGGTAGCACGTTTAAGAATGAATATTTTATGCTCTTTAGTGGTCGGAATTAGTGTTAAACTAGAAATATTTAAAATATAAATCTTTATTTAATTACTCTTGGTTAGAATAATTACGATTAAGTCATTATTAAATATTAGAATAGGTACTGCTGTTGTTTTGTTTGTTTTTTAGGTCATCATCTTTCCTGTTTCAACTTCCAATATTGATGATTGGCCATTGATTTTATATAAGTATATTATGTATAATCAGTGTCCTTGGCGAATGCTGGGAGATAACGAAAGTCGTTCCATGGGCGCATTTAATAATAACTGATAGCTGACCGATTTACAGTAGATTCGCGATTATGTGACCTAATCAGATTTCACATATTTCATCATTTCACAAAAGTAGTATTCATATGATCGCGAAGCTACTGTATTATATTTTTGCTATTAAGAATCATAGGGAAATTATCTAGTTAGAGTAGGAACATTTCAATTGTTATGGGACCATATAGTACTTAGAATAGGTAGCCTCGTGTAGTACCTTTTTTAGGTGGAGCACGGGATTGGGATGATTTGTAATAATTTAGTTTTCATAAATAAAGAGTACCAAGACCTGTAGATGTTTCGAGTGAAGAATATGCCATTACAGATGTAGAGGAAGAAATTCCGATTATCGACCGGCGATGATGAATATTTGCCATCTCTAGAGGACGGACCTTATCAGAAATCGGTCAGAATTAAATGATCTTATTCGATATCTGAATTTGTCAAAAACTCAGGCCCAAATACTAGGATCTAAACTTCAAGGATGGAAGCTGTTAGCTTCAGGCACACATATTTCAATGTATCGTAATGGCCAGAAAGAACTGTTACAGTATTTTTTAACCGAAGAAGGTCTTTCATTCTGCAATAATGTCGATGATTTGATGCTGAGAGAAGGTCGTCAACACAACCCAGAAGAATGGCGTCTTTTTATCGATGCTTCGAAATTAAATTTGAAAGCTGTCCTTCTTCACATAAGAAACGTTTATCCATCCATCCCGGTTGGCCACGCAGTCCATATGAAGGAAATTTATAAAAATATGACTCATCTTCTCGACAAAATTAATTGCAAAGTGTACAAATGGCATATCAGCGCTGACCTCAAAGTTGTAACAATTTTACTCGGTTTACAACTGGGGTACATAAAGCAGTGCTCTTTTCTCTGTAAGTGGGATAGTCGATTGAGAAATTCCCACTGCGTTGTTAAAGATTGGCCAGTCAGGGCTCAGTATATTCCTGGACAAAAGAATATACTTCATAAAGCACTAACCTGATAAAATATTTCTACCGCCATTGCATGTCAAAATAGATTTGACGAAGAATTTCGTCAAAGCAGTGGATAAGGATGGTGGTGGATTCCAATACCTTCACTGCAAATTCCCCAATATTTCAAATGCAAAACTCAAAGATGGCACTTTTGCAGGACCCCAAATTAAATGTCTACAACAAGATGCACAATGTGAAGAGACATAAAATGACTTGGGAAGTGGTGCTTTGAATGCTGCTAAAAGTGTGACTAAAAATTTTCTAGGAAACACAAAATCTGACAATTACATAATAGCAATTGTTAATGAACTTCTTAGAAGTTACCAAGAACTGGGCTGTAACATGAGTGTTAAAATACTTTTTTTACATTCTCCAGAATCTCGATGTCAGTGATTAACACGGCGAGAGATTTCATCAAGACATTCCTGTTATTGAAAAACGTTATCAGAGCAAGTGGAACAGTGAGATGTTGGCTGATTATTGTTGGATATTGATATCAGAAAGTACAGTAGAACAGTATAGAAGAAAAGTAAAAAGAAAAACATTTTAAGACAGAACAATAGCATACACTTCCATGTAATTTATATTATTCAATTAATTTTTTAATAACGTTTGTACCAAAACCTGGTACAAAGCTGGTACCATATGTGTTTGTTAATGATTTTCTGCCTGAATTGATTTGTTTAGATCATTATGTTCACTCTTGAAAATCTCCAATATTTTCTCTTGATATACCTCAAAATGATAATTCTATCGCATACGATTACAAAATATTTGCCCTTTACTGTGATGTGTTGAGAGGGGTAATATTCCCCTACCTTCGCTGTAATTTGTGTTGCCTACACGTTAGAGAACTGTCCACATACACATTTTTCTTTGACTGTACATTTCGTCAATGTTATGTTTGTTGCCGGCAAAAGTATTTTTTTTGTACAATTTCATCAGAACCGACGCATACGGCATACATACACCGTTGTATTTCAAGAAGATATACGAAATACAGACATAAATATATAAAAATATCCTATGTATTATATATCGAAGAACTCATTTTTATAGCGATATTGCATATCAAAAAATTTACTTCCCATCACACATGCTCGAACCAGCGAGCACCTTTTCGAGAAATACACGCCACGTCTCGCTCTATCCTATTTCCTTTCTGCACCATGATATACGTTTTTGACATCATTTCGAATGGCAACTCGGGCATGACGATTTTGTCGCAGAACCTTCTAGTGCGGGCTACGTGGTAAGCCGTTGAAGAGCGCGTACGTATAGCTAATACGTGAAAAAGCGAAAAAGAACTTGACTGTTGCCGCGGCGGATTTTCCCTGTGCGTATAATCCCCACAATACATGCCGGGATGAGGAGGGCTTAGTGGAGATTTACCGAACGGTGGCACAGTATTTTCCCTTTACCATTCGCGATTTGAATTTATTTAAGTTGCACACGGAACATTACGTCAAGAATGGAAGGTAGATTTTGACATTGATGAATTCGGAAACTATACCCAGTAAACCAAATTTAAATTTCCCGCAATTATATTTAATAACTTCAACTTAAAGGTATTCAAATAACTATTAATGTAATACAATATAGTAGGTAACTTCATGCTTTAATGTTGAAGTTACTAAAAATAATCGGGAGAAATTTGAATTTGGTTTACTGGGTAGGTACACTATGTCAAAAAAATAAATGCGAATGGAAGGGATGCTGCTTTAGGTAGGCAACCAATTTAAGAAAGTCATATAGTGGTGATCCATAATGTATAATTCTTGATACCTAATATTTCGCTTTAAATGCATTATTTCATAATAATTTCAATTCATAAAGCCTTTTTGCCAACGAATATCCTTAAACCATATTTATAAATATTTAAAACTGCGTATTTTATTGTCGAAATTAAGATGATATAGGCATTAATGTTCGAAACGCCGCGGAACGGATTTGGAGATAGTGGAAGTAACAACTGTCAAAACTTGACGTATCGTGAAATGAAAATGACAGTATTAGTATCTATATTATTATAAGATTCACATTGATATCTTCGAAAAACAATGATTATTCAGAAGAAGAAAATATCGTCCACTTATAACAAAAAAATTCTCTGCAACAAGATGCGGTTGCATCAATTTTTTTTTGGGAATAGCTATACCGTATATACATTTAAGGAGTTGTTTCACATCGTCGGAAACATGGGTTTCAAACGTATCCCATCAGAGAACTTCACAGTGTCGCATAGGTGGGTGAAATTGTAACTAAAACTGTTTGAATTTGTTTACAAACAAAAATCTAACCTACAAAACCGTTCCAATCTGTCATTCTGTTCTTAGCAACGATATTGGTTACATGGTCGCGTTCAGAGTACGTAGCTGCTCCCAAACGGTTTGTAAACTGTTGACAATTCGTCTCAAAAACAATACGCTACATGGTAAACATGTTTACGGAGCGGTCGCCATTTTATGTAGTGCATTTAGATCACAATTGTTTCTCTAAATAGGGCAATATTTAAATAGCGTTTTTAGTACGAACCTCCACGCCAGAGGCGCTGATCGTTTCAAGCTGCCATATGATCGTGGATGCCATTTGTATTCTAAAATTTCTTAACCTGTGAACGTATAGTGCAAGTTTTATCTCGCGTATTTTCTTACACTTTAATTTTTTATATAATAAATACTATATATATTTTGGTGAGCCGCCGTGGTGTATGTAAGTAGTTATTATTTATGTGTGTTTATATAAAAGAAATTTTTATAGCAAGTTTAAAGACAATCATTAATAATTATATCTCTTTTTTTTTAGAGTGATTATTAAAAAACATCATTACAGTATAACATCGGAGGACCAGTTGTGTGAATTAAGAATTGTTTTGAAGTAAAATATATAAGTAGACATCGTTTTCCCAATCCTGCAAAGGATATGGACCTGTTCCAGAAGTGGCTGCAGTACTGTGAAAATGAATTGCATACTTTACCACCAGAGCAAATATATAAGAACAGAAGAGTATGTAGAAATCATTTTACCGATGATCAATTTGGACCAAACAACAGATTGTTTCGGACGGCTTATCCAGTACGGAATATTCCAAGTATGTTTTCCTTATTAATACTGTGAAGTGTTATTTGCAACCTTTATTAGCCAAGTACAAATAAGGCCTTAATAAAATTGTAATATAGTCAGAAACTACATTCTTAATACACAAGAAATCTGTATGACCAACACACACACACAAACACACACGCACTCAAACAATAGCCAATAGAAAATAAGAGTAGCAATATCATGTACGACACATATGTCGAAAATAAGTCAAGTGTTATTAAATCAGTTATAAGTTTTAAATAAAATCTTGTTTGAACTAGTCAGGAGTTCAATACCCAAGGCGGTTAAAATCATCACAAGAATATACTGTTTTTATCTTATAGTTATATGTACACCTTCGACTTCGACAGATCGAAAGTGGTATTGCCACTATTAATTAATAAAAAGGAATTTTCAAAGATCTCTCGTTAAATAACTCGTCAAGAAAATATCAATTTAACTTTTAAATCATGCGACCCCAAGAAAAATAAGTTGAAGATTTAATCAAAGGCTTTGCCGGATAATTATCTTTAACTACATAAAACACGTAATAAATTCTACACAGCAAAGCATCGACAGCTAGTGCCTGCTGATGCTGATCACATATTTCATTTGCAGCAATATGTATATAAAACAAGAAAAAAGAATTGTAAAATGAACTATAAAGATAGTGTATATAATATATATTTTTTATTTTCCATATTTGTTGATGTCTTCGACGTTATAATATATATTTTATATAATTGCTGTTTTAATTTTCCTTTCCATCTTACTTCAAATTAATTTAAATTATATGTAAAAGTATATTTCAAAATTTGCCGCTTAACGTAAATTAGTACAACCTCTCGCTAGACGAATAAGGTTTGAGTTAATTACATGAGACTGTTCTATTTATATACCTTCTCTATATGAAATTCTGATACATGTTGGGAGCGTGTCACGTGACATGCGTGGTATTTGTAGATTTCAGGTCTGATGCCTTAATTGTCATATCTCTGATTGTCTAGTGTCAATATAATTACTATTTTCATTAAATGCATCATAATGAAAATAGAAATTATCACATTAAAATGATAGAATAATTTAGGTATATGATATAATATTTTATTTTATTTTATTAACAGATTTAGCTGCTCTAGATGGCGCTCGCGTTAGGAAAACGATCGTTCAAGAGTTGGTACGTTCGATATATAGCGGGAACGGTTTATGATATGTATCATTTTTTCGCTCAAATTCGTACTCTGTTGTGCGATTTTCTGTCAATTGTCAATCCGTTCCGGTATACCGCACGTGCCATCCAAATACGGACAGTTATATACGTCGCTATATGTATGAGGCACATGCTGTTGTTGGTAATAGATGTGGCTTCTGCTGTATAAGTTATTTCCGTACCCACTTTGCAATTATCAGTTGCAAGCAAAGCCGCCAAAGTGCCATTGCGTAATCCCTTAAGTTGATAGAGAAAAGATCAAAGACGCCGACACTTAGGTTTATACTGTGGCTATAACTTGGTATATATGTATATATATAATTCATGGGCTATACTTTTATAAGCAGCATTAAATAATTACAATATGTTCTATATCCTGAGAATCAATAATTATAGTCCAACAATTTGTATATTATTTATCTAGAGATTGGAAGGTAAATGCGAAATCCATCAGTTGATGTCAGTTTTTGAATATTTAAAATTTAAGGGTGTCGCACACAAATTAAGAAACACATTTTAGATAATATATGCTAAAGATTTTAAAAATTATTTCAGAAAACGTAGTACCCTTAATAAAAATATACAAGCAAAGGTTATTTTGGACGGTTAAATATAACTAATAAATGTGGAATAGAAATACATTGACTTATGTATAAAAGAAGGTTTTGTAAATGAATATTATAAACACAAACAGCCAATATTACGGGGGAAAAAACACAAAAATGAGAAAGAAGATTTAATATTTGGTCCATTGTTGTTTTTTAATATATAAAACATTTATAATTATTATTCACTGCTGCTTCATTAAATTAAAGTATATCCATTTAGAAAAATGGCATTAGCATTGATGCAAACCGATCTTCTTCCAGAACCATTTTTCTCTGTTATATCTTTGACATACGTTGACATTTTGTTGCCCGCCAAGTGCGTGGATCAGATTTCTTACTTTATGGTCTTCTTTTTAAATCAAATTGAAGTTTAAACCTTGTATCGCCATCTAGTATTGTGAACGTCATTCACACGAACTTCGTTTTGTCCGTAATTTTCATTACTAGTATTTTTCTTTTCATCATTGGGGTAGTATTTCATTTTATGAGAATATTCCGCATATTCTTGTTCATCAATATTTAGTTTCCACATTAATTGCATTTAGTTTTGGATTTTTAACATTCATTTCACTCATTAGTGATTATTTCGCATTTCCGACTTCCTTCGCATGAGGGTAGACGACGCCGACTATCCGAACAGAAGATAGGTGTTCATGTGATTTGCATGAATTCTTTGTTAATTCCGCATTAGTGGGTTCTTTCATGCGAATCACTTAGTTAGAAATCGTCTGTTTTATGTTATCCCTGAATTTCCAGGAGTGTGTGTTCTGCGACAGCGAGTTTCTTTATCTTCAAAAGGTTTTATTTGAACACATTCGCTCGACATTGCGTAAGGTCTCCATCTTAGGTCGTTGATAAGCGTAATTTTTCTTTTGTCTAAACCTTCCCTTTAGTAATATCTGGTTGTGTCCCTTTAAGGGCCTACTTATAAATAAGTAGACCCTTAAAGGCCCTTAGGGCGAGATTGTTCGCGAATTCTTCATCGCAATTCTACTAGTGGAATCTACGTATCAACACGGAAGCCACCCGCTTCACCTCATCTACCGGCTATCCGCAATTAAGGTATACTCTCTTTCCATTATTGTATAACTCTTGTATTTTGCCTTAATCAGCTAATAACGTAATGTAAATCTTTGTATTTTTATAACAATTAACAACCTTAAATACATGGTAATATTGTTTTTGATATAATAACCGGTATAATTATTTCGATCCAACCTTTCCCCAAACCTACTTGCTATTAGCCGGCACTCCGTAACAATTTGCCCTAAAGAATTATTCTCCTAAAGAATTATTGTTATTTGAATGCATCCATTTGAGTCGCTTTCACAATACGTCATGTTTTGACAGTTGTTACTCTCACTATCTCCAAAAAACATTTTAAACGAAGCAAATTTTTCGAGCACGTAATGCCTATAACTTTTTAATTTCTACAATAAAATGCGCATTTCTAAATATTTATAAATATGGTTTAAGGATATTCGTTGGAAAAAAGGCTTTAAGTGCATAATGAAATAAAAATCGAAATATTAGGTATTAGAAGAGTTGTGCATTACGGATTACAACTACATATATGACTTTGTTAAATTGGTTGCTTACCTAAAACGCCCCCTCCATGCGCATTTAATTTTTGACATAGTCTACATATATACGTAAGTACGTAGATTAATAATAACTCCTATAGAATTAACGTCAAAACTACCATTAATCATTGGGGTAACAAAAAAGCGAATTTCGACTACATACAACTTTAATGACAGGCTCCTGATAAATTATCCACGCGGCGAAACCAATGCGGTCACAATGGATAAATTCGCATTTTGCGGAAATAATCAAATTGGAAGTCGCTATTAAAAGGACCCTTACATTTGGTAAATTACATTTTCCGGCAGTTTATGTGAATGCCTTTTTTTTATAATGATCGTAGCCGTGAAAATTTCGCTGTATCTATTCTTTTACGTGCTATTATGTGTCGATACAGGCATACAGCTATAGGAATACTGAAGAGATAATTTTGAAAAGTACGCACTGGGAACAGAAACCGTTACAAAATTCTTAATAATATACTTATTACTAGAGACCGGATTATATGCAAAGAAAAACGGAATATATGCGCATATATATGCATCGATTTTTGAGAAAATATGCATAAACCTGGGGCATATATGCACAAAAAATTGCGACAATATGCAAAATTTTTACATAAAATAAATAAGAGCAGAAATTTAAACATTAACTTTATTGCACAACATTTTTTCACAACATATTTCTAAAACAATTTATAATTAAATGTTTTTCAAATTGTGTAAAAGAAGATTTTTGCTTTATCAGAATACATATGTTTCGAAATAGAAAAGCTTCTTTCAACATCCACAGATGTAATTGGTGCATATTTTAACTTTGCAATAGATTCTAAACTAAAATTAAAGTCGAAATTTGTTTACTGTTTCACCTTCCAAAATTTTGTTAACTTTCTTCAATTTCAAATACCCCGCATTTTTATTTATCACTTTTTTAATATTATCGTATATAGAATTACCTATTGTGCCTTAACCTCTTACCATAGCATATCAAAATCGTCTACTATTCGACTGATTCCGAGAGCGATATCCCTTGAGTTTCAGTTACGAATGGAACTTGAAACAAAGCTATAAATTTGACTTAATATACAAAAGGTTTTTGTAGTAATTCTGTTGATGTTACTATCTTTTTACAGTTTTCTAGAGCAATGCGTCAGCAGTGATTTCAAGAATTACATTTTTTATTCCTTCAAAATTATCGGCGAAAAAATTGTCAGCTCTCTAACTGATGTCTCCATACACGTAATGAATCCATGAGCTAAACAAGTGATATGAAATAATGTTACTATAAAAAAAAAATTGCGCGGCTTTTTAACTGTATGGTGCAGCGTCGGACAACATTAGTAAAATTTTTCACAAGGTATGCTTCCAGGTAAAAGAATTTGATAACCTTCTTGAACGAATTGGGCAATTGTCACATTATTTGTTTTTGATGTTCTTTGCATAAATTAATATGATTTACCTACAATAACCTTCATGAAGAATTCTATTAACAAATGGGCAATATACGGCACACTTATCCGTACTTCCATCTACATGATATAAATAAATTATTCCCTACCAATTGTTGAATTTCTGCTATTGTTTGCTGGTAACAAGTGTGACATAATTTTTTCGTAAGGTACTTTCGTCAGGTATTATTATGTTTGCAAAATTTTTGCAGAAATGGTTTCAAATTAACATTGTTTAATCTTGCTAATGTATGTTAGACGAAATTAATGCGTTACACAGATCCGTATTATATTCTTCTTGTTCTGAGTTTCGTGAAGTTGATGCTACACATTGATGTATAGATTGCTGCACACATGCGGATCGCTTTAGTTTTTCACATTTTCCAATATGTGATGGAGTTTTAGCGTGCTGATCTATCAGGTATTTTCTCTCAGAAGACACCTACAACAACAATTGTCATTTTATATCAAAAGTTAAAGAATTTAAAAACAATTGTAAAGCTTTTAGTAAAATTAAACTTACCAGTTTACTGCAGGCTCGACAAAATATTTTGTCGCCATCCTTTATCAGTTCAGGATATAGCTTAATCCATAAAGAAATTTTGTTCGCTATACTCATTGTATGTACGTACCGTATTTAAAAACGTAAAACAATTACATGCTGTTTCGCTCAAAGTATTCAATGAATGAATAGTTTATTTGGGAATTAATAATAATAAAACGTATTTACCACATCCTTTCTGCTAGGCGAAATTAAACACGTGCAGTTTTTGGCAAAACTATTAGAGAAACCAATGTAAAAGATTTACCGTTCTGAGAATTGTCGGTTGTCGATCTACATTAGAAATTACTAGGAATTTTTACTAATAGAAAGGATAAGAAAAAGCTTAAATATGCAATATATGCAACTTTTGTAAAAATATGCATAGAAATGCCTAAATATGCAATATATGCAATCACCAATTAGCGCTAATTAACTTCAATTAGTGTAATACGTCTACATATAGACTATAATTAAAGATATGCAAAAAATAAAATATATGCACTTTGCATATAATCCGGTCTCTACTTTTACAACTACTATAAGTTATTCTTCCAACATAACGGTATAAAGTAAGATGTTCATTATATTTAACACAAAAAATGCCATTCTGGATACGTGGTAATTATCTTTAACAATATGTGTTTGATAACTAATTGTAACTGTAACAAATGGAAGCAGACACTATGATAACACACGTTTAGCGAGCTGACCACACTCTTATATAGAGGCAGTGATAATTTCATTTTTAAAGTTTTATCTATAATAAGTTGCATACATTGGCAAACATAAACACATTGATTTGCCAAGACGTGAAAAAGTAATTTATATTTACGAGATGACCAACAACGCACGAACTTTTTTTTGGCATAACTATTTGTACGTATCACTTTACTTTTTTATATTTTAATACAGCAAACGATTTTTAATTGAAATTCAACATGACATTAAATTTAATTCAAAAACATATGAAGGGAAAAAGGGAAAGTCCAAAAACGCGTAACCTTTGTCATTTTTCATATAGTTTAATTTTCTAATTAATTAATAAATTTCTAATCAATGATAAAAGACTTACCAAGTTTTTTGTTTTATTATTTTAAATAGTTAGTGACTCTTTATTCCTGCTTGTTTTATCTTTTTTTAAATAACAAGACAAGAATAAAGAAACGTCACTATTACCTATTTAAATAAGTAATACAATTATATATTTTATCTTGTTACAGTGCTTAAAACGTATTCAAATATAAATTATTTTAGCAGTTCTTACTTTTCAATGAAAGCCTGAACGGAGATATTTGAGTGCTGCACAAATATAAATAAACAGCTACATTTAAAACGCGCCAATGCGTAGAATATTGCGAAAACACAGCTGCGTTGTGGTTCGTGTCGAACAAACAAGTTATGTATATTCGCGTCATCACTGTGCATTGAAATATTCCACGTGATTTGTGTGATTGGGTGCATGTAGTTTTTATACATGGGTGTGTTTTTCTTACTCGATCAAAACAACTAGAGGATTTATACGGGCAATCGGGTAACTTTCTATCGACACCCGTATGTGCGTGTGTTCGCTCGGAACGTAGACTCCTTGCTGTGGCCTTACTCTCGTTCGTGTGCAACGGTATGCTTTTTAAAATGCGTAGGTTTTAGTCCGCACTGTAAAACTCTCTATTCCAGGGCTGCATTTGCGAAACAATGACTACCCTAATATATACTCCATCACAATCACTGGTAAATTAATGGAATTTTGCTACGTGTGCGCCAATGCAAGCCAAAAGATCATTTCGATCAATCAGTCAAAAACTTGTACAACCTGTACTAATACAGGCTACTAGGATACTTGAATGCATGGCATCATTTAATGGGTATAAGAAATGAGACACTAAATACAAAAAGCCAAGAAGCTGAAGTGTTTTCGGAGACTCCATGTCAGATAAAGAAAAAAATAACAATGCCCCAGTGCATTTGTCTAAACGGTTGGAAATTTCATTAAATAGAAATTTATATTTTGTTGCTACCTTTTAAATATACGGTTGGTATAAAATTACCTCTCTGGTAACTAAAAAACTACAATGGTATGAACATTAAACACGTTAACACAACAAAGATTTTTATGTACAATGAATATTGTATGAAGTGCGTGTAGTCCATTATTGAATTATTAGCTACTGGAATTTTCGTTTTATGCCCGCTAAATTCCGCAACCAGTATGGGAAAGTATTTACGATTTTTGAAACAATAGGCAATTACTATTGGTTGTTTAAACATTTTTTTTTTCAAGTCTCGAGTCATATAAAGGATACCCAACTTTTTTAAAGCACTATCTTTTATACCAATTTCTAAAAGAACAATTTCCTTACCTCATTTGATTTGTAGTACGGCATACTACTGCTGTTAAATGAGGATGAATTTAATTACCTTGACAAATTAAAAATAATTATAGTAAAAACTATATCCTTCTATTTTTCTCAAAATACTTCAGTCAATCATACACTGTTGAAAATTTTAACACTTTTTGACTAATTTAATAGTCAGGAGAGGTCCACACTGTTTTCGTGTTATTTTGTCGAGAACTATCGAAGTTTAAATTTGACGAACAAAGATAGTCAAGTATTGTCTATTGCTAAGGGTTATTTTTGTCCAACTAACACGTGGAATTATGATATACTTCTAGTCACATTTTAATTTGATCTAGACTAGACAAATTTACTGGCTGTTTTAACTAATGAATGCGATCTATTGGATGATTTAACACCGTTTTCTAAACACAACGTCTTTTTAATATGCAACTCCTATTTCTTAGTGCTATAATATTCTCTCCTTTTAAGACGTTTCTCAATTATAAATATACAGAACACTCATTCAAAAGTTTTGGTTTCAACTAAACGTACTAATTTTTAAAATGATTTTTTGAGAACCATTTAAAAATTAAGTGAATGTTTATGCTATTGATTCAAATCTGAACTAATTACGTAAATAGTTGTTCCCAATACATCTTTAAGATGTTGATTTTTTTTATGCCCACTGGAATTAACGTTTAATAACACAAGGTTATACTTTGCAGGTCAGTCACATTTGGTGGTTTGTTTGGATATGTTAATACGCAGAAACAAACTCAAAAACAGATACACGTGCAATGCAGGTGGTGCGTATAATGCAATACTGTATTAGATTAGGTGGGGTTTCTATATTTCTATCCGAGGGAAAAATTCTGATTGATTGATGCTTCTGAATGTCTAGAGAAAATAGTAAATCCTTATATCTGAACAAAGAATTCACACCAAATTCTAGTAATTTCTGTTCTACTAAACACATGTAGTCAATTCGTCTGGCAAAGTTTGTAAAAAATCAACACTAAAATATTTGACTAGCGCAAAATTAACGCCAACACCGTAATATTTTCAACAGTGTAACCATCTTGTCAAGTAATTTTACAGTATAAATATGTCTAATTGCATTATTTTTTTATCACCATACAAAATAATATGTTTAACAGCGTTTTTAATGATTGCTTACCAAAACTCAGCCCGTGTACCAAACACCCTTAAATTCACTACTGTTTTATTAATATTAAAGCAGTAATTTTTACGTACAGTTACTGGAAAGCTTTTAGCTAAATTTTCGAGAAATTTACTATATAGTTGACTGCTACGATACTTTCATATTGTTTGTTTTAATGTTTAGGTGTAACGCCTGTTTTACATTATACCTAACTTTTTTAAAATTTATAAAGAAATTTACCTGCATGTCACACATAAAAAAAATTACATCTGAAAATTGGTACAAAATATTTGAATATTGTCTGTTTGATATTTAAAGTAAAAAAAATTAGTATGAAAAAAGTTATGAAAAGGATTTATATGACCGTAAAATGGCTGACCAAGAAATATTGCTGTTATGACTATCATCTTTAAATGTAACTATGATAGCTAGTCCCGTAAAATATTATGTAAAAATTGGATAAGTATGTGACCTGAAGGAAGATGCATTCTAAATTTATTAAATTCGAGATTAAGGACTGACGGCCCATTGTCGACGGATTTGATGAACTTTTGGTAAATTCTCTCATTGTCTAGGTGAGTTCTTGACGGACGTGGTAGACCTGGATCTGATAGATTTTACTTCTTCACAATTATAAAAGCGCAAATAGTCTAGTAGTACTTGACACTTCAGATTGGTGATTATAAGCTTATTTCTAGTGTTCTACTAAAACTTAAGCTACATCGATATAGATGAAGTTGCAGAGGAAAATGTTGAAATTTTTGGTAAGGTGCAACGACCAAGTGGCAATAGACCTGCTAATTTTGCAAGACAAGTTAGGATGAAATAAAATTCTAAAAAATAAAATGCAATTTTGTATATATCTATTTTATTTTATAGATTATAAACTGAGTATGTTCAACAAATTGTTATACAATCAATCAATTTTAACTTTTATCTAGGGGTAGTTTTGAATACTCAATCAACAATTCACCTGCTGACATGACCACGACATTGATTCTAAAATGGATGGTGATACAGCGATATAACGATAGACAACAGAACTTCCTTTATGCTTTGACTTCAACTACAAACTACATCGTGTATTTTTGCGTTGTCTATGTCAACTTAGATTGAGCGATCTGTATAGTACGACAAACGCCGACCTATCCTACTGGACTTAACCAACAATTCACATATTGCGCACGCATATTTCGTTTGTAAAATTAATGAGAAAATAGAACAGGTTCTAAATATTTAGTACAATATTTCGCACGAAATTTACAAATAAATTTTTCTGTATGATACTCTTAGAAATATTTAATAGCAAAGGCTCTGCTCCGATAAGCCATTGAAAAGCGCCCCTAAAGCTATCGGGCTGAAATTAAAGCAAAATGAATACTACTACACACATACTATAAATACCAAAAATAGCTCATTCGATGCCACCCATTCGAGTATTAGCATAAGGTGGAAAAATTCAATATTTTTTTTCTCAGGAATTACTTAAGCTATCACGTTCAAAAAAATTATGTAAGTAAACACCTGATTATGGGTATTCTATAAAAAATCAAGAAATAATTCCCTCCACTCAGTTCAAAGTTATTATTATTTTCCCCTTTTTAGGGGTGGTTTTTTTGAGTTTGGTTCAAGATGCCAACTTGATTTTTTGTTATATTAGACCGTATGCATTTAGGTTTATTATATATTTGTTTTAGTTTTTTCTGATGTGGTAGAACCTGGTAAATAAAAAAATCAAATCTCTTTTGAATTATTGAGTAGGAGCAATTTGTTTTTGGTTATCTTTTAGGGTTAAATAATTATCATCATTAATTTCAGGATTATTTGTATAAATGTTTCAGCGCCTATTAGTTATAAAAGCACCGCAATATACAAAAGCATATTGTAACAATAAAATAATATTTAATTCCATACACGCAGTTCAAAGCTATTATTATTTTTCCTTTCTAAGAGGTGATTTTTTTTGAGTTGGGTTTAGGGTCCATAATTTAGATTTTATTATACAAGATGTAATATTTATTATTTGGGTTTTATTATATATTTCGTCAAGTTCTTTCAATGAAGTAATACAAATAAAAAATAAAAACCTCTTTGATCTTAGCAGCAGCATTGGGTTATCGATTATTTTAAGGATAAATTAAAATTATTTCATTGATCGGATTCAGGATTATTTATATGTACATTTCAGCCCTAAATATCTATAAAGCATCGACATCACAAAAAGAATATTGTAACAAGAAAATAATATTTCACAATTTGACTTGTTTTTACCTAGAAAGGTATGCGTTTAGTACAATATTATAGATATTAACGATTTAATTGACTAAATCAATCAAATCTCTGTGTAGATATTTATTGTTTAGTAACAACATTAATTCTATCACATTGTTTATTGCAACAAGTCTACGGTATTTATAGTTTTCTTATATGTTGAACAGAATCGGCTATTCGTATATTTGTTCTTACTGCCAAATAGATATATACATTTATTATACATATTTCTTTAATCAACGTTCTGAGACGTGCATAATTTGTTTTAATATGACAATTATTTGATTGTGAGAGTTGGAGAGTTGTTTAACTATTGTTAATGTAATTTCTTTATGTAGAATAAACAGCAGTGCTGTAGAAAGTAAGTTAAAATAAGTGCTCACCTAAGTGTATTAATCGCGGTGGTTTACTAATAAAAATATCTCGAAGAATAAAACTTAAACAAATAAATAAACGATGAAGATGATAGAAATAAATATATTGGTAATATTCATTCTTCCCAGAAGAATCAGTGAAAGTTGCAAATCAAGAGCATACTTCTCAGTTCATATGACATCACTTGTAAAGAATTTATTGGGAAAACAGTAAATAGTAAACCAAATGCAAGGCATTACTATACAGCAAAGGTCAAGTTTGGAACACTTAAATCAAAAAACCACCCTCCAAAGGGAACTCTGAACTTCGTGCACGGAGCTAAATATTATTTTATATTGATTATGAATACTATATCTTAATAATAAATGTAACAACAGATAATATATTATATAATAATATAATATAATAATATATTACTTATTATCATTTATTCTTACAGAATTATTTTTATAGCTCGGTGCTTTGCATAATACTAGGGCTTGAAATGTACAAACATATAAATAACCTGAAACCGCTCGATGATTTTCTCTTTTTATTGCATGTTCTACCACACGAAAGAGAACTTAAAAAAATATATAATGAACCCAAAATGCATACATTACTAATATAACAAAAAATCGGATTGACACATTAAAACTCAACAAAAAAAACCGCCCTTCAAAAAGGAAAAAAACAAACAACTTTCAACTACGTGTACGGAAAAAATAATTATTTTGTTGTTAGATAATTTTCATTTTAATAGTTCGGATAACGTTTAATAACTACTAGGGCTGAAACATACATACAGATAATCCTGAAATTGATGGATGAACAATTGTTTAAACCCCTAAATAAACAATAACAAATTGTCCTTACAAAAATCCATTCAAAGAGATTTTATTCTTTATTTACATGTTCTAACACACAGAAAAAACTGAAAAAAATATAAATAAACCTAAATGCATACGGGCTAATATAACAAAAAGCCAAAGTTGGCACCATGAACCAAACTAAAAAACACACCCCTAAAAAGGGAAAAATAATAATAACTTTGAACTGAGCTGGAGGGAATTAGTTCTTGATTTTCTATAGAATCCCATAATCAGTGTTACTTACACATATTTTTTTTGAAGTGATAGCTTAAGTAATTCCTGAGAAAAAAAATATTGAATTTTTCCACCCTTGTGCTAATATCTCGAATGGGGTGGCATCGATTGAGCTAATTTTTGGTATTTACAGTATGTGTGACAGTAGTACCCATTTGCTTTAATTTCAGCCCGTTAGCTTTAGGGGCACTTTTCAATGGCTTATCGGAGCAGAGCCTTTATATCAAAGTTTCATACTAAATTAAGTATAATGTAAAACCGGCCTAAAACAAGGCAGCTTTTTACACAAAAAAAAAGAAACAATGTCCTTAATGTGCAGTAAAACTTACAATTTTTCATTATACATTTTAACAAAATGTCCATTAAAACTTTTATATCAGATTAAGTCGATACATTGTTTTATAAAGTATTGAAAGGTATATAAAGTGTTCAATACCTACCGGAAAAAAAAGTATTAAATTTCTAATTACTTGAAAAACAACAGTGTTAACAGTTAAATAATCTGTAGGGAAATACAATACCGGCACATTGATATTAATTTAATTTGTATTTTTCACTTTTTACCTAAATAAATAAATTTGCTCTTTTGATATTTTATGTATAAAAAGAGTGCTTAGCAGATGTTAAGTTCAGTTTTGGTGTCTATTTTGTCAATGATAGTGAAAATACCTTGGAGTAGTTTTACAAAATAGATGGACGGACATTTACTTTTTAGGACCAAAAAAAGTTTAGAGTTTTACGGGCTGTGCCAATTAGTGCCAGTAGCTCCCCATTGAGATCTCTCTCGCTTATTTCCTGATTTTGTCCCAGCGACATGAGATAGATATGCCAAATTAAATGATATATGGTTAACAACGACAAGCATGCGTCTTCTGGAATTTTACCTCTTTCTCGCTTGTGTGGGTAAGCAAATTAAGTTTCAATTGGAGTTAATCTTAATTTATAATATGTGACGCAGGTGAATGCTTGTCTTGCCATGTATATCGTGCAAAAATTGTCGGCGGCGGCCTTGTCAACATTCCAGACGGTGCCCTACACGGCGCAGCTACATTTTCGTGGCAATTTTGGATGCGGAGCTACTATCATCCACAAAGAGTGGGTCCTAACTGCGGCTCACTGCGTAATGAAGTAAGATTTAATCGAAAGAACAAGGAGGAGATGTTATAAGCTTAACAAAATTAATTTTTAATTCTGCTTTCTTTTTTATTCAAGGAAAAAAATGCATACTGCAAAAAAATATGCTTGGTAGTATAAACAGATAGTATATATTGGTCGATATTGACTTTAACATCTCTCATAAAAAAAATTCATGTGGCTTCATACCTAACGGAAAGAAGTGCACGTTCTAAAAATATGTTCACGTTCACGGGGTGTATCAGTTTTCCAGGACCGTATTCAACTTAATTTTTTCAAATGAAACCATACTTATTTGTTTTAGGCGTGTTTATTTGTTGTAATGAATGCTACAAATACATATGTTCGTTTCAAATTTTTACATAATATTTTCAAAATGCACGTGTTCATTTAACATCTTGTTCAGATTATTACTGAGCCAACAAGAACTACCAAAACCACTCGTTCCCTGATAGACTTTCTTCTAATCACAGATGACTTATGTTGCACAGATAGTGGTGTTATTAACAGCTATATATCTGACCACGATTTTATCTTTTGTTGCATTAATACTAGTAAACTGAAAAGACACCCAATTTTACGTACTTACCGTGATTAAAAATATAAACATGCATGAATTTACTTTAGATTTTCAAAAACTTAACCTTGAATATATGCTTTAATTTGCAAAACATTGATGATAAAATAGCTTTTTTTTTTTCAACAAGCATGCTCCGCTTATAACGCGTAAATTTACAAAAAAATACATCTCCTGGCTCACAGATAACTTAAAATTATTGATGAGGTTGCGTGATAAGGCAAAGAATAAATATAGAAAAACGGAAAACTCAAATGACTGGAATTATTATAAAAGCTTAAGAAATCTAACTAACCGACCATTCAATTTCGAAAAGAGAGCATATTTTGATTTTATTATTTACAGATAGTACAACACTGTCGAAACAACTTAATCGCCTGAATGTTTGCCCTAGTAAGAAAAATATGACATACCCATACACCTCGCTGATGCCGACAAAATTAACGATTACTTTATTAATAGTATACCTTCTTCTAATACCTCTTCTCTACTTATCCCAGATATACTATCTAGTGCATTCGATACGTTCTCCTTTTCTTTGGTAACCACGGACACAATTTGTGGTATCATAAATAAAATCAAATCCAGAGCAGTTGGTTACGATGGTGTTGATATTTGCATGATACGAATGTGTTCTCCTTATGTTGTGCCTTTCGTCACTCATATTGTTAACTCATGTATACTACAAAATACATTCCCCACTTGTTGGAAGCGAACTCTAGTCAGTCCTTTGCCAAAAAAAAAACCAGATTGTTGATTATAAAGACCTCAGGCCTATAAGTGTGTTGCCTGCCTTATCTAAAATTTTAGAACGATGTAATGGAAACAGCAATTAAAAAGATATGTTTTAGATTTCAAACTACTGCCGGATGTCCAATCTGGTTTCCGTCCTGGACACAGTTGCACCACGGCCTTACTATGTGTAACTGATGATATCTTTCGAGCCACTGATGAAGGACTTATAACTGTTTTTGTACTGCTTGACTATTCTAAAGCATTCGACACCGTGGATCACACATTGCTATTAAACGTTTTGAAGGACAAGGGTTTTAGTCGCTCTTCTATCCATTTGATAGCAGATTTCCTTTCAGATAGATGCCAATGTGTAAAATCAAATAACAAAATATCTCAACATTTATCGTTATCCCAAGGTGTCCCACAGGGGTCAATCTTGGGTCCCAGTCTTGTTCTCTTATACACATCTCTCTTCGTGGAAATGCCTTAACTACTCCAAAATTCACTTTTACGCAGATGCATGTGCAATTATATTTTTCTTTTAAAGCATTCGGAATGGAATTGAAGCTATAAAAAAAATAAATAAAGATCTATCTACTATTCACTCCATATCTTCCATATATCTCTAAATATTAATCCTTCCAAGTCACAGATTTCTAATCTTTGGTAATAAAATGTTGTCAACTTAAATGAGTGGAGTGTTGGATGTAAATATCAACGGCACAAAAATTCCCATTGTTACAGTGCTAGAAGTTTGGGATTAACACTTGATAACTCATTCCGTTTTCGTGAACACATATCTAATTACATTACGTCATCATATTGCAAAACCTAAAGAAACTATATCCCTTCCGCGCGATTCTGAACAGGAATATCAACGACTACTCTGCGATACGTATGTTCCTCTCACGTTTTATGTATTGCGCCGAAGTGTAAATGATGCTTGTTTGGGATGTTGTTACAAGTCATCGTATCCAAAAGATAACAAAATGCTTGTAATGAGATATATTCACGGTATTAGAAATATGAACATAATTTCACATAAATTAGTAGAAACTGGATGGCTTAAGATGGAAAAATAGAAGAATATTACAAACGTTAACTCTATATCATAAAATTCTTACCTACAAAATGTCCGCCATACTTATATAACAAAATATGACTTTTAGAACGGATGTGCACAAGTCTAACTACGAGGTTCCGGGCCTTATATCACCGCCACCACATAGACTCGCTCCTGTTTGAAAGATCTTTTTCATTCGGAATATATAAAAAATATAATGACCTTCCTTCTGATTTGAAGATGTGGCACAAGTGGTCCAATTTAAATCAAAATTAAAATCCATGCTTTGTCTAGCTCGGTGGATCTCGTTAATATGCGCCAACACCGTTCTTGCATTTACATTTAGTTAAACGTTTACATTTAGAATTAGTTACTGCAGTTTTCTCCTTCTCTCTTTTTTATTTTTTTTTCTCTATACAGCTTGGTTGAATTTTATATAGTTATATATTCTAATTATATAATAAATATGTTTTCCTTTATTGGCTTACATGCACACGAAATTTAGTATTTTTAAGTTTTAGTATATAGGCATTTATGTCACATTTACTTTTTGTTCAATCATCAGGGTTAGGTTAAGAAGCAGTTCACATATTCATTATGTAACTGAGCCTCGCCCTGGGATTGTGCCTTTCATTTCTTGTTGTTTTGTTAGCAATTTGTACTCCATTCCTATAATATATGCACAATAAGCACGATTATTGATTACACGGCAACGTGAAATGCTTCGTAGTGAAATACCAACCCGAATATTCAACGTGCGAAACGAAATATCACATTGAAAAAAAGTTTGATTGGCTCGTTCCAGACGATATTGACGTTTTGTCCTTGTAAAGATGCCTATTGCAAATGTAATGCATTTAGTGAGAATTAGAAATTTTGCGTCATCGCTCACCCTTCATGCAAAGAAGTTTAATGCAGCATTTGCGGTAGTTTCATTGAGAGTGTTGCGAAATTGATGCGCAATATCAAGCAATAGTATTATAGTTTATTATAAACGGCCGACTGGAAAATTAACTCGGGCAATGTCCGCATTCCGCAATATCTGTTCCGAAGCTCTAGCAACACAATGATTGCTATAGTGTAAAGTACTAAACATAGCAATGCTCGTAACCTGTGTTAATAGTGAATAAACTTCTGTATATTGCCGGAGAAGTGACATTGCTGCACAGAAAAGAACATCAGTGCACAGTTAAGAAAGCGATCATTGTATTTGGTTGCAAGATAGGCGACCAGGACAAAGACTGGGCCCACACGTATGCTGCCGCACTTTGCACCGTAATCTTGCACAGTGGCTAATGGCAAAAGAAAGGCAATGCATTTGCTGGTGCCCTGATTTGGAGGGAGCCCACCAATCACGGTAGACGACTGTTATTCCTGTATGGTACCACCAGCTCCTGGAGGATCACCAGAAGAAGAAATGGACAGTTGGAATACCAACATACCATCTGCTCTGCGACCTGGCTCTCATGGCGAAGGCCTCCCAATTCCGAACCTCCTACTGATTTTCTATCAGTTCAGACGTGAGGAGGCCATCTCGGCGAGGGCTCTCCCTCACGTGGCAGAAGGATATAACTTTTCGTGCTTTGACGAAACATCTGCACCACATAAAATTACCCAGGATGAAATGACGATCTTTTCGCGATTTGATTCGTCGAAAAGCAAGCGGAGATACTGGCCTCAAGACTTCGACAGTGGAATCTTCTGAACAGAATGTCCAGTGACTTCATTTCGACTCGCAATCAGCTCTTGATCTTTCTTAAGAAAGAAAGAAAGCCTTGTGTATCTGCTGGCGATATTGAATGGCCTACTACAAGCTCTCGGTATTGCACATGATCCCCAGAAAGGCGGCGTGGATAGACGCTAAAAACTGAGCCAAAGGCGGTTTTGTGAATACAAGAACCAGCTTTCATCCATCTAGAGACATGCGGTCTCATGAAGGAGACTTACGGCAATCTAAGAGTACTGGAGACATTAACTACAGCAAGTATGGTGCAGATATGTTCGGACTGAAGTAGATTATGTTGATGGTTTGCAGGCAGGATATACAAAGTACTGCTGTTTCTTTGTCTTGGGACAGCAGAGCATCGATGCACTACATAAAGAAGACTGGCCTCCGAGAGCATTTTTTAAGCCTGGAGAAACGAAGTACAGCACCCACCATTGGCACAGCCACACAAATCCATCACTCCTCACACATCAAGCTCGGCCTTGTCAAAAACTTGGTAAAAGCATGGAAGAATGGACGCTGGTCCATTTTTGACAAGCTGATTCAAGTACCTGCATGAAAAATTCCCTCGACTCAGTGAAGCCAATTAAAGAGGGCATCTATGTGGGGCTCAAATTAGACGCTCTTCTGAGACCCCAAGCTTGAGGAACTTTTCAAGGTAAAGAAAAACAGGGTTGGGATGCATTCTATCAGTGGCAGCAAACTTCCTGGGGAATGCACAAGCAAGAAAATTAAAGTGTCGCTTGAGGATATGTTGGCTTTGTTTCAATGAATTCGGCTGCAATTGTCCTTAAAGATCCCTTTCTTGATTCCCATTAGATTTTTTCCTGATAACTGCGGGCAAGGTCAGCGATGAGCACGGCGAACGCTTTCTCAGACATTGCCACGATGAAGCACGGTACCAAGGCAAATGGTCTACGTCAATGCTAGCTGACTATTGTTAACATCATAGAGATGCTCCACAAGTCCACTACAAAGGGCAAGGCCAAAAGAAGTCGAAACAGACAGACTAATGTTTTCTTACCATGTATTATATATTGACATAAGTACACTTTTCTGAATATGCGTCATTTTACAGAAAACCCGTAGCCAATAAGCTTTTTCTTAGTCATTTTCGTGTCAGCACATTGAATTCATTAAGAATGACTATGGTCGCTTGGAGCATGAACTTTCGAAAATTTTGTTGCCAGTGTTATTTATTATTTTATATTATTATTATTATTATTATTTATTTGCAATTTCAGGACCAAAAAACCAAAAGCCTACAGAGTCCGCGTTGGTTGTACCTGGCGTGGTTGGGGTAATTTACATCGGGTTTCCAAGGTAATTCGTCACAAATCGTTTAATGAGAACACAGGCGACTATGATATTGCCCTTATGAAAGTAGAAAAGCCTTTTAACCTCGGCATAAAAGGCAAAGCGTAGCTGCTTTACCACAAGAAGGGAGTACACCAAAGGTGGGAACCATGGGAAGAGTGTCTGGTTGGGGTGCGTTTTTCGTAAGTAGATTTCCCGGACATGTGCAACTGAATGAAGATGTTTATATCATTAGGGACCTTTGCCAATCTTTTTGTCCCTCTTTCTTAAGGCTGCTAATATACCGATCAGCGACAAGAAGGAATGTGAAAAGGCATACGCCAAGATAAACGTCAAAATAACTGATCGGTAAGTATACCTGCGCATTAAATTTTTTTTTGGCGAAATTCCTGTACGTATTTGAGGCAATTTTGGCCCAGGTCAGGATTTTTCATGCAGCCTCGAATATTCATAGTGAAATTTTGAAATGTGGGCAACTTTAACAAATTTTTTCGTGTAGTTTGGAATACTCAGAAAAATTCTAAGGTAGTGACAATTTCCATACAAGTTTTGCTTGTTTAAAAGTAAAATTACATAGGAAAATTCAGTATATCTGATTTTTAAATACAGTGTGTCCCAAAAAGGTTTATACAAATGGAGAAAAGTTTATCTTACAATTTAACAAAAAAAATATTCTTCGATAAAAAGCTCGCAGGACTTGTAGATCCATAATTAAGTAAAAAATTTGAAAACAGTGTTGGAATACAGGGAAAATAAAAATCATGATTTGGAGTGAGAGTAAAATACGGTTCAAACTGTAGTGGAGAGCAAAATGTTCATTGAAATTGTATTAAGTAGCAAAAAATTATGCCAATTGTAAATTTGTGATTTCCCCAGATAAAAATTACAAGATTTTATTAATTAAATATTTATGAATAAATAAATAAGACATGATAAATAAACAAGAATAATACGCAACTAATAAATTTATTGGGAACATGCAAAATAAAGTAACTACAGTACTATGGACTTCACGCATCTACCCCCCCGTCTAAACAAAGTGATTGTCCTTGACTAAATTTTGTGTATTGACATTTCTAATCACATCTAGAGGTTATAGCTTCACAGTTTGTTATGAGTCTTCAAGAGGATCAACATCTTGAANAAGGATCGGAAGAATAACTTATACGTGATTAGAAAGCTTTGTGTAAACTATTTTAAACATGAACTACAAAAAAAAACCAAGAAAAATATACAATGACAAATTACAAAAATTTAACAAACAATTAAATACAAAAAACAATAGATAAAACTCTTTGACAACAACAACAAAAAAACATTTATATACCGAATAAGTATGTTATTAATACTTCAACTACAAATTAGATGCAGACTGACAAATCACTTACTTAGTATTTTGATTAAATCCATGAACCCACAGCCTTAGTGTGGAATTCTCGTAAATTCGACTCACAATGATCAAGCATTAACGCACTTAACTGTAAAAGATAATTTGAACTCACTGGCGACGCAGCTACCATCGTCAAAAGGGGAAATTACTGGCGCAACATAAGTTGGCGCTACTGTTTTTAGCTGTCAAAAAAGCAGTGTCAAAATATGAATGTCATAGTAACTGCTTTATTTGTAATGATTCTCGGTATCGCAAACGACTTTCTAGATTATTCGTGGATTTGATTTTTGTTTATTATATATATAAAGCGTAGCCACGAAGTGCGGATTTGGCATTCAGTGATATCACCATGGAGTTTCCACATTTAGGCAATCATTGTTCCAATCAAAATTGTAACAAGTTAGGTAAGTTTTTGTGCGATATTTTTATGTGTTTATTTTGGACGTGTCGATTGGAATTTAGATTTTCATCGTTCCAGATTTTTTACCGATAAAATGCGACGCTTGCGGAAAAGTGTTTTGGTAAGCTTTTCTTTTTATGTAAAAAGTAATTTGGTGACATTAACATGTTGGCTTGTATAAGAAAAAGTGTTCTTTTTACTACAATTGAAAAGTTTTTATAAATCCAAGAGCATTTTTTTTAATGTTATAATCTTTGCCCGAACATCTAAGATTTTAACAAAATAAATGTAAAAGTTACGGTACATGCCATCATTAATTAATCTAATTTTATGCAATCTCTCACTCGTTAGAGTAATTACTATCGTCAAAAATACAACATATTGCAATATATATAGAATGCAGATGTAAACTAAAAATTCAATTTTATTTCAGCAACGATCACTACCACTATAACCACACACAATTGCACCGATGCTTACAAAAAGAACAATCAAGTACCGGTTTGTCCGTTATGCAACACTCCTATCCCTGTCCGAGGACAGCCCCCGGATTTAGCGGTGGGTTCTCACATGGACAATGACTGTCAATCAGATCCGGCCAAAAATCGTAGAAAAATATTTACAAACAGGTGCTCAAAAAAAGGGTGTAAGAATAAGGAGATAGTGAGGATTCTGTGTGATAATTGCTCGTTGAATTTTTGTTTGAAACACCGCCATCCGATCGATCACAATTGTCAGAGACAGATGTAAGTTTCTAACGATATGTATTTTGATGTTTCTGACTTCAATTTCTTCATTACCTCATTTTTTTTAGTTTTCCTTCTGCTTTTCTGTCATTCCCATTTCATTCTGCATTTTTTCTATAAGCTTTTTTGGGTAAACTTGTCTCATTCATTCTTTCTGTGTGTCTGAAAAATATTTCTTTTTGCAATGTTATCTTATAATATTTCTCTCAATGTTGATGTTCTTGATATCTTTATTTTTCCCTTTTCTAGCTATGTGTGATTATTTGCAGTGTCCGCATTGCTTCATTACACCATCTTTTCGACTGTTTCTTGGTTTCTCATTTCATTTCATCCCTTTCCAGAACTTTTCTTCTAATGTTCGTTATTACTCTCAATGTTTAATAATATTTTCATTGCTTTCTCATACCAACCTTGATTACTTACAGTTTCCACGTTGCTTTATTGAGGTAATATTTTTGACTTTTCGTGGTTTTTCTGTCTTTCTCATTTCATTTCATCCCTTTCCAGAACTTTTTTTCCAATATTGTTTTATAATATTTCTGTCACTGTTTTGTTCCCAATAATATATTTGCTTCTTTTCCTCTCTGGCTGTGATTATTTGCAGTTTTCATTTACGATATCTTTTTAACAATTTTTTGGCTTTTTTTATTTCGTTTTTATCTCTTTCCAGTACCTTTTATAGGCCACATGTCTCATTCTTTCATGCATTGATCCATAATACAATTATTTCTTATTGCAATGTTTTATTTCTCAAGTTATGTTTCAATATACTTATTCTTTCTCATTCCAACCTTGATTACTTAAGTTTCACGTTGCTTTATAGAGGTAATATTTTTGACTTTTCTTGGTTTTACTTGGTCTTCCTTATTTCATTTCACCGCTTTCCAAAACTTTTTTTCCAATGTTGTTTTATAATATTTATCTCAATATTTATGTTCCCAATAATATCTTTGCTTCGTTTCCTCTCTGGCTGTGATTAATTGCAGTTTTCATTAACACCATCTTTTTAACAATTTTTTTGCTTTTTTTTTATTTCGTTTTTATCTCTTTCCAATACCTTTTATGGGCCAACATGTTGCATTCATTCTTTCTATGCATCTGATCCATAATACAATTATTTCTTATTGCAATGTTGTCTTATTTCTCTCAAAGTTCATGTTTCCAATAATATCTTCATTTCTTTCTCATTCCAATCTTGTTTACTTACAGTTTCCACATTGCTTTATTGAGGTAATATTTTTGACTTTTCTTGGGTTTTCTTGGTCTTCCTTATTTCATTTCACCCCTTTCCAAAACTTTTTTTCCAATGTTGTTTTATAATATTTATCTCAATATTTATGTTCCCAATAATATATTTGCTTCTTTTCATCTCTGGCTGTGATTAATTGCAGTTTTCATTAACGCCATCTTTTTAACAATTTTTTGGCTTTTTTTTATTTCGTTTTTATCTCTTTCCAATACCTTTTATAGGCCAACATGTCTCATTCATTCTTTCTATGCATTTGATCCATAATACAATTATTTCTTATTGCAATGTTGTCTTATTTCTCTCAAAGTTCATGTTTCCAATAATATCTTCATTTGCTTCTCATTCCCACCTTGATGACTTACAGTTTTCACATTGCTTTATTGAGGTAATATTTTTGACTTTTCTTGGGTTTTCTTGGTCTTCCTTATTTCATTTCACCCCTTTCCAAAACTTTTTTTCCAATGTTGTTTTATAATATTTATCTCAATATTTATGTTCCCAATAATATATTTGCTTCTTTTCCTCTCTGGCTGTGATTAATTGCAGTTTTCATTAACGCCATCTTTTTAACAATTTTTTGCTGTTTTTTTATTTCGTTTTTATCTCTTTCTAATACCTTTTATAGGCCAACATGTCGCATTCTTTCTTTCTATGCATCTGATCCATAATAGAATTATTTCTTATTGCAATGTTGTCTTATTTCTCTCAAAGTTCATGTTTCCAATAATATCTTCATTTCTTTCTCATTCCAACCTTGATTACTTACAGTTTCCATGTTGCTTTATAGAGGTAATATTTTTGACTTTTCTTGGTTTTTCTTGGTCTTCCTTATTTCATTTCACCCCTTTCCAAAACTTTTTTTCCAATGCTGTTTTATAATATTTATCTCAATATTTATGTTCCCAATAATATATTTGCTTTTTTCCTCTCTGGCTGTGATTAATTGCTGTTTTCATTAACGCCATATTTTTAACAATTTTTTTGCTGTTTTTTTATTTCGTTTTTATCTCTTTCCAATACCTTTTATAGGCCAACATGTCGCATTTATTCTTTCTATGCATCTGATCCATAATACAATTATTTCTTTTTGCAATGTTGTCTTATTTCTCTCAAAGTTCATGTTTACAATAATATCTTCATTTCTTTCTCATTCCAACCTTGATTACTTACAGTTTCCATGTTCCTTTATAGAGGTAATATTTTTGACTTTTCTTGGTTTTTCTTGGTCTTCCTTATTCATTTCACCGTTTTCCAAACTTTTTTTCAATGTTGTTTTATAATATTTATCTCAATATTTATGTTCCAATAATATCTTGCTTTGTTTCCTCTCTGGCTGTGATTAATTGCAGTTTTCATTAAACCATCTTTTTAACAAATTTTTTGCTTTTTTTTATTTCGTTTTAATCCTTTCTATACCTTTTATAGGCCAACATGTCCCATTCATTCTTTCTATGCATCTGATCCATAATACAATTATTTCTTATGCGAATGGTTGTCTTATTTCTCTCAAAGTTTCATGTTTCCAATAATATCTTCATTTCTTTCTCATTCCAACTTGATTGCTTACAGTTCCACGTTGCTTTATTAAGGTAATATTTTTGACTTTTCTTGGGTTTTCTTGGTCTTCTTATTTCATTTCACCCCTTTCCAAACTTTTTTTTACAATGTTGTTTTATAATATTTATCTCAATATTTATGTTCCAAAAATATAATTTGCTTCTTTCCTCTCTGGCTGTGATTAAATTGCAGTTTTCATTAACGCCATCTTTTTAACAATTTTTTGCTGTTTTTTTATTTCGTTTTTATCTCTTTCTAATACCTTTTATAGGCCAACATGTCGCATTCTTTCTTTCTATGCATCTGATCCATAATAGAATTATTTCTTATTGCAACTGTTGTCTTATTTCTCTCAAAGTTCATGTTTCCAATAATATCTTCATTTCTTTCTCATTCCAACTCGATTACTTACAGTTTCCATGTTGCTTTATAGAGGTAATATTTTGACTTTCTTGGTTTTTCTTGGTCTTCCTTATTTCATTTCACCCCCTTTCCAAAAACTTTTTTCCAAATGCTGTTTTTATAATATTATCTCAATATTTATGTTCCAATAATAATCTTTGCTTCTTTTCCTCTCTGGCTGTGATTAATTGCTGTTTTCATTAACGCCATATTTTTAACAATTTTTTTGCTGTTTTTTTATTTCGTTTTTATCTCTTTCCAATACCTTTTATAGGCCAACATGGCCATTTATTCTTTCTATGCATGATCCATAATACACATTATTTCTTGCCAATGTTGTCTTATTTTCTCTCTAAAGTTCATGTTTACAATAATCTTCATTTCTTTCTCATTCCAACCTTGATTACTTACAGTTTCCATGTTCCTTTATAGAGGTAATATTTTTGACTTTTCTTGGTTTTTCTTGGTCTTCCTTATTTCATTTCACCGCTTTCCAAAACTTTTTTTCCAATGTTGTTTTATAATATTTATCTCAATATTTATGTTCCCAATAATATCTTTGCTTTGTTTCCTCTCTGGCTGTGATTAATTGCAGTTTTCATTAACACCATCTTTTTAACCATTTTTTTGCTTTTTTTTTATTTCGTTTTTATCTCTTTCTAATACCTTTTATAGGCCAACATGTCCCATTCATTCTTTCTATGCATCTGATCCATAATACAATTATTCTTTATTGCAATGTTGTCTATTTCTCTCAAAGTTCATGTTTCAATAATATCTTCATTTCTTTCTCATTCCAACCTTGATCTGTTACAGTTTCCACGTTGCTTTATTAAGGTAATATATTTTTGACTTTTCTTGGGTTTTTTTTGCGTCTTCCTTATTCATTTCACACCCTTTCCAAACTTTTTTTTACAATGTTGTTTTATAATATTTATCTCAATATTTATGTTCCCAATAATATATTTGCTTCTTTTCCTCTCTGGCTGTGATTATTTGCAGTTTTCATTAACGCCATCTTTTTAATAATTTTTTGGCTTTTTTTTATTTCGTTTTTATCTCTTTCCAATACCTTTTATAGGCCAACATGTCCCATTCATTCTTTCTATGCATCTGATCCATAATACAATTATTTCTTATTGCAATGTTGTCTTATTTCTCTCAAAGTTCATGTTTCCAATAATATCTTCATTTCTTTCTCATTCCAACCTTGATTGCTTACAGTTTCCACGTTGCTTTATTAAGGTAATATTTTTGACTTTTCTTGGGTTTTCTTGGTCTTCCTTATTTCATTTCACCCCTTTCCAAAACTTTTTTTCCAATGTTGTTTTATAATATTTATCTCAATATTTATGTTCCCAATAATATATTTGCTTCTTTTCCTCTCTGGCTGTGATTATTTGCAGTTTTCATTAACGCCATCTTTTTAACAATTTTTTGCGGTTTTTTTATTTCGTTTTTATCTCTTTCCAATACCTTTTATTTGCCAACATGTCCCATTCATTCTTTCTATGCATCAGATCCATAATAGAATTATTTCTTATTGCAATGTTGTCTTATTTCTATCAAAGTTCATGTTTCCAATAATATCTTCATTTCTTTCTCATTCCAACCTTGATTACTTACGGTTTCCACGTTGCTTTATTGAGGTAATATTTTTGACTTTTCTTGGTTTTTCTTGGTCTTCCTCATTTCATTTAATCCCTTTCCAGAACTTTTTTTCCAATGTTGTTTTATAATATTTATCTCAATATTTATGTTCCCAATAATATCTTTGCTTCTTTTCATCTCTGGCTGTGATTAATTGCAGTTTTCATTAACGCCATCTTTTTAACAATTTTTTGGCTTTTTTTTTATTTCGTTTTTATCTCTTTCCAATACCTTTTATAGGCCAACATGTCTCATTCATTCTTTCCATGCATCTGATCCATAATAGAATTATTTCTTATTGCAATGTTGTCTTATTTCTCTCAAAGTTCATGTTTCCAATAATATCTTCATTTCTTTCTCATTCCAACCTTGATTACTTACAGTTTCCATATTGCTTTATTGAGGTAATATTTTTGACTTTTCTTGGTTTTTCTTGGTCTTCCTCATTTTCTTTCACGCCTTTCCAAAACTTTTTTCCAATGTTATTTTATAATATTTACCTCAATATTTATGTTCCCAATAATATCTTTGCTTCTTTTCCTCTCTGGCTGTGATTAATTGCAGTTTTCATTAACGTCATCTTTTTAACAATTTTTTTGCTTTTTTTTTATTTCGTTTTTATCTCTTTCCAATACCTTTTATAGGCCAACATGTCTCATTCATCCTTTTTGAGTATCTGATCCATACTAGAATCGTTTCTTATTGCAATGTTGTCTTATAAATACTTCTCTCAAAATTCATATTTCCAATAACTTCTTCATTTCTTTTTGATTGCTTACACTTTCCACACTGCTTCATTGATCTAGTCTTTTCAACTTTCTCTTGATTTTTCTGTCTACATTTCATCTATTTGCAAAAGCTTTTTTTAGACTAACTTGTCTCATTAAATCTTTTGGGAAGGCCAGAACCATACCGATTTTTTAATTTTCCTCTTCCATGTTTATTTTCCTCCCAATATCTTAATTCCTTAGTCTTTTGAGCGTCAACTCCCTGCAGCACCTTCCATAGTCCATCTATGTGATAGGATCGATATTACAGATTCCAGCTTCTCTCGAATACTGATTTTCCTTTCACAGAACGAACGTTTTGGATAAACAAAGTTGTCGGAATCAAAGCATCAACGGAATCCAAGGAAACATGTCAGAAGACGAAGCCTTAGCTAGGGCCTTAGCCCTTTCCATGCAAGAAACCGGTCCCAATACCAAATTAACGCAGAAGAACTGGACCTAGCTTTAGCACGGCAGTTGCAGGCCAACGAATCTCAAGCAAGTGTCGGGGCAACTCGAGCTAGTAGTAACAGAGATCGTTGTCATATATCATAGGCAAGATCCTATGAGAATTATGGCGATTCGAGCATTCCTGTAAATATTAGGATTACGATATAATTTTTACTGTTATTTCTTCGCTATCGATACAAAATGTATACACACTAATTAAACGATGGAAGCCTTATTATGATAGCAGCATTTATTGCTTGTTAGAAAAAGGGACCATAGTATTTTATACCATTCAATTAAATTGGAAACGAATATTGCTATGCAATTTTTTAAAGCTAAGACCTATGTAATTTTACTATTATTATTATCGATATTTTACTGATATAAAAAAAATTTATATTTACATGATAACATATGGAACAATAAAATTAATACAGTTTGACGTTCATTTGTTTTATTATGCGGTGGTGGTTCTAAGAACTAAAAACAATTATTTTATCTTGGGAATATGAGGGATTTTTTTATCAAAACATGCATAATGTATAAAAATATTCGAGAGTAAAAGATTTTGTAGCCTTGTTTTTTATTTATTTATTTTTTCTACCATTTTTAGGGGTATTTTACGTTAGAAGTCTGCAAAATACCAGCTCCTAAGAACTTACATAATTTCAGATAAAGGAAAAAATGAATGTTATTTTACAAAGCACTTCTTTAAAAAAATACTTTAGATAGTATTTTAATTCTTTTTTTTTTATATATATAATATAAGTTAATATTTCAATTTTATGAAAATCAATAAACATTTTTTTTTAAACTTCTTGAAGGCGCTTATTCTGTCGATATTCGTACTCACAGTTTCTTGTTTAAATGTCTTTCATTTATTGCTTAATACGTATTTTAAAAATGTTGTAAATTATAAAACCACCCTATTTAGAATATGAAGACCAAAATAAAACACTTATGTAAATTATTACAAAATTGCGCTATGGTTATAATATTTGATTCGTGCGATATTGCATCATGACGCAGATAGCTGTTTGCGTCATGACGCAAAATATCTTAACCTTGTTTCAAAAATAGAGAGACGGATTTCTGAACACACCACTTTGACAGTTAATTAATAATAATATTTCTTTATTCAGCACGTAACAGAAATAAGGAGAAACAAAAAAAAAACAGAAAAAAGGAATAATAAACAAAAAAAAAAATGTATGCACTAAACCATAAGGAGCAGTGCAGACGGATAGCAAGTGCCAACCCCTGTTTTTACACTGTATCCCTAAAGGCCGTTTTACACCTAGCTATTTATTGGCCAATTTAAAATTTCAAATTGACCAATAAATAGCTAGGTGTAAAACGGCCTTAATATGTATAAAAAAAATACCAATACAGTAGCAGTAACACTACTGCACATAGATAAATGCCAAAAACGACAAACTATGCTAAACATTCTGCGATGTCAATTAAAAAACATTCAAAAAAAAAATAGGGTAGTAGGTAGATATCACTGTCTTTCATACACATATTAGGTTTGTTTGTTTATCTCTTCTAAGCAGATCCAAGGAATTTTACGCGTTTGTTTGTATTTTAGAACATGATTTGTGCGTGTTTGTTTGTTTAGAGCAAGCAAATCCAGATCACAAAGAGGTTCCCCTTCCTGCTCGCGATCCGGCGTCCGAGCAATTACGAGCAATTTGTGCAACATAACCTACTTGCACTAACACCGTGTTGTAAACTGTCGTTTGTAAATGTAATCCGATTTGTAACTGCATCAAATATGCACGAAATAGATAATATGAGGATACCAATGTGATTGATGTAAAGAACGATCATTATATTTTAAAAACTTCACTTGGTAGGTACATAAATACTAGTATATGATGCATTTTTATTATAGTCTACATTCATTAGTTTGAAAAATTACTTTTACTTTTCCTATTCATAATAGCTGTGACAATAAGTAAATAATAAAATTAAGGTTATATTGCAATCGAGCGCGTTTGTTTGTACCATCTTTAAATCCAACTCTGAGACGCTCTCAAGTTACTCTGATGACGTCAGTAGATACTGCTCCAAGCACACAAACAAACCAAGCTAATTATACAATCGCGCGTTTGAATGGTCCCACACCCAATATTTTAAGACTGGCTGGCAATGAATTGTATCAAGGTCGTTTTACACCTACCTATTTATTGCGCAATTTATTAGCCAATTTAAAATTCTACGTGTATAACACGTATTTAATCCGTGTTATACACGTAAAATTTTAAATTGGCTAATAAATAGCTAGGTGTAAAACGGCCTTAAAGAGTAGATTATTAAATGAAAAGGACCTTTCATAGAACGCAGTTCTGTTTGCGGCGGTTGAAAGAAACACCAAATTACACTGCACCAATCGTGTTATATAATCATTTTGTCGGTTTTGTGTATGTAATTCCTGTCAAATATATGAACATTTGTTTATTAGCGATTGTTATCGTTATGTTTACTATATTTTTAATTGTTTCATCACCTTTTTCGTAGTAAGTATACATTCGTTCCTTTAGGTGACGATTTTTCTTATTAGATTATAACAAATTGTTACACGTACTTTTTTTGAGCAGTTTGTATACATATTGGTAAGAAATGTTTGTATTACTTGTTACAATAAATGAATATGCCAATACTAACCTTCTTGTACTGTATATTGGGGGGTTATAATTATATTATTTTGTATGATTCACAGCAGTTATATAACAACATATTCTCAATTTATACAGTTGGATTATAAACTTATTGACAGATATTTAAAATTTCTAGTTAATTCTTCATTCTATACAGTTTACTGATATTAAAATCACCTAAATTTAATTTTGCCGGATAAATCATATTAAAGATTTTCTAGTACGTAAGTTTAGTTTGAGGTTTGTTCACAAATTCGTGTTTCTATTTTTCAAACAAGGAGTTAAGGATATGATCGCCGTAATATGACATAACATACATTGTTTATGTGGTTTTTAACCTCAAAATTGAATCACAACGCAAAGATTTGCTTCATGATAGATTGCATATATGCCTCATAAACTTTTGAGTTGCAACGCAAAGGGTCAAAAAGAACAAGGCTGCTTTCTTGTTTTTTTTTTTTTTGTTATTTCAGAATGGGATATAAAGTTACTATCTTTTTTTTTAAATCTACCGATTTTGTTTTTTCGAATGTGATATGGTTTAATTATTGTGAATCAAAAAAAAAGGTGTTTGATTTACCTACGCAAACATAAAAAAAATTGCATCATTATGATTGCTAGTGATAAAAAAAATAAACTTTTTATAAAAAAAAAAATGTATTAAAAGGTAATTCATTTGGAAAAAAGATACTATAAACAGAATGTTAAGAAAAAAAACGAAAAGATATAGGGATATTTTTGTCCAAATATTTTGTCTATAATTACTGTTAGATTATATTTTCAAATTGGCATTAGTTGCTCCTTAATATATATATATCTATATATAAACGACAAATGAAGTCACTACGGTGAAGTTTGTTTGTTTTAAAGCGAATAGGTAAAGCCTAATCACGTAATTCATTAAATTAATGCTAATCATGTAAATATACAAGAAATTTAAGTTCAGATTAGCTTTTTACAATTTATCTTAACTGCTTAAATAAAAAACGATTTATAACTTCTTATTAAGTCTTTTCGATAGTCAGCACTGTACGATTTGCTTATTGATACTTGAGTGCGCATAAATTTGTAGGTTGTAGGCAATCAAATATATACTGTTCTATGTGCACTGATCGAATAGGTAATTTCCAATCTGTGTATCGCATTTGTTGGAGATTTCGATACAACTGTATATACACATTGGAAATTAGCTATTCGATCAGTGTATATAGAGCAGTACAACATCCACAACTGTACGTAATTATTTTCTGTATAAATATTATGTAAAAAAAAAGAACAAACCAAACTTAAATATGTACGTCGTTGATCAGTTTGTATCCAATAAAGAATTGTAAAAGAAAATATAACAGGGAATAGGTAATTTGCAATCTGTATATCGCGTTTGTTGGATATCTCCATACAAATATATATACAGATTGGAAATTACCTATTCGAGCAGTGCAGCATCCACAACTGTACGTAATTATTTCTGTAAAAATATTATGTAAAAAACGTAAACCAAACTTAAATATGTACGTCGTTGATCATTTTGTAAAGAATTGTAATGGAAAATATATGTACAAATAATCAAAGAAAATTAATTTTTTGGAAATATCGGTTCTATTTAACCTATTAATATTTACTATTTACAAACAACTGATTTATATAATAATCATTCAAATAACTAGTGATAAAATCAGGCGGATTTGGACTGGACACGATCTGCAGAAAAATATTCACAGCCTTGATCAAAATTTCGCGATTTACATTCGTGGATTTGTTTACAAATTCCTCAGTTATTTTACATATTAATTTAAACGTCACAATCTGATTTGTTTCTTCGATTTTCGCCTGCGAACAAAACTGAATTAAACCCAAAGAAAAAATTAAACTCACACATAAATACCATATGGGTTAACCATTGCCAAATTTGCGACCTTGAAATCTCAGCCGTCGCTGAATCTTCAACCGCGTTCTTGTTGATGAAGTGCCCTTTGCCTATCAACCAGTTGTAGACGAATAGAATTGAAACTTCAACATTGTGCACTAATCCATTAAAAGTAACCCCGCCAGAAGGCATTTTTAACAGATCTGATTCGTATACAACCTGGTCGTTGCTGAATTCTAATTGGTTAACTCTGTTTGGGCATGTTTTCGTCCAAAGCTAAAAAATTAACGTTTATATTTAATCAAAATCTATGAGGAAACTATTTTCATGTTGTTCATACTTGATTCATGTATTTAACCAATTTCAAATCGTATACCATGAAGCCGTCAACACCATTTTCGATCTCAAACCTTTTTGCATTGACGACTTTATCGATAGTTTCTTCATCACTGAAAAAAAAAGAATTACCTTCGATATTTTAATAATTCTTTTTTAAAAATTCAAATCTTACTCTTTTTTGTATAAAATTTGAGCGGCCATTCCACCTGTAGCGTGTGCTCCACGCTTATGACAAACTTGAACGACTAACTGCATATATTTCTTCAAGAAATGCCTCTGCATATTAACATATTTATTTCTGTCAGGGAGCATAAACTCCTTCCGATGACCTTGTATAGAAAATTCGTTAAATTTTCAAAGATTACCTCATTTAAATCGATTCCTTACCAAATTTTCCAATAATAGACGCTGCGTAATCCCAAATTCCACAATTCAATCCTAGCGAATGTTCTTTGAGCTCGTACAATATCTCCTCCATTTCAAAAGAAGCTAATATATTCTCGATAAGGACGCAAGCTTTAATAGTACCACGAGGAATGTCCAACCTATTTTGAGTCCATAGGAATATGTCGTTCCAAAGCTTAGCCTCTGTTGCTGACTCCAATTTTGATAGATAAAAGCACGGACCAGCATTTTCTTCGTATAAAATGCGACCATTGTGGTACATTAGCATGGCAAAATCTACTAAAGCACCTGAAGGTTTTTTCCCATTTATCTAAAATATTTTTTTTTCGCCCACAATTCACAATGAGAAACAAAACCTATTTAAGCCTCACCATGATGTTATGTTCCATCATATTCCAAGCCCTAGGCCTCAACATCAGAATTGGCAATTCTGATAATCTCTTTTTCCCATGCACCACAGTATAAATATTATAATGACCCAAAATTTGGTTCTTCCATGCAGGACAATGCCCGTCATCGAAATCAACTTGAATTCCTTGCACTTCCGCGTTGAGTGCTTCAAAGAAGTGTTGAGAATTAGCTGGCGATACATCTCCTAAGTCCAAACGTCTATCTTCTAATCTTTTCGGCACAGGTTTGATTCTCCAAGATCTATCCAATCTCTGTTTGGTGTTAAGGAATTTGGGTAACTCCTTAACTACTCTAAGATTTTCCTTTCGTTTCGAACGGTCATAATAAAGCTTAAAATTGATTTGGTTGTAATGAAAGACAATAATGATGATAACGAAAAAAATTACCTGGTCAATTCTAGCTTCGAATGTTAGAAATAATTCTGCTAGAAATTCCAAAGCTTCCGTTGTGAATATTACTTGATATTCTGAGTGTAATCCATGTGGGGGATCATTAATTTCTACTAAGTAGTCGGACATCTTGTTATAGATGCTATTGAGTAAGGACAACTGATTAATGTTGATAAATAATTAAATAAGATGGATGGAGTATGTGCTAATTTTAAAACTAATTTGGTAATTTATATACATATACCAAGTGCACGCAAACGAGTTAGCAATGGGGAAAGATGAAAATATAGATTTATTGTATGAATTTTTCTATTATGCAGGCAATTCTTTTTTCATCTTTATTCATCGTCTATACTCTGTTTTTAATAACGCGGACCATCCTTTAAAGTATGTGGTAAATTCTCCTCTGTTATTGTTTCCCATAAAGTATTCGTATTCTAATAACAGACGAAAATAAACTAGCGAATTCGCGTGTTTGTGCAATCGCATTGTACGTGATCTTAAATTCGCGAAATTGCAATTAAAAGCGAAACGCGTCTCTTGAACTTGTACATCGAGAAAAGAAATTACATGAAATCAGCCGTGGGCCGACACTTTAACGTAACAGATGGAAAACGAAAGTCAGGCGAGTTACAGCCATAGACCGACGCTCAAATGCCACGAACTAGAAACAGAAATTACGCGAGGTGCAGCCGTAGGTCGGTGCCTCAACGTAATAAACGGAAAAAACCGTCAAAAAGTCACGCGAGGTACAGACGTGAGCCGACGCTCTAGTGCAACGAAACGGGAAACAGAAATTACGCGAGATGCAGCCGTAGACCTACCATTTATCGATAAATTAATACAATAAACAACAAAATAAACATCCTTAAACCCCATGCTCTACTCAAAGGTACTACATGGGGCTACCTACTCTAATTATCTCATTGTTCCTAACATGTCAGCCGTAGACCGACGCTCTAACGTAGCAGGCGAAAAAGAACGGAAGTCACATGAGGTACAGCCGTGGGTCGACGCTTTAACGTAAATCACACAAGATATAGTCGTAGACAGACGATCAAATACAACGAACTAGAAACGACAATTACGTAAGGCGCCGCTGTAGGCCGACACTCTAAAGTAATAAACGGATAACGGAAGTCACGCGAGGTACAGCCGTGAGCCGACGCTCTAGTGCAACGAAACGGGAATTACGCGAAGTGCAGCCGTAGGCCGACACTCCAACGTATCAAACGAAAAAAAAAACGGAAGTCACACGAGGTACAGCCGTGGGTCGACGCTTTAACCTAAATAGGTGGAAGATGGAAGTTACACGAGCTACAGCCGTAGGCCGACGCTCAAATGCAATGAACTAGAAGCGGATATTAGGTGCGCTGCAGCCGTAGGCCGACACTCCAACGTAACAAACGAAAAAACAGAAGGCACACGAGATAAAGTCGTGGGCCGACGCTCTAGTGCAACGAAATGACATATATGAATTATTAATTGGAGATTCACAAAATCCATATTCCCCAAAATGTATACAGAAACAATTCTAAAAATATTTTTGGCGATACAGGCAATTACAGTGGGGAAGTAAGTCACTTTTCAGTTCTGAAAAGGTCTTAAAAAAACCATTCGAAAGAAATTTGTTATCTCAAATTGATTTAAATCATTTATCTATGATGTTTATAGAAAATGATAGAGTTAAATTACTAGCTTAGGAAATTCTAATCGACACATTTGCCAAAAGTAAAGCAAAAAAACTTCGAGTCTAGTTTGTTTTTTTAAATCTTTGTTGATATTATTATGTTGTAATATTTTTTTAATGCTTAGTAGACATAAATAACTGTGTACAGAAAGTTTTTGCAATACTTAAGGCCTGCTTGACTGCATGCACACTGTATATATAGATTTTGATAATTTTTATCAATTCGCCATGAGATTCTCGTTCGAATACAGTACATTATAATTCAATGAGTATTGCTTCTTTATCAAAAAAATTCAGCCCAACTTATCGGTTGTATGTATATGCCGTAAGCATCAATAAAACGGTTTGCACTATGATACACATTTCAGCAAATATTTGTATGTTATGTTGATTTCATTACATGAGTATGTTTCAGCAAATCATCATAAATTATACATAAGTAACTGTGTACAGAAAGTTTTTGCAATACTTAAAGCCTGCTTGACTGCATACACACTGTATATAGACTTTGATAATTTTTATCAATTTGCCATGAGATTCTCGTTCGAATACAGTACATTATAATTCAATGAGTATTGCTTCTTTATCAAAAAAATTCAGCCCAACTTATCGGTTGTATGTATATGCCGTAAGCATCAATAAAACGGTTTGCACTATATGATACACATTTCAGCAAATATTTGTATGTTGATTTCATTACATGAGTATGTTTCAGCAAATCGTCACAAATTATATAATCAATTAGAGCAAAAATACATTTCAAAACGCAATTCTTAGATTCTTGTTATTTACCGTCGCACAGAACCACCTCATATTTCAAAATACTAGCTCCCAATAAACAGGATAAGTAATTAAGATAACCCCCAACTGACCTCATACACGCTTATGCGCGCCATTTATCAAATACCAACAATTTAAATTAACAATTGTCCCCGTCGTGCTGTGCTAGGAAATTATATCAATATTTTTACGATTGCAGAGGTTATACCGACATGGGTACTTACGAGGATTCGAACATCCTACGCCTGTATCGTGCTCCAGGGTTTACTTCAGCTAAAACCGGCGAAATCTTAACTGGATTGCAGAAAAAGAACGACAAAGTCAAAGACTTACACACGGAAATCTGTTTTCACGTGGAATATACAGGACCTCGACTGACATCGCGACAATACGATGTCTTAAAATGGGTTTTGCGTTCTCCTTTCGAACCGGAAAAGATTAAAGAGCATCCACACTTGACTGGCGACTCCAATAAAGATGTCATCGTGATCGAAGTAGGACCCAGGTTCAACTTCTCGACCTCAAATTCAACCAACGCCGTTTCGATATGTCACTCTTTGGATCTGAAGAACGTGCAACGTCTCGAAGTTTCGCGCAGATATCAAATCACCTTATCCGGCCCCATCAGCAAACGAGAAGAAGAGGAATTGGCTTCTGGTCTTTACGATCGTATGACGGAATGCCGTTATACCGAAGCCAACATCCCCAAAAAGAGTTTCAATGAAAAATTGAAGAAGAAAGATGATATCAAAGATGTTGATATCTTGGGGAAGGGTAGAGACGCCCTCAAAAGAATCAACGACGAATTAGGGCTGGCTTTCGACGAGAGCGACTTGGATTACTACACGAACTTGTTCAAGAATGTCTTGAAACGGAATCCTACTAGCGTCGAGTGCTTTGATCTCGCCCAATCCAATAGTGAGCACAGTAGGCATTGGTTCTTCAAGGGTAAAATAGTTATCGACGGGGTGGAACATGAAAAGTCGCTAATCGATTTGATAATTGATACGCAGAAGCATACCAATTCAAATAATGTCATCAAATTTAGTGATAACAGCAGGTAAGGTACTGACATATATTTAATTACATAATTAGTTTAGTTTTTTCCACAATTTTTTGATTAAATACATGGAACTTATATGATTTACAATGTTGCAATATGTTAGAACATTTGACAGCTGTCAATAACATGTAACTTATAACCATAAAAGTGTTTTTTATTTTTACTGTTGGCATTAGTAAGTAAAACGACCTCTTCGCTATGGTATAATAGTTCAATAAAAGCGTTTTATAAAACAAGACGAAAAAACAGTTTTTATTATAAGAGATTCTTTATTATAAGAGATCTTAATTCTTACAATAACTCTTACAGTTTTGCATTATCTTTGCTGATATTATTTCCTTCAAAATAATATTATTTTCGTATACATATTTCGTATATATTTCATAACTACAAGAAAAATAATACTTAAAAAACATTTTTTGATAGGTAATGACGTCAAATGATAAGATTAAATTGTAATAAGAAAACTATATTATTAGAAAATCACAACCCATTTTTACTGATATAAAGTCGGGACAGTTAACAGATAATATTTGACGTTTGACAGGAAACGCTTGACTTTTTACAATTCACATTAAAAAAAATTGATACACAGGAAGGTAATGCTCCTAATAGCCAAATTTAAATTTCCCACAATTGTTCTCAGTATGTCAACGTTGAACATAAAATTTCACTATTTTTACGTACATTGTAGTTATTTTAAATGCCTTTTACGTTGAATTCACTAAAAATTGTGGCGGGAGATTTTAATTCGGCTATTAGGGGGCTTGTTGTTTTGATATAGATCATCTTTCATCGAGTTTAGAAGATTATATTTTATGTAATCTTTAATAGAAAATAAACGACCTTTTTGACGTATAATATTTGATATTTGACAAGCTACATCCTGATATATATTGCATGTGAAATTGCGACGTTTGACAAATAACGTTTACGATTTGACAGTTATTTCGCGCGTTTTCCATTTTTTTTTGTCTGAATCATACATTTGGTCAATAATGTTTGGCATTGGCATATTATAGCTGCTTTCGTTCGTGTCAGTGTCGCATTCACGGAAAAAATACGTTTAAGCGCTGAGAAACAGCGCTTTATTGTAGCGCTGCATGTTGCCTGAATGACATAAAACACTAATGGGCGCAACTTGAAAAGTTGACAAGTTGAGAGGTTATTTTTATGGTGTTCAATCGTGTTTTTGTTGTTTTCTTTTGAACATATAGATATATCTAACGTAAGATGTGTTCATATATAAATTTGCTATGGAGAACAAAGAGGAAGAAATTTTAATGGCCAATACTTATTGAAGACGATGTAATATTGTGACAATATTGCTACAATAAATAATGTTGTCCTCTGGCATTGTAGAAAATGATGATATAGTTGAGGGATATGCTGGCAGAAGAAAACCTGCTTTCTAGCTTTAAGTTTACATGCATTAAATAAAAAATATGTTGAAGTATAATAATAATAATAATAATGCTGCGGTTTTTTCAAACTTTTTATTTATTTATTAGTTGTTTAAGCAATTCATTCCTTTCTGACTGAATAGCAATCATTTGTCTCACTAATTCATTATTTTCGTCAACCCTCTTTCTTAAGTTCTCTTATTATAGCTACTCTAGCTTCTTTCTATATCAATCATTTCTTTTTCGATATGTAACCAGATTCTTTCTGTCTTCCTCTACTATATATGCAACTGGTGGGTGTATTCGCCTCTCCTTTTACTTCTGATTCCTCTATCTCTGGCTTTTTACTCTCTCCTGCTTTTTTCAACCTTTGTAAGCAGAAAGCATAAGCATAATCAGTAGGGATGGTACGACCTGCTCCTTATGCCGGAGCTGGTGTACCTGCTCCGACTCCGGCTTTGAACCTGGTGCAAGAAATCAGGTTCAGGTCTACAGGTCTTCTTTAAATTGTAGTATGTGGATATCTAAAAAAAAAAAAAAAAACCAAAAGGTCGTCGGTTCTGTAAAAAAAGTCTACAAAAAAAAAAAAGGTCATTAGCTTTTGTCATTAGGGCACATCATTGGAGAAAAGAAGTTAAAAAAAAACGTATTTCTATATGAACAGGGTTTGTTAATTAAGGTTTAGAACGACTGCGGTTGCGGAGCGAGTGCACTGGTGCAAAACCTGCTTTTTACGGGTGCACCAACTTGGTGCGAAACCTGCTTTTTTACGGGTGCACCAACTTGGTGCGAAACCCGCTCTTTTACGGGTGCACCAACTTGGTGCGAAACCTGCTTTTTACAGGTGCACCCAACTTGGTGCGAACCGCCTCTTTTACGGGTGCACCAATTGGTGCACCAACTCCGATCAGCGAACCAGTTCCAAAAGAACAGGTCCGATCCGGAGCAGCCATCCCTAATAATCAGGATCTGTCAAATATAAACAGTTTCATATAAAATTCAACTTTGCTCACTTTATTGTAAATAAACGTTTTTTTTAAAATAAACTTACCCTCATTAATCCTTTTTTCTTCTTCTGATGTCACTCCAAGTTGTATACTCATTTTCAAACTCTATTAGTACTGAATTACGTTTTACCTCCTGCCATAACTGTTCCCATAGAACACACAACAAAGCTTTTGTAGGTTAAGTATTTGTTTACGCTTGCTTTAAGCGCTTTGATGCAGCATATAAATTATATGCTGCAATAATGGCTGACCGCTTGAAGAAAGCGCTGTAAAAATTGCTTCATTCTTGTACGTTCAAGAAAATTTAAGCTTCCCTGAATGCGACCAGTGACGAGTGTTTGTAAACAGGATTAGCTAACTACCAATAAGCGAAGGGAATTTCAATAATATGTAAATTCTATTGGATGGCAAATGCTATCGTGCTTGCTGTCCAATGAGAATTTACGTATTTTTTAAATTCTCTTCGCTTATTGGTAGTTAGCGAATCCTGTTTATAAAAATCACTGGCACGAACGAAAGCAGCTTATCTAACAAAATATTTTACGTGTTATATTTGACGTCGTGATATTTCGCAGATGACGTTTTATGTGATAACAGTAGCTTTTTTTATTAACATTTTTAAGTTAACCAAAATTAATGTTTAACTAATCTGATTTCAGTGCAATTAAAGGTTACATTCATAGAGCCTTGAAACCTATCAACGCTGACGGTGTTAGCGAACTGCGAACAGTGAATTCAGAATCTCATCTCATCTTCACAGCAGAAACTCACAATTTCCCAACGGGGGTGGCACCATTTAGCGGTGCGACAACTGGTACCGGCGGTAGAATTCGAGATGTCGAATGTGTGGGCAGGGGTGGTTATTGCATTGCCGGTACCGCAGGATATTCCGTGGGAAACCTCAATATGGAAGGTACCTAATGCAGAAAAAGTGAAAATGCGTTGTACAACAAATAAATAAAACACGTTCATATTTTTTTATAGATTATCCTTTGGATTGGGAAGATTGCAACTTCGAATATCCTAACAATTTCGCTTCACCTGCCGAGATTCTCATCGAAGCTAGTAATGGGGCATCTGATTACGGCAACAAATTTGGTGAACCCTTGATCCTAGGATTCGCCAGATCTTTTGGAATGTTGAATGACTCGAATAATGAAAGACGAGAATGGATAAAGCCGATAATGTTTAGCGGAGGAATTGGATTCATGGAGGCGAATATGACGGAGAAAGCAAAGCCGCAGAAGGGGCACCAAATAGTGAAGATCGGCGGCCCTGTTTACAGAATTGGTGTGGGTGGCGGTTCTGCCAGTTCTGTCGAAGTCCAAGGTGATAACAAGGAAGAACTGGATTTCAATGCCGTGCAAAGAGGTTTTTTCATGATTTCTGATAAAAAAAAATTACTACTTTATATTTATTTCATTGCAGGAGATGCTGAAATGGAAAACAAACTAAATCGCGTTGTTAGAGCATGTTTAGAATTAGGGAAAAACAACCCAATTTTAAGCATCCACGATCAAGGCGCTGGCGGTAATGGAAACGTCTTAAAAGAGCTCGTAGAACCTTCCGGAGGCATTATATACGCCAATAGATTCGACTTAGGTGATCCAACAATCAACGCCTTGGAATTATGGGGTGCGGAGTATCAAGAAAGCAACGCCCTCTTATGTAAAAAGGAAGATATGGATCTGCTGAAAAAAATTTGCAAGAGAGAAAGGTGTCCGGTTAATTTCGTAGGTGAAGTGACAGACACTGGACGTGTGGTGCTCACGTTGGATGAAAATCAGAAAGTGGTGCCTTTCGACTTGAATCTCGAACACGTTTTGGGTAAAATGCCCAGGAAGGTCTTCAAAAGCGGCAGAATCGAGAATGTGGTGAAACCTCTATCGTTGCCGTACGATTTGTCGATCTATAAGAGTCTGGAACGTGTTTTGAGGTTACCCGTCCGTGGCTAGCAAACGTTATCTTACGAATAAAGTGGACAGATGTGTAACGGGATTGGTGGCACAACAGCAATGTGTCGGACCGTTGCATACTCCATTAGCTGATGTCGCGGTCACTGCTATAACGCATTGTGGATATGTAAGTGTATTTTTAATTTTTAGAGATTAACTTTTTATCTATCATTGCTCCATAGTATACGCTGTTTTTACCATATCTAATTTTCTTATTAATGAAAGTAAATTTTTTCAAAAAATGCATTTCTCTCTTCCGTAATTTAAAGCTAAACATTTTTTTTTATTTTAATAATTTTTACAATATTTAGGAATATTTAAAAAAAAAGATCGAAAGGTTTAGTAATTTTGTCTAATTTTTTTTGTTTTTCTATACATATCTTCTAATTTGTTCTCAATTTTGTTTTTTTTTTTTAATACTGATCTACTTTTCTATAATTTTTCTTTGATTTAATTTTTTATTTTCTCTTAGTTTTATATATTCTCTTTATTTTTTTTTTTCTCGGATTTTTAATATTTTTTTAACACACATCAGCTTTTGAGATAATCGTTTCTGATTTTCTTTTTTCTCTTTTTTTTAGGGAATAATTTTGAATTTTTTGATTTTTTCCTACTATCTATTTTTTTTAATGATTTTCTTTAAATTTTGGGTGTTCCCTAATTTTCTTTAAAATAAATTATCGTTTTTTCAAATTAATGTAATTTAATATCTTCCGAATTTTTTGCATATCGTCTAAAGTTGTTAATTTTATTTTTTCTCTCAAATATACTTATAAAGTTTCTTACATTCTCTGGACATTGATTTTTTAATTTAATTGGGAATTTGAAAATTTACCGTAATATTGGCGGATTTTTCTATGGTGGGATATCCCTATAACTTTTTCTTTTTTGTTTTCTCTAAGTTTTATGAAATCCTCTTTATTTTTTGTTTGTTAGTTTACACTCGAATTTAATGTATTTTTTTAACTTGCGCAGATTGCTTTTCAGATAACAAATTTTCATTAATCTTTCTGAGTTTCTCTAAAATATGATTCTTTATTTTTTTTTTATATATTTAATATTTTTATTTTTTCCTAATTTTGGACATTTTCTTCAATTTTTGCTCATTTTTATCAAATGTAATATTTTCTTGTAATTCGTTTTCAACTATCTTTTGAGCTTTATAAATTTTATTTATTTGCTCTAAAATATATTTTAATAATAATAATAATAATGAGTTTATTCCAATAACTTTTATTTTTTAAATTCCCTTTATATTAATTTTTCAATTTTAAAAGTTTTCTTTAATTTTTGCTGATTTCAATAATTTTCTTCTATAATTCAATTTTTCATTATCTGTCAATTATGAAAACCGAAAGTGCATATTTAGTATTATAGTATTTAGTACATATTTTGTCAATTATAGTAGTTCTTAGTATTTTCTTAATTTCTCTTTGATTTAATATTTCTGTAAATAAATATAAATTTAATTTATTTCGTAATTTGAATTATGAAAATTTTCTTTAATTATTACTTTTTTCCAAATATATTTTATTCCAATTTAAATGTTTCGTTTTCTTTAAATTTCTAGTCGTTTTTTTTTATTTTTGAGTTTTTGAAATTTAATTTTTAATTTTTTTCTTTCTGGTTTTTTAATAATTTTCTTGTGCAATTCAACTTTTAATTTTTTGACAATTTTAAAAATATGCTTTAGTACCCATTTTTCGCTAGAGTAGCATTTACAGTTAATTAAAATAAGAAAAAAATAAAAAAGAATTAAAATTGAAGAAAGTGTAATATTTCTGTTCTAAATTATATTCTTTATTTTATATTTTTTTAAATTCAATTTTTAATTTTCTGTCAATTTTAAAAACATTCTTTACTTTATATTTGTCAATTTTTCTCAATTTCTATGATTTTTTTTGGTTAGGAATGTCACATTTGAGAAAAATCGGCAAATATTTACTAAAGAAACTACTACAAAATTGACAGAAAACTAAAAATTGAATTACACGAGAAAATAATAAAAATCAGTAAAAATTAAAGAAAATTAATTAAAATTGAGGAAATCGTAATGTGTTTCTATAATTTTCTTGTAAGTCGATTCTAACTTTAAGCTTTATAGATTTTATTATAAATTAAATATAAATGTTTTCTTTCGATTTTAAAAATTTTCTTTAATTTTTGCTAATTTCAATAATTTTCGTTCTTGCATGATTAATTCTTTTCTTTTTTATCGTTTTCTTCGATTTCCTTTAATTATTACTTTTTTTCCATCTATATTTTATTCTAATTTAAATGTTTCGTTTTATTTAAATTTCTAGTAATTTTTTTTTAATTTTGAGTTTTTGAAATTTAATTTTTAATTTTTTCTTTCTGGTTTTTTAATAATTTTCTTGCGTAATGCAACTTTTAATTTTTTGACAATTTTGAAAACATGCTTTAGTACCGATTTTTCGCTAGAGTAGCATTTACAGTTAATTAAAAAATAAGCAAAAATTAAAAAAAAAAAAAAAATTGGAGAAAGTGTAATATTTCTGTTCTAAATTATATTCTCTATTTTATATTTTTTGAAATTCAATTTTTAATTTTCTGTCAATTTTGAAAACATTCTTTAATTTATATTTGTCATTTTTTCTCAATTGTAGTATTTCTGTTTTTTTTTTTAGTTAGGAATATCACATTTGAGAAAAATCGGCAAACATCTACTAAAGAAACTGCTACAAAATTGACAGAAAATTAAAAATTGAATTACACGAGAAAATAATAAAAATCAGTAAAAATTAAAGAAAATTAAATTAAAATTGAGGAAATCGTAATATGTTTCTTTATATAATTTTCTTGTAATTCTATTCTTAACTTTAAGCTTTATAGATTTTATTAATTTTTTTCTAAATTATTTATAAATTAAATATAAATTTTTTTCTTTCGATTTTAAAAATTTTCTTTAATTTTTACTAATTTCAATAATTTTCTTGCATTTTTCATTTCCTGTCAATTTTGAAAACATTCTTCAATAACTTACATATTTGTTGATTTTTCTCAAGTTTAGTATTCCTACATATATATTTTTTTTTTTTTGTAGTTTAACTTTCCATTTCTTTTTAATTCAATATTTACCTGATTTTGTGACAATTTAATTTTTTTTCCATAATTTAAAGTAAAATTGAAAATTTTCTTAAATCATTGCCGTTTTGTAAGGTTTTGCCGTTTTTTTCTTTTAATTTTCTTTTTTGTATTTTTTTCCAATTTTTACAAACTTTCTTTAATTTTTTGCTGATTTTTTTTTTCATTTGTGACAATTTTTGATCTCAATTTTTTTTTTATCGCGAAAAATATCAGGAAGGCATCGCCTCATCAATCGGCGAACAGCCAATCAAAGGTTTACTCGACAACGCGGCAGGTGCCCGCATGACGGTCGCAGAAGCGCTCACCAATCTAGTATTCGCCAGCATAACAGACTTAAGAGACGTAAAATGCAGCGGCAATTGGATGTGGGCCGCTAAATTGCCGGGCGAAGGTGCCGCCATCTACGACGCTTGCGTAGCGATGACAGAAATAATGTCCCAACTGGGCATAGCAATCGACGGCGGTAAAGATTCTTTGAGCATGGCCGCCAGAGTCGGCGCCAAGACGGTTAAAGCCCCTGGAACGCTAGTGATATCCACTTACGCCCCTTGCCCCGACGTGAGAAAAGTCGTAACTCCCGACTTGAAAGCGCCGAGCATGGGAAAAACCGGCACATTGCTTTTCGTCGATTTATCTAACGATAACAGCAGATTAGGTGGCAGTGCTTTGGCTCAGTGTTTCAAGCAATTGGGGAATGAAGTACCGGATGTTTGCAGCGTTGAAGATTTGAAAAACGCTTTTAACGCGACGCAGGAATTGATAAGAGATGGCGCTGTACTCTCCGGTCATGATATAAGCGATGGCGGATTAATAACTTGCTTATTGGAGATGTGTTTCGGAGGGATGAGTGGCATTGACGTCAATATCTCTCACAAGTCCGGAAAAGCCATTCCGATCTTATTCTGCGAGGAGCTAGGTTGGATATTGGAAGTGATGGATAGCGACGTCAAACATTGCTTTTCCGTCTTCGAGAAGCACCACGCTTCTGTCTATAAAATTGGGAAAAGCGTCGGATTCGGAATGACGTCAAAAATCGCCATCACTGTCAACAATGCCTGCTTGGAGAGCACCGTTCTGCCGTTGATGAAGATGTGGGAGGATACGAGTTATCACCTGGAGTTGAGGCAAACTATAAGGGAATGCGCAGAATCGGAATATCAATCTTTAGCCAAAAGAACCGGTCCTAAATATAGGTTAACTTTCGATCCGGATAGATACTTCGCTAAAGATGTTCCGATTAAAGTGGCCGTGCTTCGAGAGGAAGGTACCAACGGTGACAGAGAGATGGCCGCTGCTTTGCTGCGAGTCGGTTTTAGGGTTTGGGACGTTACGATGCAAGATCTGCTGAATGGTGATGTTACTCTGGATGAGTTTAGGGGTGTTATATTTCCCGGTGGTTTTAGCTATGCTGGTAAGTTAAATAAGCATTCTTTATTTACTTCTATTACTTATATTCTTGAAGTTTTCTACAATTGTTACTATTATACACCAGATGCCCCAACCCATAAGTCTGTATTCATAACTTTTTTTTTTTAATTTACAGATACTTTTTAATAAAACTAGATATGTGTTATTTACCGTAAATTGTTACAACGTTTTGCACTACTTGTTTTATTTATTTATTAAGGACATTAAACATAAAGTGAGTTCTTATAAATAATTAGCAGTAATATCACTAATAGTAACGAATAAATGACAATATAAATATGGAATATAGATACTGTGATGCTACAAGGTAGCACACAACAAGGTATAAAAAAAATATGTTAAAATGCAATACTTTATTGTTAAATTCCAATCTTAATCATCTATTTCTGACTACACCAGGCTAGAGGACGCTGCAGCTTTAAAAAAAATTACGAATAGGCAAATCTCCCCCTCCCCCTTTCTCTTTAGTATAACCGAGGATGCTATGGAGTGGTGTTGTTCAGCATCCTTTCGTGGAATATTCAAAATTAAAATATTTAATTCAAGTGAAATTATGCGTAGGAGACCCTTATTACTCAAGTGTCAATACTTTGTGAGATAAAGAAAACATTCAAGTTAAGACAAAATGAGATTTTACTTTAAAAATGTGGTTCGAAGTAAATAGCAGTGTAAAACAACGCAAATAATAAAAGATTTACTTTAAAAATGTGGTTCGAAGTAAATAGTAGTGTAAAACAACGCAAATAATGTTTTCGACCCCAGAAAATTACGTACAGACCAAATCATGAATGTTTGTAGTTATGTCATAGTTGTTTATGACGTATGCATCGTCTTAAACAAATTCAGGCACACCAACCATGTTTGCAATAAACTGTACGAAATGACAATTGTCAAATTTAATGAGGTTATACGCAGTTTTAATAGATTTTCTTTAATAACTGAAAGGATTGGTTCAGTTTTTAGTCAACGTTGCGTTTTAAAAACAATCATGAGTAATGTAACTAATAGGATTCTAAGTAGTGAACTTTCCTATTGACAATGCTTTCGTGATCAGGCTAAACTTATTATTAAATGTGTTCTCAATGAAATAATGTATTACCGCAATAATATAGTTCTCATATTAAAAACCTATTTGCAAATCAAAATGTAGAAAATATTCAAGCAACATAAAAGTGTTTAGTTTAATATATGTTACCAACGATTAATTAAACGAAAGATGATGTTTTTATTTTATGTAGCAAACATAATTTCTATATAATAGTATATACAAAAAATAGTGCAATTAAAAATATATTTTAATTTATGTCTTCGCTCTCATCTTCTGATCCGCAATTAACTGTCAGAACAAAGTCTTCTATGTTTGCTTCACGTTCGTACCACTCTTTAATTATTTTCTCTGTGATTTATGCAATTTTGCCAGATGTCTGGTGTACAACTGTCCAAGCTTTCTTGCCACATTTCCAATACTTGTTTATCACCATAACCATCCCGACCAATATGCTTATTATAATATCCTTTCACATGTGCCCATATGAATTCGATAACATTGAAATCGCAGTGATATGGAGGAAGTCTTAAAAGTTCATGCCCGTGTGCTCGAAGTAATTCATCAATAACATAAACCTTAACCATAAATTACTTTACGCACATCCATTTTATTTCTCTCTGACACATTACGTGTTTTGGACATCAATCGTGGCTTGTAAGGGCTGTTGAAGCACTCGATGAAGGAACAGCAGATGTAATTTCCTTCTTGCACTTTATGTTGTGACAGTACCCATAGAAATGCCCAAAGCATCCACAACTCTCTACAATTTCCATGTAAGTTTTAATTTAATACTAACCAATTATAATTTACCTCATGGACCGCATCAACGGATATTAGAGGACTTCCATTTCGCTTTTCCTCCTCGAAATACACTAATAAACGACTAACCAACTCTTGGCAACAAGAACTAAGTCGTTTACCGGGCATCTTGAACTGTAATCTAAAAAAATGTTTTAAGTCTTTGCATGTTTCTTTAACACCTCTAAACTTACCATAAACTAAACGATTTAGCTCCACTATAGCTCTGAAAAGAACTTTTGGTAAAAGAAATAATAGAAGTAAATAAAAATTCAAACCTAAAGAAGGGCAAATAAACAGTAAAAAGCAGATGTCAAATGTCAACCGAGTGGTAAAATGGGTTAAAATTGCGTGGTTGCATGCACTGTAGGAAACATTATGAAAGCTCTTATTTACGCATTACTCGACCGTATTCTATTTCACTTCAACTAGTTTGTTGATTCTTAATAAAATATGGACAAGCTATACGTCCAATAGCTACGACTTACGTTATATACTTCTATCTCGCTTGTGTATACGAATGCTTCCAATTTCTTGAAACTACGGTTGTCTTTACTTTACCGACCAGTTAATGACGTAACTACAAACATTCATGATTTGGTCTATAGAGTTCATTGCAATAGAGAATGGTACATGTCGTCACCAAAAATTGCGCGAAACCCGATGTCAATTACACCCCGCTGCCGGTTACCACTGCCTGTTACCTAGCAACGAGGCATTGCCTACAAATATTCGTCCATTGCGCGTGTAACGGCATGTACCATTCTCTATTGCTATGGACTCTACAACTCTAATATACCAAAATGTATAATGTTTAATTTTAAACTTGATTGTATCGTTGCGATAAAAGCGACAATGATAAAAAGTTATAACATTGATTAAATAACTGCAAATTTACAGTGAATAACACATTTCTAGTTTTATTGAAATATAACTATAACTAAAGAAGTTGTGAGCCGGATATATGCGTTTCTTTAATTTTTTCTTCCATTTATCAGATGTTCTGGGCTCCGCCAAGGGTTGGGCTGCGAGCATCTTATTCAACGAAACAATCCGACAGCAATTCAAAGCGTTCGTCTCCAGAGCGGACACTTTCAGCTTGGGCGTTTGCAACGGCTGCCAACTTATGGCTCTGATAGGTTGGGTCGGTCACCTAGACGATCCCCAAGGGAAATCCGACATTTTCCTAGAGCACAACAGATCCGAGAGGTACGAATGCCGTTTCAGCACCGTCAAAATCCAAAAATCCCAATCCATAATGCTGCGCGGTATGGAAGATTCCGTCCTGGGCGTTTGGGTTGCTCACGGCGAGGGTAGATTCGTATTCAAGGACGATAGCGTGTACGAGGGATTACTCAAGGATAAATGCGTCTGTTTGCGATTCGTAGACGATGATGGTGAACCAACTAACGTCTATCCGATGAATCCGAATGGCAGTATAGATGGGTTGGCTGGGGTTTGTTCTAAGGACGGTAGACACTTGGCGATGATGCCGCATCCTGAGAGGTGCGTCCAACCTTTCCAATGGCCGTACATGCCGCAAGATTGGCGCAATTATCAGAGGAGCCCTTGGGAGAAGATGTTTAGGAATGCGTTGGAATGGTGCATTTCTTTGTAATAGCAAATACTATTCCATTACGTTAATAAAATAGCGAAATTACAATATATTTTTTTTAAATTTTATATTTGTCAATTCTAATACTAAAAATAAATAAATACTTAATGTAACGGAACGGGTTTTCTTACTTTTGGGGGATGGTCAGCCCAAATTCAATCGAGTAAGACCTAGCCTCGTTTACAGGTAACCCCTCCTGCCCTTTTGACTGGCGAGCCACTGCTGGGAAACAAACTCTTTGTTCGGTAGCGAATGGTTTTAGTAATTTTAGCCAAAGTTGTCTCCCAACGGTGTTTTCCACCGTCAGTCGAAGCAGGGCCGTTAGTTAGCCTAAAGATTGCTGATTTACCCACCTCGTCGGCTTTCTCTTACCGATGATAACTTCCTCTCCAGGTCTTTACTAGGGGTTAAACTGTACTTCTTTTAAATGGCGAAATAATAGAACGACTTATATTTTTCACAATTATATATTGAATAATTTAAGACATTGAAAAAAAAAAACTAACAAACTACACAATTAAATAAAATAACAAGTGAACAAAACACAATTTTGTTTTAACGAATTTCTTTTGTGACAATTGAGTTAAGCTAACAATCTACGAATTTAATAAAATAGCAAGCAAATGACAAAACAAAACGCAACTATTTAGATAAATTTTTTTAGGCTTTACTTAACAATGTTGATTAACTTAAATTCTAGTAATTCTTACTTACAAATTATTTATTTATTAAGGGATAGAGAGAGAGAGAGAACGAACGAGTTACGGTTTTCACGTAATTGCTTTGGTTAGTTTTAAGCAGAAATTTTGAACATCTTACCGGCCGATGTGGGAAAAAATAATTCTTCTCGTAATCCAAATTATAAGGCACAAAACTTACACAACACTCACAAAGATTTAAGCCAAGAAAAGGGGGATTTTAAACGAATTTAACACAAAATCACTAAACACCTCTCGAGGAAAGCTTTTGCTTCTTATTCTCGAATTTTTAGGCTTATTTTGATTGCAAAATTTTAAGAAGAGAAGTTTTAATTTTAAGTTTTAGAATCGCCCGACGAAGGGGGCGCGAGCTTATTCCTGAAGCTAAATTGAAGGACCGCGGACTAATTAATTGAAAACAGCTATGTTAAGGGTTTTTATAAACTTTGATTGTGACGTCATTTCGCACCGATAACTAGTTCGGCCTCTCTTTACAGGAGGGCGTAAGTATGACCGAAGGCGTTATTTTTCTGACTTTCAGACGTCCTACTTGAGAGGAACGTGGGAACTGCTGAACAGCAAATGTAACATACAATAAACAAAGAAGCAGATAACATACAAAGTAATATCATATTATTTTAATTACGCGAGTCTTTAAACGAAAATAGATTATTATTTCCTGTTAGGTAGACGCTACTCAGCAAATGCCACGGTACCTATCAACTACGTATTAATAAAATGAATTTAAATTCTCGCATTATACAGGATGGAATTTCGAATTCTTACATTAATATGGATATTTATTTTTCATACATCTAAATTGACACAGCCCTGTACCATCTCGAAAATTGTAATGAAAAAACATCGAAAACCGCTACGTTTTTCTCTAGAACAATGTTCTTTTCATTTTAGCAGAAAAAAAGTTATTTGGCAATTTATAGAGGAAGAAAATTCGACAAATTTGGGACTTACAATGAATAGCAACGTCATTATGAAAACAAACTAGCTTCTTCTTTTTTGTTTTACCTTTTAATTTATTTTCTTCCTTCTTTTTTCCTTGGGGTATTATGGGTTATTTTTACTTTTTTTTACAATCATGAGCAACTCGTACAGAATTAAACTACATCAGTTAAAAAAACGTTATTTATGGTTTTTGTAGAAGACAAAATTTGTTAATGATGTGGTAGCTTTCTCGTGGAATAAACAGTATAATAGAATTGTGAAGCTTTAAAAGAAGATTTTAGTTTCGTTGGCAAGATTCTGTTTCTCCATTTATCATCGGTATAATTCCAATAACGCTTCATTTTAACATTTAAAGTTTTGGGTGTGAGTCCATGATTGGTTGTATATACAGTGACCGGCATAAATATTGCAACATATGGAAAAAAAAATTTATTATTAAAATATACTGAAACTTTTTTGGGGGAATAAGTTGTGCATGTCTGGAAGTCTCAAAATTTATTTTGACACACGTCACGTGACCACTAGTATGGCGGTAAATTTAAAAAATATGCCGTGAATCTGCAAAAAGTGAGGTTAGATGACATGATATCCAAAAAAATTATTTGAAAAAATTGCTTAGAATTCAGTTTTGAGGCCGCATGCAAATTCTTGTAAATATGTTTTTAAAAAAATAAAAATCACAATTTTTCCAAATATTGTTTCATTGAATTACATATTTCCATTTTTTTTCGCTTTTAGCAGCTCAATTGCAGTACTATTTCGAAATTTGGTGGATACTCAAACAATTTTGTCAATTTTTGCATAATTAACATAGCGAAAACTGAAAAGTACGATTTCAGTGTGACAATTGTTGTTGCAAAGGACTATATCTACTAGTAATAAATAAAATTTTACAAACATTTTCTCTCTAAATCACTTAGCAGACATTATTTTTATTGAAAATTATTATACTTCTTGTTTGTTTTCGGCATTAAAGTGGAAACCATTAGTCAAAAACTGATAATATTACATACACACACAGAAGGTTTTAAAGTAGATTTTGAAATTGGAGAATAACGAGTAATAAACAGTAGGTAAAATAAAAATGGTAGTAATTGCTTATTTGCCAAAAAATTAAATAGTTTACTACATTATTTTGTTGTTTCTAATCTAAAGTAATGTCTGCTAAATGGTTTAGAGAGAAAATGTTTGTAAAATTTTATTTATTGCTACTAGATACAGTCCCTTGCAACAACAATTGCAGGGTGCACGGGAATAACGATCAAAGTCCGTATTCATACATTAAGAGATAAATGAATTTTAAAGTTTGCGACTTAAAGGTTCAAAACAAAACTACACTATAGCAACTTTGATTTCTACGGACTACGACAGTTTTTGAAACAGTTTGAACGCGCATTATTATAATACTCAGAATTTCCTACAAAATGGCACCCTTATCTCATTTTCACAAAAAAAAAATGGACTTTGATCGTTATTCCCGTGCACCCTTCAATTGAAGATACGAGTGGATGAAGATGCTATGTCGCATTTTAAAAGCTGTCTTTTTTTGCATGAATCAAGGTGTTTTGTACCCATCTTTCACATAGCACCATCGAAAATTACAGACATTCAAGAACACGAGTCTTGTGAATGTATGAAGGGGTTATGTTACACTACTTTTGAGAAAAATTACATAAAAAAAGTTAATTTCTGAGATAGTTTGATTTTGTAACATAACACCTTCATCCACTCGTGTCTTCAATTATAAGAGATGCTTTAAGGATACTACACTAGGTTTCGCAAAAATAACATTGCAACTGTCAAAAAGAATTATTATAAAAGAAATTGTCACACTGAAATCGTACTTTCCAGTTTTCGCTATGTTAATTATGCAAACATTGACAAAACTGTTTGAGTATCAACCAAATTTGGAAATAGTACTGCAGTTGAGCTGTTAAAGGTGAAAAAAATAGAAATATGTAATATTATATGTATGTATATATAAATTCAATGAAACAATATTTGGAAAAATTATGATTTTTATTTTTTTAAAAATATGTTTACAAAAATTTGCATGCAGCCTCAAAATTGAATTCTAAGCAATTTTTTCAAATAAATTTTTTGGATATCATGTCATCTAACCTCACTTTTTGCAGATTCACGGCATATTTTTCAAATTTACCGCCATACTAGTGGGCACGTGACGTGTGTCAACATAAATTTTGGGGTTTCTAGACATGCACAACCTACCCCCAAAAAAAGTTTTAGTATATTTTAACAATAAAAAAATGTCTCATATGTTGCAATATTTATGCCGGTCACTGTATATATTGATTAAAAAAAAATGTTCTTTCCAATCTTTTATATACTTTATTATCTATTACGACATGTTTCGGCCTATATTCTGACCATCCTCAGGCAGTAATAACGTTCCTGGTTAGCAAAATCAAACGTCTATGAAGTTTTATGTATATAATTGTAGGTAGGACTAATTTTACTTATGAAATTGTTAAAATTAATTAATGAATGTTTAAAGAAAAGCAATCGAAACGAAGACCAAAGATTAGTTGGTTTATTTAAAGTTTTGTAGAAAACAAAATTTGTTAAAGATTTGGAATTAACACAATTACAAAATTTTTAATTTTCCACCAAGAAATATTACTCTGTAACTCCATAAACCTGCGATAGTTTTATAGACCATAAAATTTCACATAAATTTGATACTTAATATTTTTTTTTACGATTTTACAAGGATCATCAGTGCCGCTGGTCGACCTACTCCCAACTCTAATTAAGAAATCGCTACTTAGCTTGGATAAAGATTAAATAAAATTAATCGAAACGTCGCTAATTGTAGATAGCTGTTTTTTATTTCAAATAACGTTTTATCCAATGCCGATGGCGCATTTTTGACATACTTTGTGGAGGATACGACAACATGTTCATCACATATGCTTATATGTGAAAAATAATTGAATGAGATTGTAAAATGGAAATCTCATTCAATTATTCTTTCACGTATTAGTAGTTAATTTTGTATGATGAATACTAAACAAAGTTTGAAGCTTTTTAACATAAAGGCTAAAATTGTGTTTAGCAACATCGAATTGAATACGTTCTAATACCGCCATAATATCAGTAAATAAGATAAATACACAAATTTACTTGAATACCATATTTGTTGCAATTTTTTACTATATGCAAATCGGCAATTATAATAATTAATAACTCCTTTAACGTTAAAATGTACCAGAACAAAGCTATAAGCAAAAAAAAAGTAACCAATCTTAGAACACGAAAACTAAGACAAACTATTTTTGTCTAAACCTGTAAGTCAACAATTCAATAACAAATACAGCCAAAGTTATGGGATAACAAACTCCTATTAATATCAACGCTACAGACAATTGCGACAACCTCAAAATAATCGAAGAACTCGGAACGAAAGTCTTCATCTGTACCGTAACTTCGTAGAAAACATCTTTCTTCCACTTATGCACAAACCCGCCGGCAGATAATCTATTGACGAAATCGTTGATCCGCGTCCTCAAGGGATGACCTTTCCACATCAGCATCTGTATCGGGTAAGTGACGATGTTCTCTTCGAAACAATGCAGCATAGGGTAGCCATCGCCATCTATGAAACCGTGCAGGAGATATTGGACGTTCATTTGTGGCATACATGTGAGGTATTTCACGTCGAAAACGGTTTTATTCAAACAATCGCGATAGTTGTAGCACTCCAATTTTTCCAGTTTGTCGAGTTGGAGCATTTTCAAATAATCGAAACACAAAGGGTAATATTGGATGGTCATGTTATTCTCTAAGAGGTCCTCGAAGGAAGATATTTGATATCCTGTATGATGTTTCGATAAGGCATTCATCATAATGGTGACGTATTGAGTTTGGAACCAATACGAGGATATTATCCAGAAAATCAACAGCATTCTGTTCACTATCATAATAGGTTGCTTTCTGACGTTTGACCCGATCATCATTAAGAAGGTGTTGGTTAATACCTCCCTGTATCGTTTATAATTTACGATTTCACCCCCTAAAATATGACTGGCGAGGTACACCATGGTTGAAACGACCATTAGTGATAGTATCAAGATGAATAGGACGGAGTTGTCTAGATTCCTTGTTAATGTAACCAAACCGTGCAGTCTTTTAGCTCGTGCGACGCAAAACACTAGAGAATCTTGAGTATAAGAGGTGATGACGTCAAAAATCTTTTGCGTCTCTGGTGTCGAGACAACATATCCCAAAACTATATCCATCTCTCTTTCGTTTAATTCCCGAAATGCCCCTGTCAGTGATCCGTTAGCAAAGACGCTGGTGTGCGGATTTAGAGTATTGCTTATGGTGTAGGATAAAGTCATATTAATGTAATCGGCTATGGTGTTCAATAATTTTATTTCAAAACCGTCCACGAAGGTGAATCGGGGTGGATTTGTATTTGTTTGATCGTATTTAGGAGGCATAACGAATGGCGCTATAATCGTAGTTCCAATATTGAATTGGCACCCATTTAACTTCTTCGGTATCTTATCTCTAAACCAATCCTGATTTTTGAATCTTCCATTGACGCAATGATCGATTAATCCTACCTCCACGGATACTCCACACTCCCCGTAAGGAAATCCCGTATAGACATTGAATATCTCATCGTTAATGTCGCCAGAAAACATCACCACATAGTCCAAGAGCTGCAATTGCCACATCATTCCAGAAATATTGTTCAAAGCCCAAGCTGTATTCCCGAATCGGTACGTGGAAACTATGAAAAATTTCGCATGAGGATTCCAAGACGCCTCTTTAGTTAAAAGCTCCATAGATGTCGCTAATTCCAGCACTGTTCTCATGCGTATTAAGTAAGCTGCGATTCTTTTGGTGTACTCGGTAAAAACGTTGAAACTTTTCACCTTTCGACTGATGTAAGAGACGTGCCCTTCTTTCGATACATCATCCAGGAAGATATTGTCGAAAGGTATTGTTGAATCCCGCCTTGGGTTCGAGCTGGAAATTAATACCGATAAAACGCCGCCATAACCAGCGAATTGATTCACGGCAGTAACTAAGCACTCCGACAAAGAATGTTTCTGTGAATAATCATTAGAAAGTGGCATTAATTCACTGTTAACTCGTTGATGGCAAGTAGTTAACATAAACACAAAGAATACCAATGTCTCCATTTGACGTGCTAAAAAAATATACCGCCTTCACGCTGGAACAAGTTTATATAATATAGCTATATTATTCCATTGCATGTTTAATATATGAATATATGAGAATATCTGTACAAACATCGTTATAATTATCTTTCTCCACGATCGCACAAAGCGAAAAGTTCCTATTTATCTGTGCCAACAATGATTACGATGGGGAAAAAAGCGAGAACATAAATTTATAAAGGATAAATTCATTCTTTGCAAAGACTGATATTGTTGTCCTTGACATCAACTGGCAAGCAATATTTAACAAGCGCTAATTTATAAAGGGCTCGTTGTGCACGCACATAATTATATGCTAACAATTTTTAAAGATCTTATCGATACGGAGTATAATATATGGGAAAAAAAATCATTATTGCTATATAGTGAGAAAAAACAGGCTTAATGGAACAAATTTAATCAATTCTATAGTAGGTATATCTAATCTAATATATATGTATACAAAGGTGGAGATAAACATGTCATTGTGCGCGCCATCTCTAGTTACCGCATAGAAATAAGCAGTTAGTTTTATATAATAGAAATCTATATTTTAAATTGCTGCGAATTCGTAATTGTTTTGACATCCTTATCTTGTCCTGCTTGGACGTTCAATTATACCGTGTACACCAACCTTTAAATTTCTTGTATAAAAATAAATATATCATCAGGAGATTCTTTGAAAGACATTCAGGAACTAAGAGTTAAAACATCTGATAAAATCAGTTCCATAAAAAGTAAATTAGATTTGAAGCGTACTTTCTGCTCTTTTGTATTAATTATTTATTTTTGTAAACTACAATTTCTGATTCAAATACCATACCACAGCCTATGTTTTTGAAGTGAACAAGAAGTTTTAGAGAAGATTTCACTTTTTTCGACCTGCAATTTACGATTTATTTCAAAATGTATTTTTTTTATAAAAATACGTCACTAATGTTTATAATTATCGAAAAAAAATATTATTCTAGAGTAAATATGGTTGTTGTGTATTATTTGCATTTATATTTAAAATTTGAATTCAAACTTTTCGCGGGCATTTATATCTAACGTACTTTTGAAATAAGAGGAAAAAGAAGTTGTGACAAGATGGCTGAAAATGCTAAAGTTAGATAAACGAATAAAAGTAAACATAATTTAATACAATGGTGAAATAGTACCGTCAAATGGGGTAATATAGGACAAAAATACCATATTGCCTCATCCGACGGTACATTTATTTAATAAAATTTAATGATAAAGAACTACAAGTTTGAAACTCAATCAATGGTACACATATATTGGCTTACACAATAAAATTTATTGAGAGTGTGATTATAGATTTTTGCCCTGGTTGGGCCTCAAACATACTGCATAAAAAATTAACATCTGCAATTATATCTAAAGAAGGCTGAATGTAAAAGCCGAAACTGGTAGTGCAATATTTTGTCATATATGGAAAATAAAATGAATCAGGAGATTTGTTCGTTGGTGTTACACCAATTTATAATGGTGCATATACCATCTTTCTCAGATACATAAATAATAAATCTTCTATTTTATTTTAACTAGAAGCCAGCGTAGAAAGTGTAGCAACAACAAACAAACTTAGGAGGTACAACCTAATTTAATTTACCAATAAAATTTTAAACTTGTTTTCGACTCATAACTTTTTAAGAAAATAAATAAAGTTTGACGTAAGGTAGACGTATATCACTCTAATGATAACTCCCAAAAATAATGTTCTCTGAGAGCTTGACAAAATTACTGTAAATGTCTTTTTTTTTCTGTTCAAAAGCTTTATTTTGAATAAGCATTTATCAAAATATTAAATTTTGATATTATTTGAAGAAATGAAAAAGCAGCAGAATCTACTGTTATTCATTTAAGTATGCTTTTTGAATGTTTACATTTTTCCAAATTCTGATAAACGACTATTAAAATTTAAATCAATCAGAAATAGATCATAGATTACAATTTATATCGCACTATTTTACGTATATGTGAATGTCCTGCTGCCGATTAGAAACTACTCTATGATCTTAAACGTCAAAAAATTAGGTTATATTTACTCGATTTATCACTTTTCGTTCTCGACAACAATATAAAATGATACATTAGAATAGAAAATGAACAGGTTTGAATATACAGAATCGTCTTTAGCAGTAAATGAATATATAGCTCACCAGGAAACAAATGTACGCTTGTATGACGGCGATCAAAAGGTACGACTTTGAATTTTTCAAGATTCTATCTCCACTGATCGGTATTTTTAGACAGTATTCGAAGGTGGGGATCTATACTTCACTAGCCACAGGATAATCTGGTGCAATCCAGGAGAAGTACAAAGTGGACGGATTGTTTTATCACTGCCGTTACCCTTAGTAAGACATGTCGAAGAAGAAAGCCCCAGCGCTTTTAGCTTTAGTAAATCCAGAAAGGTGGCGCTATATCTGCACGAACCCCTTCCGGAGCGCAACGAGGGCCCCCAATTGAGTAGCCTCTACGACTTCATTAAATTATCCTTTCGGGAAGGATACAAGAAGAATGTCGTTTCGATATTACAAGGTTGCCTGCAAGAGAGGAGGTGGGAGATGAAGAATCTGCCGAATAAAGGTGGAATGCCACGTATCAAGTTACGAACTGGAATTGCCGGAATCGAGAAGGGCATAGAAGAGAAACAACGGGCCACCGATAAAAGTATTTCGGTTGCATTCCAGGATTTAGATAAATTAATGGTGATGGCTAAGGATATGGTGCGTCTGTCTAATAATATATCGACCAAAATCAGGGTAAGGATACTAATTTTTTTATTAGTGCTGCATTTTCAGTGTAATTTTTTATTAATTAACTTGTTTTAAAAAGAGTTTGCCAAGTTTTGCCCCTGTTTGGGCGCCAAATATGTTGTGTTAAAAACAGACTTAAAATGTGTCCTTGCTTATATCAAATAAATGAATTTTAAAGTTAGTTGTTGTGTCGATCAATCATTAATACAAAACGGAATTTATAGAGTGCATTTATATTTATATTATTATCTTTTGCCCCTGTTTGGGCGCCAAATATGTTGTGTTAAAAACAGACTTAAAATGTGTCCTTGCTTATATCAAATAAATGAATTTTAAAGTTAGTTGTTGTGTCGATTAATCATTAATACAAAACAGAATTTATAGAGTGCATTTATATTTATATTATTATCTTTTGCCCCTGTTTGGGCGCTAAATATGTTGTGTTAAAAACAGACTTAAAATGTGTCCTTGCGTATATCAAATAAATGAATTTTAAAGTTAGTTGTTGTGTCGATCAATCATTAATACAAAACAGAATTTATAGAATGCATTTATATTTATATTATCTTTTGCCCCTGTTTGGGTACCAAATATGTTGTGTTAAAAACAGACTTAAAATGTGTCCTTGCTTATATCAAATAAATGAATTTTAAAGTTAGTTGTTGTGTCGATCAATCATTAATACAAAACAGAATTTACAGAGTGCATTTATATTTATACTATCGTTTGCCCCTGATTGGGCGCCAAATATATTGTAATAAAAACCGGCTGAATATTTTTTTTTTCTTCTCTGATATAAAATATAAAAAAAAATTGTGATGAGTAATAAAATATGAAACAGGATTTGTAAAAATTTTAATTATAGATCGTTTAATTTTAGTGAAAAAAAAGTATTTTGGATGGCAGCACTCGCGACAGACTTAAAGTTGTACTTTAGGTCTGTTGGGATTATCATTGTTTTCTTTATTTTTAAGGAAAAACAAGGAGATATCACAGAAGACGAAACAGTAAGATTCAAATCGTACTTACTTAGCCTAGGTATAGACGACCCTGTAACTAGAGACAGCTACAAATCTGATGACCAATACTATCGTAGCTTAGCGAAGCAGATATCCGATATAGTGGCTGAAATAATCGCTGATGTGGGCGGAATGATGGCTTTAACGGACGTCTTTTGTAGAGTAAACAGAGCGAGGGGTTTAGAATTACTATCACCGGAAGATCTACTTAATGCATGTCGAATTATGGAAACACTAAATCTACCGTTGAAAATGTACCAATTTGATTCCGGGGTAAAAGTTTTGCAACTCCGAACGTTAGATAACGAAAATGTTGCTAATACCACTGCGGAATTGGTAAATTACATATATTCGAATTTTAATAAGTTATATGCTACTTTGTACTATTGTAGATCGAAGATAAGGGTTCAATCACAGCCGAGGAATTAGCTAGATTCTTAAATATATCTGTAATGTTGGCCAGACAACGATTACTGATGACGGAAACTTACGGGAAATGCTGCAGAGATGAATCTATCGAAGGGCTACGTTTCTATCCAAACTTATTCTTAACGAGAGAAGATTAGACACTGCCAAAAAGAAATGATAGAAAATATATCCTGTTAATAATTGTTACCAATGCTTGGATTTTTAAATTAACAAAACTGAATTAATTTAAGCAAAACATTTACAATAATTACGCTTGGGAGTCATTTTGTAAATTATTAAATAATAAAATATATTTAAACTAGTAAAAACTGCTTTTATTTTTACTGTGAGTAATTTTTTACACCTTATAAAATCGGAACTTGGATAAATGAAAATCATAAACAGGGACATCTATCGATAAAAAAGTGAAAAATACCGTAAATGTTTGTTACTTTAATTTCTAGATGGGACTAGTAGCGCGTCGATAAAAAAGAAAGTTGTTAGCTCTTAGATATTGGACGAAATATTTACGCTATTTATTACCAGATGGCGCTAAAATACTTATTAATAAAGAAATGTAGACTGAATTTTGATATATATGTTTAAATAAAATCTTCACAAAATCTATTATTTATTCATTCAGTAATTTATTCGCCTATTAATTTTAAGTAAAAATAATGGCAACAACAAAGCTGATTCAAAACTGCAATAATTTAAGCAAAACGTTAATATTAATTGCGTTTGCGAGTCTTCTAAAAACGACTAAATAATAAAATATATTTAAACTAACAAAAACTGCCTTTATTTTTGCAGTGAGTAGTGCTTTATGCGTTATAAAATTCCTCGGGAGTTGGATGTAAAATTTTATGAAATAAAATTACGAACAGAGATATCTATCGACAAAAAATTAAAATTTATTGTAAATATTTGTTCCTTTAATTTCTAGATGGCAGCAGTAGTTTGTCGATAAAAAGGAAACTGTTATCTCTTAAATATTAATGTGAAATGTTTAAGCTATTTACTATCAGATAGCGCTAAAATATTTAATAGTAAAAATTAAAACTGATAAATCTTTAATAAAACCTTCGCAAAATCTATTATTTATTTACTCAGTGATTTATTGGTGAGCTAATTTTAAATAAAAATAATGACAACAACATAGTAGATTCTCGAGTTCAAAATAAGAAAAATAAACTAATAAAAGTTATTACATGGTTATATCATTTTTCATCAACGTCCATGAAATAAATATTTAATTCAAGCACAAAATTCTTTTCTTTTTGCTCAAACGTGACTTGTGGGTTATGTTTTCTAAAATTATAGTTTTATTATCATCTATTTAATTCATTGTTGAATATTGAAATTTTAGGGCCGCCTCTATTATTATTTTTCTTGTTTTAGATTTCGTTGTAAGCGCCACAAATATTTCATTTTATCGTTAATATTATGTAAATTTAATGAGTGTATAATCCTGTTTGGACAAACATTTATTGGATTTTATGATGCAAAAAACAAAATAATAATTAATAGGTATATGTTAGATATGGATGTTAGCGCTCAAAATCAGAATTGCAATGAAATATTCAAAAAAGAATATTATTTGTTCAATATTTCACTTGCTTGGTTATTGGATGAAAACAATGAATTTCGTAAGTCGTAAGTGTTAAGGCAGGTCAGTCTTGATACATATAAAGTAAATAAACAATTTAATTAAATAAATTAGAATGATAACAGAGTCATCTATTAACAAACAAATAAAATTCATTACTGAAACCGGTGACATCTGTCAACTAGAAATAGAACTATCAATAAATAAGTTGATAAAGAAGAGACCATTAAACATTCAATATGAAATACTTATGCTACTTTCTGTAAGATAGCAGCACAACTTGTATAACATTCTGTAATATAAAAAGAAAAAGTAATAAAGAATGTCATTGTAATAAAAAAAAAATTAACAAAATTTATCTTTTAAATAATAATAAAAAAAAAACGTTTATTACAAAATAAAATAACGATATTTCGGATGCTTACAGCATATTTGTATAAAAACCTGTCGTGTAGCAACCTTCAATTTCAATGTAATCATCGAGGTGATCCACTATTTGACAGATGACAATTCGTATGCGGTGTGTAGTTATAGTGGTCATATGCATGTCATGACACATTTTCTTTAATAACGGGTTTCAGTGTGATAGTTATTTTTTTATTAGGTGAATTTCTCGCTTATCCATTCCTCTATTTGGCTTTCGCGTTCGGTTTTTGCGGCAATTTATAATGAGCGATACAAATACGACTAATAGTAGCAACGAAAGTGTCCCGCCGCAGAGAGGACTGAATTTGAACGCGTTAAAAAATCATGTTTTATTACACAAAGTGGACGTAGCTTTGCTGTGCACGCGAATTTTAACGATCATATGCACCCTAGGGTATATATTTCCGATTTTCGGGTGAGTAAATTAAAATGTTTTCTTTATTATTCGTTAATTAAGGCGATTAATCTAATTTAGTCCGCATGACCTATGTCGATTGGTTTGTGGGTATTTAAGTAGTTAACATCCTTGAACTGTTTGTTATTTTGTAAACTGGTTTTTTTTTTTGATTTATATAAATTAATATTTATAGTCTTTGCTTAATTCTGACTTCGTTATTTATTTAGAAATCCTTATAATGCATACTACAAAGCACTATTATCGAATGCTGCGACGAGTGCCCTTCGGTTACATCAACGATTGGGGGTAGTACATCTTAGCGCGGCATTCTTTAGGGAACTCCTCAAAGAAGACAGCTGTCACTACTTGTTTTATTCATTGGTGTTTCTCTATGTTTCACCGATCACATGTGAGTATTTTTGAAAGTGTGTTTCATAATATTACAATCCCAAATTTTGAATTTGCAGTGGTGCTGTTGCCAATCGTATTATTTGCAATATTACATGCAGCCAGCTATTCGTTGACTTTATTAGATGTAGGTATTGCTAAGGGTATTAAAAGAAAGCCATGGCAGAAATATGTTGGTTTTATTTTTTAGACGATGGGACAAAATGCTTGGTGGGGTGCCAGGCTTCTGATATCGATAGTAGAGTTTCAATCGAGGAAAATATTAAGACTCGCCGCCTTTACGGAGATTATGTTGATGCCCATGACGGTTATATTCATCTTAATGTAAGTAGCAGAAATATATTAAACCTTTTATCTAGGTGTAAAGAAAAACCTTACATTTTATTTATTTAACTGCTATCAGAGGCTGAATTTTTAAATCAGATTAGAAATAGTTAAATTAGATTATCATTTTTATAATATTTATGACGCATTCTTTATAACAGATAATAAAAAAGTTAGTAAGTTTTATAGTGTTGTCTGTCATATGGATTTTCTTTTATCTTGTTATCAAAATTAAAGTTATTTATTTGATAATTTGGTTGATAACTGATAAACAGAAACATAAGCATCTGCTTAGAAGTGATTTCAAATTTCCATACTGCAAACTGCAAATAGAGTGGCATATTCTTCAATATGTTTAAACATGCTGTTGTAAATCTAAGTGCATTAACAAAGCAAACTTTAATTTAAGATTTTAGAAGATAAATATTAATAAAAGTAATACAAAAAGTGAAAAATTAAAAAAAAAAATTAAAAATTCATCACATTTTATATGATGTGATGAATCATCTTTGTCAATCTTTGGTAGCTACAATATAATATTAAATTGTTAACCACATTATGTAAAAAAGGATTTGCCTGTAGAATAGAGAATACTAAAACTTTATTTATGATGATTAACTTTCAAGTGATTAACCATATTAGACATTTTTGAATATTGTTGATATAATATATATGTACCTTCTTTATCACAAATTTCTTCAATGAGATTACCCTGCTTTAATAATAGCATAATTAACCGTAAATTGATGTATGTAGTTGATTTTGAATCTTGTGTAGATTATTTATATAGATTAGAAATAAGAAAGGGCAAAATACACTACCCTGTGGCACAACTTGTCTGAAAAATCTTCGGAATTGTTCGTCTTTGAAGTGTACAATATGTTTAATTTAATCATATTAATCCTATAGTCCAATGTCCAATATTTCAGCTCTCAGTAAATTGTGGTAAATTTTGATTTTCTGGCAAATAATGACCAATAAATATTCATATTTTTGTTGTATTCTTGTATCACGTTAAAAATTATTGTTAGGTTTTAGATTGGTAGAGATTGTTGTGGATATTAATAGCAAAACCGCTGTTTCCTTTATCCAATCTTTAATTTTATTATCTTTTACGACCGGTTTCGGCGTATTAATGACATCCTCAGGTGCATAAAAACGTCAATAGAAATGTCAATGTTAAAATTTTATGTTGTAAAACAGAGAAAATGGACTGGATGTATGGATATATAAAAAAAATTAACATTGACGTAGCTTTGTGATTTCTATTGACGTTTTTATGCACCTGAAGATGACATTACATCGAAACCAGTTGTAAAAGATACTGAAATCAAGAATTCGATAAAGACAAACGATTTTGCTATTAATTTATCTTCATAAATTGCTTTTTTTTTTGTGGAAGTATGCTGTAACTTCCTTTGAAAAAGACCAAATAATCAACAAATCTCAAGATATATTTTACATAAGTGGTAAAATTGTATAAACATCTGTGCTAAAAGGACTATCTTTTAAATCGTTATCGTATTTTTCATAGAATTTATTCTGTAATTTCATTTAAATATTAAAATTTCTCATATTCTCCCCTCATTCTCTTGATTTTTTTTTTTTCCAAAATTGGAAGTTCTAATTTTAGCTTATTGCGCGCAATAAAAAAATTACGAACTGTAGCGGCCTTTTTTTATACAACGTGTGTATAAATTGTCGCAAAAGCTACACGTAGCGACATACTTCGTTCGTTTCTGAATCGAAAATCTAAATGGTAAAATATTGTACTATGCTTCATAAGTCTTCACGAGGTTCTTGAAGTTCGGTTTTTTAGTTCCTTAATAAGCGTTTGTGTTCGTTATTTGTCGGTATATATAGATAGCTGCAATTTTGAATTTAGACGATTTCTTATTCCTGTTTTTTTTTTTCGTAAACAGTTTCTTTTTGATTTTAGAGCCTGGTTTCAACATTTCTTCATAAGCATCCTCTCATGAAAAACACATTTGGCAACATTGTAGGACAATGACTTTGTATTCTAATTTGATTTCAATCAAAACCATTACTGTCAAATTTTGACATTAATCTGAAGTGTTCAATTTTATGCAAGCTCTGCTCTTTTTCGTGATTACTCGTATTCTCTTGATTAGTTTTTCTGTTTCAGTGTTTTTATCGTTCTCGTATTATTGTTTTGTTTATTTACAATGGTTTTTACATTTAATGAATATGCCGATATGTATATGGTATACGGTTTTTGTAATGGAAATGCTAACATGGCAGAACAAAAATATCGCGTACGTTTTCCAAACCGGAGACATCCTACTGGAAACGTATTTCGGCGGCTGGACCAACGTCTACGTGAAACTGGTTCGTTTAAGAAAAGAAATGCCAACGCTGGTCGACCTAGACAACGGTGTACATTACAACTGGAAGAGAAAATTCTAGACTCAGTACATGAAGATCCCCTCCGTCAGTACTCGACAATTGGCGTCCACATTCAATATCCGCAGTAATAACACCGTTCATTTGATTCTACGTGAAAACCTTCTTTATTCATACCATATAACTAAGGTGCAGCCGCTTTATGAAAACGATAACATACACCGTTTAAACTTTTGTCATAATATCTTAAATAGGATTCGAGAAGATGGCGACTTTTTAAGAGGTGTTCTTTGGACCGACGAGTCTATGTTTGCCAGAGATGGTGTACTCATTACCCATAATTTTCACCATTGGGCAGATGAAAATCCTCATGCGTTTCGGGAATACGGTCACCAAAGAAAGTTTTCAGTTAACGTTTGGCTGGGTATAATAAATCACCGTGTCGTTGGGCCAATCTATCTGCCAAATCGACTTGATGCCAACGGGTATTTAAATGTATTAGAACAAGTTATTGACGAGATGCCATTGAATATGCGCCGTAACATGTTTTACATGCATGATGGAGCTCCGGCACATTTTTCTCGTAATGTGAGAGAGTGGTTGGATGAACACTTCCCTAACAGGTGGATTGGTCGCGGTGGTCCTATCTTATGGCCTGCAAGGTCTCCCGACCTAAATCCTTTAGACTTTTTTGTTTGGGGTTTCATAAAGGTGAAAGTTTACGCAACACCTCCACAAGACGCTGACGAAGTTATAGGACGAATTAACGCGGCAGTATTAGAAATTATACCGGAAAGGCTTGAACAAGTAATACAGACAATACCTCGTAGATTGCAAATGTGTTTACAAACAGACGGATATCAATTTGAACATATGCGTAGGTAATAGTGTCGCTAATTTATTACAAGAGATGCGTTCGAAAAATCAAAACTACTAATTCTGTTTTAATAAAGCTTTCTTATTGCTTTTCCCTATGTATCATTTGTGTTATCCAATTTGGTCTGTCAATTTTGACAAGTATTGTAACTACCATTACGGTAGTATGCGACTACAGTGTTGCCAAATGTGTGTTACTTTCAAGTGACTCCTGAAGACGCATGAAGCATAATACCATATTTTACCATTTAGATTTTAGAATCAGAAACGAAGGAAGAATGTCGCTGCGTATAACTTTTGCGACAATTTATACACACGTTGCATAGTTATCTTTGAGTATATCCGTGAGGTTATGTTGACATATTACTGTCACAACTTTCAAAGTAAAATTTGTTGTTTATATAAAGTTAAAGATGCTATAAAACTACATTACTTACTTTGGCAAGTTTGGCAATAGTGTGTGTTTCAAAATAAAAGTACTTAAATAATAATGCATTAATTAATTTAATAGCAAATCACAGGTAACTTCATAAAACATTGAAATTACTAAAAAATAATTGCGGAAAATTTAAATTTTGTCGTTTAGGATATAATTTTTATCCTTTTTATTCATTACGTAGGGGCAAAGCTGGTCTCTTAACACCGTTCATCTACTACCACTTCCTCATACAAAGATACACGTCAAGACGCAACCCGTACACAAGAAACATGTTCCACGAACTGCGGCTGCTCCTTGAAACGACGGCCGCCAAGCCATCCGTGCCCGGATTTCTAAAGACCATCATGCTACGTATCGTCATGATCACCAGTAGACTAGCCCCACCCCCGGTGGCGGCACAACAGTAACAGTGTGTGAGGACGGGGGGTTGGAATGGCACCCGAAGATTCATCGTTCACTTGTTATAGTCGTTATTGAGAACCATTCGATATTTTTTTTTTCCTCTTTTAAAGTTTTTAGCATTCGTAAGATACTTTTTCTTTCTTTTCCATTTTGCGGTGAGTGGCATAGATATTGTTAATTCTTTTTTTTTTCTTTTTAATTTTTATAATGTGAGAGTGTCGTGAGCACTTGATTAGGTATGTTGTTTCAAATTTTTTCGACGGCGATCACATAAATACACACACACACGAAGGTTTTATGATTAGCGGATTGCAGGTAAACATTTAATATATTATAAAATATGAATATGTACATTGTTGTGGTTGCATCAGTTATTATTATTATTATTATTATTACATGCTATTTGTAACGTTTTCAATAAAATATTATACAAAAATTTGTTGAGTAATTTATGCTTTTTTTTGTTTTTAACGCTGTGGGATCAATAAATATTAAAATATTTCCTATTTACAAATATCTGTATTATTAGGCAAACTAGAAGCCGGACATTCTCCTAGAATATAGTCCTTGAGGAAGGTGGTTTTTTGAAGCCGGTCCATTCACTTTAGAATCATCTTTTATAATGTGCAATACGCTCTAAGTAGTTTTCTTTTGTTTCTACTTTTGGAACACTCTGTATAGTCGAAAATATTTTTAGGTTATGCAGCATTGAAACACATTGTACAACTTTTGTATAAAAGATTTTTTCCTAAAAGCAAAAATAAAGCTATAATCAAAGACTCAGTCTTCGGGAACACTCTGTGTAGTGCAAAATATTTTTAACTTATGCAGCATTGAATTCTGTACAATTTTTGTAGAAAAGATTTTTTTTCTAAAAGCAAAAATAGAGCTGTAATGAAAAACCCAGTCTTCATGAACACTCTGTATATTTAAGAATATTTTTAGGTTATGTAGCATTCAATTCTTAAGACTTGTAGAAAAGATTTTTTCCTAAAAGCAAAAATAGATCTATAATGAAAAACCCAGTCTTCCTGAACAGCCTGTATATTTAAAAATATTGAGTAATTTATGCTTCTTTCTTGTTTTTAACGTTGTGGCATCAATAAATATTAAAATATTTCCTATTTCCAAATATCTGTATTATTCGGTAAATGTCAAGGAGTTATCTTAGCTATTGCCCTTGATACTTACAGATATGTTATTAATTCATAAAATATTATTTTCATAATTAATTTTTTATGGTGAAATATTTTATAAATAAAAATTGATAGTAAAGCCATCTATGAATAATAGTTAAAAAAAACATAATGAAAACTGATTTTTTGATTACTAGAGAGCAGTAAAAATATTTAAGAAATCATTGGGGCGACATCTATAAATTATTAGCGAAACTACCTTAACTGTGCTCGTTGGTAAAAGAGACAGCTTCTTCCGTCAGGACAGTAAATGAGAACTATTACAGCTATTTCCTTTCAGATGGCGCTGCACACCTTAATTCTAATGAATAAAAGTTTTTACAAAAACGAAAGCAAAATGGCAAATTACAAAGAACAAACTGGTTTATAGCATAAATGATATATACCTACCTTACAAAGAACACTTTAATTGCGGTCACAGTAGTAAAAGGTAGTTAAGAAAACGCAAGGGTTATAATTATTTCCTTTCCATATTTATATCTCAGAATAAAAAGGAAATATTTGAAGAACCCCATTTTAACAATAAAAAAGTTTTTAATTTGGATCAACATTCGTATTGCGGCATGCTAAATAATTTTTAAAATAATTGTTATTTTCAACTATTGATTTGAATATTTGATTAAGTTATTAGAAAATGTTTGGTAAGGTGAGGAATGATTTAAGTAAATTTATTAATATTACAAATTAATACTATGCGGAAATACTGAATTATTGCAATGTTCATTTACTACGAGCATAAATTACTTCAGATCGCTTTTGATACTGACAAAAATATTGTTCCAAGAAATGGTTTATTCTAGATAATAAAAATATTAAATTTATTAATATTAAACCTGTTTTACACCATCAATAACTATGGTCAAAACATTACGCCGATAATATAATTATTATAAAAATGAAATCCGCTTTATTTTGTTTACAAACATATTCTAAAAAGAAAGTATTTGCTTTTTCGCACAATTCAATAAATTATTGTAATCGTATTTATATAATTATTGTTAAAATTTAATATTAAATAAATAAAAATTAATATTAGCAGCAATCATAAGCAAAAATAAAGATGCCAATTAATCTTTTATAAGATGGCGATAAAAATATTTAAATGATTGAGCGCGACATCTATAAACTATTAGTGAAACTATTTTACCTGTGCTGGTGGTAAAAGAGAGAACTTTTTCTGTTAGGATCATAAATGGAAACTATTACAACTATTTACTTCTAGATGGCGCTGCATATCAATCAGGGACACGACAACAAAACAGTTAAATTATAAAGAACAAAATGATTTACATAATACATTTTAAACTTTACAAAGAATATTTTAATTGCGGTTATAATAATAAATGCAGTTACAAAAAAAAAGGCTTATAATTATTTTTTTTTAATTCCAAATTTCCGCCTCGGAAAAAACAAAAAATATATGTATTTGAAGAACCACACTGATTTAAATATTTCATTAAATATTTAAATCAATAGTTGCTGAATCAAAGAAATTGTTTGGTAAGGTGACGAATGATATATGTAAATATATTTATTAAATGTTGCGATTAATTGTAATGCGGAACTATTGAATTACTGCAATGTTAATTTACTAGGGTTCGCTTTTGATACTGACAAAAATATTGTTCCAAGAAATGGTTTATTGTAAATAATATAAAGATTAAATTTATTAATATTAACTCTTCGTCAGTGTGGTGGGTGGTGGAGTATGCTAGACCCCAGCATGTTCGCCTATATTTGGGGTATAACACTAATTTTTTTCTGTCGTCCTAGTGAAGAATTAAACACGTTTTGATTTATGAATAATTTGGTTAAAAAAATTGAACCCAAAAAATGTACGTCTATAGAAATGAAATCCGTTTTATTTTGTTTCCAAATATAATCTGGAAAGAAAATACTTTCTTTTTGACGCTACTTATAATTTATTCTATCCGTTATAATTATTGATAAATTTAATATTTTATGTTTAATTGAAGAACAGAGTCATCTATGAGCCATAAGTTAAATATTAGCTCTTTCATTTACTTGAGTGCGACATCTCTCAATTGGTAGTTCAACTATCAATGTATGGTAACAATTGTAATGAAGAGAACTGTTTTCAGGTGCAGAAATATTTATGCTACTGACACTCAGATGGCACCACATATTTCATTGACAAAGCTTTATGAGGGAGTACTTTTATTTATCTTATAAACAAACATAAAAAGATATTCCAGAGTCCTAAAAAATAGTGTTACGCTTAGAAAATATTTATTTCCTTAAATACAGGTAAAGATAAAAATTTAAACAAAATAAAATCTATCATTAGTAAATTTAAAAAATGAATTCGAATTAAGAGGGTTCGTTTAAAAAGGATTTTGTTTGGTTCTAACTTTTTGGTATTAAATTGACATCGAATCGAACAAAATAAATTTTATAATGATTATTTATATTTATTAACAGAGTTCCATCATTTATTTACTTGGTGAGAACTTAATAAAGCGGAAAAAAATAATAAAAAAAAAACTGCTGTCTATTTCATAAAGGCTTACAACCTCTACGTCAGGAAAAAAGTATTCAATAAAATTCACTATATACAATTTTTTTTATTAAGTATTATTCGTAATGAATAAGTCAAATTACAATTCGTTTTAAAAACTGTTATCAACTTATAATAATTATAATATTTGTTTATTCATTTACTCATTTATTATTCAATATATGCATAGAAAAACCCAAAAACGAAACAAAAAAGAAAAACAGAAATGTAAAAACATGAAACAATGAACACAAACTTTTCCTTTATAATAATAGTCACAAATAAGGAACACTGACTTTTCACCATCTTCGTTTCCATTAGTATCACGAAGTCTTTTTCTTTCGCCCGCTGTCTGTCGTATTTTATTATAATCACTACTTTTATGTTGTTTCAATTTTTTTTTATTTGCTTCAATCAACCGTATAATAACAGTCAAATCGTAGATAATTCAGATTAAGGCATGATTATTACAATGTATGCAAATTGTATCACTACTATTTATCACACGGGGGGTGTGCAAAAAAGGGGATTTTCGGGGTTTTGTGTGATAAAGGGTATTCACGTGAGCAATGTGCTTCTAATAATTTCTTACATTACAAATCTATGTAATTTTATATAGGGAAATAACTTAGAAACGATTAAATTATTCACGATACTCAGCATTTTTGATCATAATATAACGAGGAAACAATTAAGAATTTAGCTTTTTAGCTAATTTAATAAAAAGTTTTTTTTTAAGCACGAAAAGATTGACAAATTGTTTCAATTGAATTTCCTTGTTTTGATATTTATTATTAATAATCACTAGAGAAAGGATTCTAACAAAAATACGTTGCTGTTTACTAAAAGATAAGTACGTACTTAAAATCAAAAAATAAATTTTTGATTAAAATACAATATTTCGGCATTAATTTTGGTTGTCTCAAAACCAATATTTTTCTGTTAAAATTAACATTTATCCATTCTAAATGATATTTTTCCTGCCCTTTTTTAATATAATAATAACTGCTTCTAATTTCAGAAGAAATTCATTCATAATAACATCAGGTTGTGGTACGAGCAAGTTTTTTCCCTTCAAGTTAAAAGAAGCACTCTTTGCAGACTCTTATAAAAAACGCAATTCTATATTATTGTTTTTATAATAAAATTAGTTGATATTATACACAATTATTGCTGTTGTTCTAAAATACAAATACGCTATGTATTAAATTAGGTTTAAAACAAAAGCCCATTATAAATTCGTTTATTGTATTGAAAGCCAATTTATTTTTATGATGTTCAAAAGTATTTATATGTTTTGTGAGTGCATTACTTTTATTATTAAACTGAATTATAATCAACATTTCTATCCGAGGTTTTAAGTAAAATATAAGTTAGTTTGAATTTGTTTCTTATAGCGTTCAGAGTCAAAACGATATTTCGAAGATATGCATTTTGGAAGCAAAAAACAGAAGGTGGTTAAATGGTGGAGTGGATAAAGAAACATATCAATCAAAGACTATTTTATAAAGCATGTGGAAAATCAATAAGTGCATTTTATTTACTTATTAGAGTGATGAAAATTTAACAAGGCGTTTAAAGTTATTTTAACTTGTATACAGCCTAAAGTTGAGATAAATGTTATTTATTGCAATTTAAATTTTACAATTACCTAAATTCAGGTTATTTATTTGAATTTCAACGTTACTAAGTAATTAAAGAGTGACCTAGATATCTTGAGTTCATTATTCTAAATTAAGACATTTTTTTAAAATGATTTCTCCATTCTAAATAATGTAAATTATTTAAGTTTTTCTGTCCTACATTGAAATGCTTAACGACCAAAAATCTGATCAATAAAATAATATTTAATAATTTCTAAACAATACCAGAGAATTAACCAATTTCGGGTGTAATCGAATTTACTGCAACTGTCGAAGTAAGTAAACTTACTTGTTTTGGGATTACAATATTATAACCTTAATCATTAGTCAAGTTGACATAAATAGCTGTCCGTCTTTTGCCATACAGTAAATACACGTTCTGAAAATATTTAAAACAGGTCGCTGTTTGATGATTTTGATAGTTTGCTTTATGTAGCCAATCGAATCGTTTAAATTTACACCGAACTGAATGTTATACCAGATCCTGGTAAGCAGCGACATCTGTATGACATTTGAAAACATGAGAACTATTTTCTTGACACGTCAAAGGTAATACAAATAACGGTCACAGTTAATGATAGTCTGGTTTATATCAGAACTAAATAGTGCAAAACTATGTAATCGAATGTAACTTAAATAAGCAATAAGAAGTGAAATACAACTTTAAAGAACCTAATAATTTCGTCTTTGACGAAGCAAACAGATTATGGCGCTATTTTGAGAAAATGTTAACTACAGTAGTACTTGCCAATGTGACATTTCATTCATATTTAGATTGACATTTTGCTGTCAAAATCTTACCAAGCGAAAGGTACGCATTTTTTATGAAAAAAGTTTGGTAAAATTTGGTATGATTCGAGAGATCGTATAAAGCAAACTATGAAAACCATCAAACAGGTTGTGGTTTAAACCAATTTAAGAACTTAGTGTCAGATTACAGCATTCTAACCTCAATCATATATTAAGTTGACAGAAACAGCTGTTCATCTTCAGCCATATTGTCATTAAAGTGAAGTACCTGATTCAATGTTATAGTATCTTAACCGCAATCATATATCAGGTTGACAGAAACTGCTATTTATTTTTACTCATTTAATTGTATTCGTCTTACCACCTTTGATTGGTTAAAGTGAATAAACCGTTACAAACTAAAAACATTAAAACAAAAAGAAATACATAACTAATTCACACCGTTTAGGTTAGCTTTTTTTACTTGGTGCATTTGAACTGACTGATCTAACCTAGATTTTGGGTTGGTTAATAGAGAGCTACATTATATATATATATATGACAAGCCCTAAAAGTAATAGATTTTGACATAATAGGTTAATAGAATTTTAAAAAAAGTAATAGACGTACTAACACTGGGTAAAAAGAGGTCTTCCTAACTGCTTTTAAATTCTGGCCTGAGGATGCTCAGATAGAGCGAAACCGGTCGTGTGTTATTAAACAATTTTGTGAGGATCTAGATCTTGTTTGATTTCTTTTTTCCCTACAGAGAGAGGTGACTTTGGTCACTACTACAAAACGAATACATCTAGTATGTTTATAACAACTGAAGTACTATCTGCTTTTAGGTTACAATATTCTAACCTCACACACATGACATGACAAGTTGACATAAACAGCTGTTCGCTTTCAGCCATGTTATCAATAATCACTTTAACAGTTATAAATGTAATTGAAAAATAGGTACCGATTCGATTCAAAGTGATAAACATTATTTTTTTTATCTGTCCTGAATTCAAATATTTTACATCTTAAGACATTCATTGAAAATAATGATAAACGGAAGTGTAATACATGATTATCAATTCTAATGATACTGGACTCCGATTAATTGGTGGTGGGTATAATGGAATGACAGAAAAGGTATCATTCAATTACGAATGATAGTTCGATTATGAATGATTGTACGAGTAATTGTTTGGCCACAAATGAATGTTCATTCGACATGCCAATATGATACTAAATGAGTTACGAATGATCATTCAATTATTATAATCATTTGATTATGCCCACCTCTACCGATTGTTGTATTCTAACCTCAATCACATGACACGTTGACATAAACAGCCATTTATCAATAACAATATTAATAGTTATAAATGTAATCGCAAAGTAGGTACCAATTTCATTCAAAATGATGAAAAATTGATTATTTTTTATCTGTCCTGAATTCAAATATTTTACATCTTAAGACATTCATTGAAAATAATGATAAACGGAAGCATAATACATGATCATCATTTCTAATGATATTAGACTCCGATTAGATTAGTGCGGGAATATAATCGATAATTGAAAAAGGCATCATCATTTGAATATAGTACCATACGAATGAATAATTGTTTGGCCACAAATGAATATTCATCCAACTTGACAATATGAAACTAAATGAGTTGTGAATGATCATTCAATTATTACAATCATTCAATTATGCCCACCTTTACCGATTGTTGTATTCTTAACCTCAATCACATGACAAGTTGACATAAACACCTGTTCGCTTTCAACCATGTTATGAATAATCATTTTAATAGTTATAAATGTAATCGCAAAATTTTTAAATATTTAATATATAATTTTAAATATTTCTAATGATATTAGAGTCCGATTGATTAGTGGTGAGTATAATCGAATAATGAAAAAGGCATCATTCGATTATGAATGATAGTTCCATTACGAATGATAATAATTGTTTGGTCACAAATGACTGTTCATTCGATACGATAATATGATACTGAATGAATTATGAATGATAATTCTATTATTATAATATCTTTACCGATTATTGTATTCTAACCTCAATCACATGAGAAGCCGACATATAACAGCTGTTTGTTTTCAACCATGTTAGTCAATAGACATTTTAAATATTTTTAAAACAACTGAAGTATATGCTATTCAGGTTACAGTATTTTAACCTTTATTATATGTCAAGTTGACATAAACACTGTTTGGTTTTTTTTTGCCATGTTGTCAGTAGACATTTTGAATATATTTAACATAAGTGAAGTGCCCTATATTGAGGCTTGCAATATCCTAACCTCAGTCATATGTTAAGTCAGTATATACAGCTTGTTCGTTTTCAGCTATGATTGCCAATAGATATTTCAAATGTTTTAAAGATAAGTGAAGCGAGTTTGAGGTTATGGAATCCTAATTGAAATCACACGTCATGTTGATATAAACAGCTGTTTGTTTCGGGTCATGCTGTCAGTAGACATTTTGACTATTGACTATGTATTTAAAATAAGTGATGTTGCAGTATCCTAACCTCAATCATATGTTAGCTCGGCATAAAGAGCTTTTTCGTTTTCAGCTATGATTGGCATTAGACATTTCAAATATCTTTAAGATAAGTGAAGCGAGTTTGAGGTTTTAGAATCCCAATTTAAATCACACGTCAAGTTGATATAAACAGCTGTTCGTTTTTTTAGCCATGTCGTTAGTAGACATTTTGAATATATTTAAAATAAGTGAAGTGTCCCACATTGAGGTTGCAATATCCTAACCTCAATCATATGTTAGGTCGGCATAAACAGCTTGTTCGTTTTCAGATTTATGATTGGCATTAGACATTTCAAATATTTTCAAGATAAGTGAATCAAATTTGAGGTTATGGAATCTTAACTCCAGTCGCACGTCAAGCCGACGTAAATCAGCTGTTCGTTTTCAGCCATATTTAGTATTTGACGCAATTATCGAAGCCACATTGATCACGCGAATAAAAGATCTTCCTCTTCACTATTATTCATTTAATCTATAAAAAAAAAATGATTATTTTTGATATAATCAGAAGATTCAAGCACTCAATCGGCGCTCGATATTGACTCACAAGTTCATTAATTTACTTACTTATTTAATTAAATATACGCCACGTATATATTAATTATTATATCCTTGGGGAGCATACTCAGTATGCATATACGATACAAATTATTATAGATTAGTTTTAATGAATGAAAATTCATAATTTATTCTATACATAAACAATATATATATATAACAGAAAAGCAAAAAGGAAAAACAGTATTTTTTTTTTAATGTGGGTATGAAATGACATTAATATTATTAATAATAATAATAATTATTATAACATTGTAATCTTCATATTTTACAAATTCCGATACAAATAATTTAATAATAATAATAATAATAATTGTAATAAAAGTCCTTCAGCATCAATCAGTAAATAAAATAAATATTATAGTGACTTCATAATAATTAAAAAAAAAAGGTAAACTTTTAAAATATATATTTCCATCGTTATAATAATAAGTTTCAATCATCAACCAATTGTTGTAGTTTTCTTTGTGTGTGATATTATAAACAGTGCTGCTCTTCCTGCTATTTATTCAATATGGCGACGTCGTTCGCCATATTTATTTATTTTTTTTTTTTGTTGAAAAAACCAGACAATATCGGCACCCTCATCCTAGCATTTCATAGCGATTATATTATCCTGAAATACTAACTCGGCGTGATAGAAATGTGTCAACAACTTTGCGTGGTTGTACGTCGTTCGTGCGCTAGGTGTCGTCAGGTGCAATTGTTTCTCGTTCGCCGCCGCCGCCATCTCTGACGCCGATCGGAAAGCTACCGAATAGGGGAAACGGTTGTGGCACTTCTTGCGGAACTCTTCGACCGTTGCCTCGCATTTGCCGAACGCACCCCGTTTCAACGCGTTTAATACATTTGTACAGGTCTGTAAAAGGCGGGGAAATAAAATGGTCCGATTAATGTCTGGTGATAAAGAAAAAAGGAGCAAAAAAGATAATCTTGGGTCGAATGCATCATCGCAACTTTAAAATGTCGAACTAAATTTTATACAGACGAAGTCTTGAATGTTTAGTAGTTACGTCATTAACAGGTCAGTAAAGTAAAGACAAGCGTAGTTTCAAAAAATTGGAAGCATTCATATAGACAAGCGAGATAGAAGTATATAACATAAGTCGTAGCTACTTAAGCTATACGTCCATATTTTATTAAGTATCAACAAACTAGTTGAAGTGAGATAGAATACGGTCGAGTAATGCGTAAATAAGACCTTTCATAATGTTTACTTCAGGGCATGCAACCACGGCATTTTAACCCATTTTACCGCTCCGTTGACATTTGATATCTGCTTTATTGACCCTTCTTTAGGTTTGAATTTTTATTTCCTTCTATTATTTCTTTTACCAAAAGTTCTTTTCAGAGCTATAGTGAAGTAAATCGTTTAGTTTGTGGTAAGTTTAGAGGTGTTAAAGAAACATACAAAGACTTAAAACATTTTTTTAGGTTACAGTTCAAGGTGCCCGGTAAACGACTTTATTAGTTCTTGTTGCCAAGAGTTGGTCAGTCGTTTACTAGTGTATTTCGAGGAGGAAAAGCGAAATGGAAGTCCTCTAATATCCGTTGATGCGATCCATGAGGTAAATTGTAATTGGTTATTATTAAATTAAAACTTACATACAAATTGTAGAGAGTTGTGAATGCTTTGGGCATTTCTATGGGTATCATCTACAACACAAAGCGCAAGAAGGAAGGTATATCTGCTGTTCCTTCATCGAGTGCTTCAACAGCCCTGTACAAGCCACGATTGATGCCCAAAACATGTGACGTGTAAGAGAGGAATAAAATGGATGTTCGTAAAGTAATTTATGGTTAAGGTTTATGTTATTGATGAATTACTTCGAGCACATGGGCATAAAGTTTCAAGACTTCCTCTGTATCACTACGATTTCAATGTTATCGAATTTATATGGGCACATGCGAAAGGATATTATAATATGCATATTGGTCGGGATGGTTATGGCGATAAACAAGTATTGGGAATGTGGCAAGAAAGTTTGAACAGCAGTACACTAGATACCTGGCAAAATTGCATAAATCACACAGGGACAATAATTAAAGAGTGGTACGAAGGTGAAGCAAACATGACTTTGTTCTGACAGTTAATTGCAGATCAGAAGATGAGAGCGACACAAATTAAATATATTTTTAATTTCAGTATTCTTTTCTTTCAATATTGACATATTTTAATTTAATTTACTGCAATATTATGTTTTGTATATACCATTGTATAGAAACTATGTTTGCTACATAAAATAAAAACATCATCTTTCGTTTAATTAATCATTGGTAACGTATATTAAACTAAATACTTTTATGTTGCTTGAATATTTTGTACATTTTGATTTGCAAATAGGTGTTTGATATGAGAACTACATTATTGCGGTAATACATTATTTCATTGAGAACACATTTAATAATAAGCTTAGCCTGATCACGAAAGCATTGTCAATAGAAAAGTTCACTATTTAGAATCCTATTAGTTGCATTACTCATGATTGTTGTTAAAACGCAACGTTGACTAGAAACTGAACCAATCCTTTCAGTTATAAACGAAAATCTATTAAAACTGCGTATAACCTCATTAAATTTGACAATTGTTATTTCGTACAGTTCATTGTAAACAATGTTGGTGTGCCTGAAGTTGTTTCAGACGCTGCATACGTCATAAGCAAATATGACGTAATTACAAACATTCATGACTTCGTCTGTAAGTGCGTTATTTAAAGTTATGGGTAGAGACCGGATTATAAGCAAAGTGCATATATTTTATTTTTTGCATATCTTTAATTATAGTCTATATGTAGACGTATTACACTAATTGAACTTAATTAGCGCTAATTAGTAATTGCATATATTGCATATTTAGGCATTTCTATGCATATTTTTACAAAAGTTGCATATATTGCATATTTAAGCTTTTTCTTATACTTTCTATTAGTAAAAATTCCTAGTAATTCCTAATGTAGATCGACAACCGACAATTCTCAGAACGATAAATCTTTTACATTGGTTTCTCTAATACTTTTTTTCCAAGAACTGCACGTGTTTAATTTCGCCTAGCAGAAGGGATGTGGTAAATACGTTTTATTATTATTAATTCCCAAATAAACTATTCATTCATTGAATATCTTTGAGCGAAACAGCATGTAATTGTGTTACGTCGTTTTTAAATACTGTGCGTACATACAATGAGTATAGCGAACAAAATTACTTTATGGATTAAGCCATATCCTGAACTGTTTAAGGATGGCGACAAAATATTTTGTCGAGCTTGCAGTAAACTGGTAAGTTTAATTGTACAAAAAGCTTTACAATTGTTTTTAAATTCTTTAACTTTTGATATAAAATGACAATTGTTGTTGTAGGTGTCTTCTGAGAGAAAATACCTGATTGATTAACACGCTAAAACTCCATCATATATAGGAAAATGTGAAAAACTAAAGCGATCCGCATGTGTGCAGCAATCTATATGTCAATGTGTAGCATCAACTTCACGAAACTCAGAACAAGAAGAATATAATACAGATCTGTGTAACGCATTAATTTCGTCTAACATACCATTAGCAAGATTAAACAATGTTAATTTGAAATCATTTCTGCAAAAATATTGCAAACATAATATACCTGACGAAAGTACCTTACGAAAAAATTATGTCACATCTTGTTACCAGCAAACAATAGCAGAAATTCAACAATTGGTAGGAAATATTTTTATTTATATCATGGTAGATGAAAGTACGGATAAGTGTGGCCGTTATATTGCCCATTTCTTAATAGGAATTCTTCATAAAGATATTGTAGGTAAATCATATTTAATTTATTGTAAAGAACTTCAAAAAAAACAAATAATGTGACAATTGCCCAATTCGTTCAAGAAGGTTTATCAAATTTCTTTTTACCTGGAAGTATACCTTGTGAAAAATTTTACTAATGTTGTCCGACGCTACACCATACATGATAAAAGCCGCGCAAAATTTTAACATTTTTTTATAGTAACATTATTCATACCACTTGTTTAGCTCTTGGATTCAATCGTGTAGCCGAAGATATTAAGAATCAATTCTTTTTGATTAATGATTTAATTAGCAATGTCAAAAAAGTATTTTTAAAAGCACCTTTACGAATCCAATTTTATAAGGAGCGACTTCCCGGTGTTAAGTTGCCTCCTGAACCGATTATTACGAGATTGGGTACATGGTTAGAGGTTGCAATTTTTTTCGCCGATAATTTTGAGGGAATAAAAAATGTAATTCTTGACATCACTGCTGACTGCATTGCTCTAGAAAACTGTACAAAGATAGTAACATCAACAGAATTGCTACAAAACCTTTTGTATATTAAGTCATATTATAACTTTGTTTCAAATTCCATTCGTAAACTAGAAACGCAAGGGATGTCGCTCTCGGAATCAGTCGAAATAGTAGACGAATTTTGATATGCTATATAAGAAGGTTAATTAAGGGTACAATAGGTAATTCTATATACGATAAATTTAAAAAAGTGATAAATAAAAATGCGGGGTATTTGAAATTGAAGAAAGTTAAAAAAAAATTGGAAGGTGAAACAGTATAAAAGATTTCGACTTTAATTTTAGTTTAGAATGTATTGCAAAGTTAAAAAATGCACCAATTACATCTGTGGATGTTGAAAGAAGCTTTTCCATTTCGAAACATATGCATTCTCATAGAAGACAAAACTTTCTTTTACACAATTTTGAAAAACATTTAATTATAAATTGTTTTAGAAATATGTTGTGAAAAAATTTTGTGTAATAAAGTTAATGTTTAAATTTCTGCTCTTATTTATTTTATGTAAAATTTTTTGCTAATTGTCGCAATTTTTTTGCATATATGCCCCAGGTTTATGCATATTTTCTCAAAAATCGATGCATATATATGCGCATATATTCCAGTTCTTCTTTGCATATAATCCGGTCTCTAGTTATGAGTGTGAAAAATAGTGATGAAAAACCCATTTTTACGACTAAAAGTTACAACAGCGTTTAACTATAATATTGACACTAATTTTTTTTTTTAAATCTGTACTTACAACTTTTTTTACTTTTAAGCTTCTTTTTATTTGCTTATTTAGTTTTAAATTAGGTCCTGTTTGAAAGGACTTGGAAAAAATGTAATCAAAATTCCCATATCAATGTTCGAATTATCCTCGGTCAACTTCCAATAAACAATTTATCTAATAATTAATACATGGATTCCTTCACTTAAATTCTGATAAGTCACTTTATGTTCTAGAGTTACTCAGTTTGAATAATTAAAAAAAAAAAAGTAATTTTATCGTGTAGACTGTAGAGAACCGTTTTGAACTGCGAGTTGGAACAAAGCTTATATAAAATAAAACTGATTCAACTTACTTCTAATTTTACATCTACGAATTTATTGTCTAAGGTGGTAATCAGACTGAGAGCTGTACTTAGGCTTTTCGGATCCAAATAATAGAGACTCCTAGCTCCCTCTAGCGTCGCCTCCAAGCGATCCGAATTCATCTCCAGGAACTCTTTATTCATTTGATTCGCGTCTTTGCCCTTGAAGAACGGCTCCACCTCACGCGTTATCACTTCCGAGATGACGGGATCCCAACTGTCTCTGTTCTTCTTTATAACTTCGGAGAACCGGATCAGACACGAATGGAGTTTAGGATGGTCGGGATCCAATTTGTACGCCCGTTTTATCGACTGCAGCATTAAGAGATCTTTCTCTGAAATAGAAGATTAAAAAACATCGTTTTTATAACGGAGGCGTGACTAATTATTAAATCCCGGCTTAAACTTCACTTTTCCTATACGTAACACTTCGAAAGCCATCAGATGGGTTTCTATTCTATGTTTGGCTAGAGCTTGTAGGGGTTGTAGGAATTTGATGGCCTGTTGTAAAGGTTCTTCCACCTGAAATTTGAAAAAAAAATTAACGTTTCTACATGCTTAAAACGTTAAATATTGAATTACTTTCGCTAGTTTTTCCGGAATAAGTTCGTCTAATTGTGGTGCGTCCGCTTCGATATCGCCCTGCTGTTTGGATTTGTGGTGTTGGTCACGCTTCACTTGGGCTTGTGCCGCTTGCGCGCTCTCCTGTTCTGCTTTTCTTCTGGCCTTCCTTTGTTTATTTCTTAATTTTTTCAATTCCGAAGGGGCTAAGTTTTCTGAAAAGAAATATACAGATTGTAATGCCGCCATACAATTAATAATTATGAAATAATAAACAAATTAATGTATTTCTGCTAATAACTGTAATGATTAAGAGGGATTTTTCCCAAGAAAAATTGTCTCCTCACGCAGGAGTCGAACTCTACACATTCTCGTTTACCGGACGAGTGCTCTACCAATTATAATAATATACATTTTATAAGCTCAGTATAAACCAATGGCTTCAATTTTGCTGGTTTATTGGTAAATGATGAAGCCCACAGCAGCTTTTGGTCTGATAGAGTATGTTCCGACAAAAAATTGACAAGTGCTATTAATACTGAGCCATTGATTATATATAATATAGATATATCAACAGCCGCTTTATCAAAATAGTAAATTAAAGTGTCACTAGATGTCACTTATATCTACATATTCAAATTAAATTTTTCGTCAGATTTATTTCAGCATTTATGAAAACCTAACTACATAGGCGTACTCTAGCGGAGAGTGGCACATTCATTGAATTTACAACTTGTATATCTACGGAACAAAAAACAAAGGTGATTTTTTGCGTGTCTAAATCTGGATACGTAAAAAGTAATAAAGAGATGTTAAAAATGTGATATATGCCGGTAAATATATCGAGTATAAATTGTATTCCAACTAATAATTTTAAATCAAAATTTATATGCCTTAACCTTATTTTTTATTCTAGTACATAAATTAAAATAAAACCAAACTAATGGGTTACTAAATACTTTATAATATATACAGCGTGAGCGCAAGTAAAGATCATTTATGCTGGAACTTTTATTAGTAGGAGAAAAAGTTGTGAATAAAAGTTGAAGTACTAATTATTTTACATAACTTTTATAAATAAATATAATATAATAAATATATAACATAATAATATAAAAGGAAAAAAGAAAGGAATATATAACCATACAGTGATCGGTAGAACGTGCGCATCATTTGTAAAATTTGTTTGTCTTTGAATTTAGTAAATCTTTCTTCTTACAAATTGCCTCTGCATGTCTAGAAACTAAAATAATCCTCATCAAATCTGCCTAAAATTTAATTGCATACGAAGAAAGGTCAAAAATATGAAACTACGCAGGAGTAAAGTATCTCATTTTTTGGATTTAGAAGATTCTTTTATTAGAAAATGTTGTTTCAAATTTAACGCTATGCCCAATTATGAAGATTCGTTTAATTTGAGCAAAAAAAAAGAAATGTAATCGTTTTTTTTCTCGGAATTACCTGTGCACAAAATTGATACTGATCATACAGCTGTCATATCCTATTCTGTATATACTTTCTGAAAGGAAATCATATGGGTACTATACCAAAGTTAGTTAGTTTCAAAAATGTTATAGCTTTGAAAAGTAAAATTTCAAATATATATGTCTTGCTTTCAAATGAAACAAAATAATAATATCTAATTGAAATTATAAAGAGCTTACTTCATAAATAACAGACCCTTAGATCTTAGATCGAGTGAGGAGAAAAGACATTCACCCCTCTTCTTACTTCGAACAAATAGAAAAAAATATTTTTTACATATACCTACGTTATCACAACATGCGGAATATCGTTACCTAGGAAAAAGTGGAAGTTATGAAAACACATGTTCTTGGTTCAATAAGTTATTATGTCTTAAAATCTACACAGACTTTTTTAGGAGGAAAAACGTTTTTGTGGTTTTTTCATACTTTTTCAGAGAAAAACCGGAGTGAGAACTTAATAATGTTATGTAAATAAACGTTTACTAATACTATTTATTCAAACTTACAATAAAAAAATAAAAATTAAAGTATGTATTTCTATATTGGTCGAAAATCGAACGTAAACATAGACTTATTATACTGATTTTCGCCTTACGATTATACGCCCTGTATGATTTATTTTATATTGTAGATAGATAGAGCTATTTGCTTTACACTGGTAATCATGGTAGCATGATTAACATATATAATAATTATAACAATTGCGCATGAATGTTAACAATTTAAATATTTCATATAAGGCGCGGCAATGTATATGCGTGGTAAACAGCACCATCTGTTATTGAGAAGCGTAACACTGTTCAAGCTATTGAGTTAACATAGGTTGAGATCTTAGATATCCCACTTATATTTTGGACCAGGAAACAGTGGCGGCACTATAGCGGCGTGGTCCAAAAGCTCAAATTTAAGCGTTGCCATTGCCTCTTATGGACGTGGTTTATCTATATTATATATAATCAATGTATTGGGCTAGCATTCCACATATACAATAATTAATAGATAGATAGATACTTTATTCGCCGAAAAATTATTTTAAAATTATTAAATATTGAAAAAAAAAAAAATTGATTTTGTAAAATTATACTATTGTCTTAATTTCAATGGCCGGCTGTGTACATACATTAAGCATTTTATGCAACTGTTTTGCAAAAAAAAAAAAAAACTATTTATCGTGACATTTTATATGAGGTTGGTAAACTCGTGGTTTTACATTTCACATTTGACATTTTTATATAAATAGGCTTTTGCATGGATTTGCGCATGACACAAGATTTGTCTTACAAACATGGAAACGTTGAAATTCCCTACACAGATAAGAAATCTTATTTTAAATAATAAATATGTAAACGTAAGTTAATGCGAAATCCAAAAAAATAATATAAAAAAAAAACACGCGTTACAATGACTTTTGTAATACTTGTACATTTGAAACTTGTATTACAACAAATATGTATCATTGTAATATTAATGTTTTAATACACTACTTTTCAATATTTTGAGCGCTCTTTGGGTTCACAAGTGTCCGCTTAAAAGAGGTTTTACTGTAACAATTGATTGTATTCTGCAGCGGCATCTTTATTTCCTTGAAAAAAAAACCTATCCAAAATAAGGTAGCAGAAAAACAGTGGCCATTCGCATTCGATATTTTCAAACATCCTAAGTTCCCATGGTTCATAATATAACCTATTTGAATCCTAATCTTAACTTTAGTAACTGAATACTATATTAGTACACACTTCTTTTGCTGTTTTGCAACCATCTCGTAAAAACCTTTTACAACCATATCTGCCTTGTAATTTACCAACAATTGTGTCCCTTGTATACTGAATTAATTTGTGTATAAATATATTAACGTAAAACCTTACATTTCATCTTTAAATACAAATAACACACAAAAAATATTATTAGAGCATTGTCCAACAGGCACCACTGTTATAATAATATAATACCTTTTGTTTCTTTTTGTTCATTTAACTTTCACTATAGGCAAATGCATGTTCTAGCGTTAAATATAGTACATTTATATACGTATTTTGTATGCAAAACACATTTTTATTTACAATCGTCTTGCTTAACAAACATTTTGATAAATTTTAGCTTGATAAAATAATTACTCTTTTTCGCGTGTCAACAAGGAGAATACTACAATATCTATTGCCATACGCCCCGCAGAAATATTTTAACGTTCGCCTATAATAAATAGTGGTGATATTTTACAGCGTTCGTGAGAATTTATTGCAATGGAATTTCGTGTCATGTCATGGTCTATTAAAAAAGGATTTTTATGTAACCGTTTGGAGTGCGGCGTATTTTTTGCTTTTTTATTTAAAAAAAAAAAAGGAAAGTCGCATTTTATAATAGTGTTTTTATCGGTTGGTTGAAACAATGCACACGTTTTAAAAATTCCTTTTGTTTTATTATTTTAGGAAGTGTTACTTCGTATAACGATGGTTTTTTAACATAATTTTTATAAATAGATTAAGATTAATTAAAAGCATTTAATAAGAGGAAATATTTAAATTATTTCTACATGTTGTACAAGGTTAAAGTAGAAACAATGTTGTAATAAAACAAATTTTAGATACAGTTTTTTTTTATGGATCTCGTAAGACATTATATTTTTAGTTTGAATTACACTTTCGTTGGCTCTGTCGGTAAAATATGAAACAAGTGAATTAGGTGTTGTCCCAAAAATCCTTTTATCACAGCTTCTAAATACAATCATCTAGGTGCAAAGGGCGAAGCATTTACTAGGGGAAATTTCGCAAAAGTAAAGTACCCCCACTGACCAACTATATTTTTTCATATTTTATAAATTATATAAAAAATATAAAATCTTTCTTGAATATTAGTTATATTATATAATATATATAAAATATATTATAGAAAATATATTAGGAAAACATTTAAAAAATATATATGTTATGTAGCATTAATAATATTTTATTGCAAATGTTTTCTCAATATATTTTTTATAACTTTGCAAGAATATTTTGCTTTGTATTTCTGTAAATATTTATTTCATATAAAAAAAAAGATTGAATTTTTGCTTTTGTACATTTGGTGCGTAGGACGAATAATATAAAATGGGTAAAATATGCATACATATTAAGTAGGTATGTACCTATTTAAATGATAGTTTAAAGATTAAATTAGATAATATATATCTAATATGATTTAATTAGTATCTAAGTTGAGCGCTGTAACTTTTCTATTAATATATCTGCGTTTTGTATTATATTGTTTGTAATATTTGTAAGTTGCAAAAGTCAACACAACACCTCTATTCATTACGGTGTCGGTGTTATATGATTTAGTATTGTTTATGCGTCTATGGATTAGGTATATAGAATGCATACGCGCACGTGCATATCATCAACGTTTTCATTCGTTTGTCCGTTACATGTTATAGTTTATAATAGTATACGATTAGGGCAGATTAGGGTTAACTGTGTAGTTAATTGTTGCGGGGTGTGTTTTAGTTTTCGTGGTGACTACGAGGTAAGCAAAACTTTGAACATGTCATGGCATTTATAAGATAATTGGAATGCTCAATATCGCTATGTACAGAAATCGTTTAATAATATAATTGTAGAATTTTATGCATCATATATGTACTGCATCTACTACCAGATAATTGTTAGTTGATTTGCTTAAGAGATTCATCTCGGTAGATAAGCGTCATAACCTCAAATAGAGGTTAGAATACGTTGTGTTGTTTTATTGTTTGAACGTAGAATGTTTTCAAATATTATGAAATAAAGTAAAAATAAGTATCGTAAGTATTAGAATGTAGCTACCACTCCAATTATTGTAAATGCTCCAACTGTATTAGTAGTGTTGATAATGTTGTACGATGTTTTATTCAGGTATAATCTAATACAATTGGCATTGTTTTAGAGGCCACAAGGAAACGCCATGAGAGCGCCACTACCGAAGATATGAAAAAAGCCATAGGGTTGTACCTGGCACCAGCCAAGGCTAGACTTAAAAATGAGTATCTTTCATTTTTATTGGCTTATTCAAATAAAAAATAGTGATTAATTTGATAAACCCTCAGTATGCCTTAAAAGATGCCAGAATTATTGATTATTAGCTTGTATGGTGAGTGTGAAAAAACAAGTTCTTGCCTTTTAGACAATTCTATGTATGTTTCAACTTTTCGTTATCGACGTTATACATTCTAAATAACCAAGAACAATTTTAGTTCATTTTGACAAATTAAATAGATTGCATAAAAAAATCTCAATTTTCATATAAATATTTTACAAATATTTTAATTGAATATTTTATCTATATTTAGAAAAAAATATGAAAACTATATTCAAAAACCTCTCACGAAAAATATTTATAAAATATATTTTTAAAAATATCTATGTAATATTTCTGGCTGTTAGGGTACTATTGTTTTGTTTTTATCAGTAAATAAAATTTAGCATAATAGATCCTCTTTTTGTTGTCTTACTGTTTAAATAGAAAGATTGCACTTATGAATCGAGAAATCAGGCATAGCTGGTTGTATGTTATATTGGTTGTATACGTATAGATCTTGGTAAAATTCAATTATATGATATATATTATTGTGATTTTTTTATAATGGATTGCTCGACTAATAGAATTCCCTTTCGCTAGATGCCTATAAAGCTTATATATAAATAAGCCCAATATGTCTGGAATACACCACTGTAGAACATGCGCATTAGTAATCTCCTCTCTTTTTAACCAACGAGTAGTTACATTTATATATTCATATCAGTAGTAGGTAGGTTGCCGAGGTGGTTGTACGTGTTATGCCATCTAAATCAATAACTTGTATATTATTAATCTTTTTCTTGATTATATATTAAATTTATAGTCTAATTGTAATCATTTAATGTATCAAATGCTTTTTTATTAATAAAAGCAGTGTAAATATCAATAAAATACACAATTATGCCGCCAAATTATTATATCAAAAACATATAAAGAGTATAAGAACTCTTACACAAGGTGAGTACACTAATTTGGAATATTTAAATCAAATATAAACTACTATGCAGTATATTTTAGATTCTTTAATTCTCAAAATAACTTTTAAATCTGTTCTTCAGTTTTTTGAAGTGAATTCATCTTCTCCAGATGAATTCACTAACCATTCCTACCAATCTATACATATTAAAATTTCAATTTCATTTACAGATATATCTCAAAGTTTCCGAAATGTTAAATAATTTATTCTCACATAATTTAAACCGAATAGACAAAATATCTCGGATATCAACGTGCATACAGCCCAAAGTATTTTAGAATGAAGTTTCCTCGCAGTGATAAATCAAAGACGTCGCAGAAAAGGATCCACACCAAAAGTACAACACCGGTATCAAGAAATCCAGGAAAAAAATCTCCTTCGAAGCATCCAAGGTGTATAATTATATTCAAAAGGTATGTTAATACAGCAAATTTCTTTTAATGTTAAAAAATATTGCCGTTTCTTCTAGGAAATAAAATCGCTCCCTCCGATTCGTGTTGTCTAGTATCTAGTATCAGTGTTAGTCGAGTCTTGATGCGAACTAGTACAAAGGGATTTATAATATATAATATTTATAGTTTAATTGGGAGAAAAATACAAATGTCATTACAAATTTTCCAAAATTATTGCAGAAACGGCATAGTCTAACTAAAATAGCTTTAACAAAATACTTGTTCACATATTTTATATTTATGAGTGTTTATACTACTCTCATTGCCGGAAAAAAATTAATTTCTGTGCACTGAGAATCTGTCGATGCTGTACATTCCTTGCAGTGTTTTTATTAATTCCATATGATTACCTAGTAAGTAATTGAGGATATTACGAATTCATTAAGTAAGGTTTTTTTTTTTTGTGGGAAAATCTAATTACGTAGGCATGCGATTCTATAATTTCGTTCTGCAGGAAGTTATTAGTAAAAGGTACGGTAGATTATTTTTATGCTTCAGAATGATGGAATATATGCATGTTTATTGAAGGATCATTTTCTACGGTTCAATCAATGTAAATAATAATTTTTTCATTTCGCATTCTATTTATTAAGTTTACATCACATATTTTTTAGCCGCTCCCAAGCTGAATGTATGCAGTAGGTACTATTGTACTTTGAGTCTGCAACAAACTATGAATATGAAATCGAGCCTTAAGCGTTTATACATACATATTTGCAACTATGGAATACCTCAGATTGACTCTTATGTGTAGATAGAAACATATAACGTTTATTTTTAAAATACGTTTATGAACTGCAGTTTTTTTTTCTCTCCCACTTTTAATATAATCACCTTGATCTATATATTTACCTTGTTAATCACACTGGTGATAATTGCAACTTTCCCAAGGTTGTTTCGCAGTGGGATTTATTGCATTTTATCTCGGTAAAATCTATTATACTTATAGAATGTTCTTCTATTTTCCACAATAGCAAAGTTATGGAAAATAGTGGGTGGGTTTTTCGGGAATGCTTTGTTACCATTAGATTCCGAGTTATAAGAAAACCATTATCAGAGACTCATAATATATAGGTCATTCTTCTAAAATAATCGTTTTTTTTTTTGTTGAACATTAAAGCAGATAGTTTTGTTTCACGTTTAATTTTACTGCAAATAAGGTTGCTGACACCAGTTGAGACTCGTAATACCAAAAAGGCAGATGATGAAATTGTGTTATTAATTTCACCTTTTTTCAAAGAAATACAAAAACTTGTACCAAAGGAATGACACAAATAGCTTTTTTGTTAAAGATTTATTGATTTTTTTGTAAAGTTACTCATTTATTCAGAGAGAAGTATCCTGATTTACCACCCATATCTCAAAGTACCGTAAGCAAGATTGAAAAACAGAAGAAAACGGGCATTTAAGGAAAACAAATAATCATCGTCAGAGTGCGCTCAATGAAGAGTAACTGAATGTTTAACTTCTTTCTGTTCAAGAAAATCCTTATATCTCCAGTAGGCTGATAGGTAGGAAACTCGAAATTAGCCAGTCTTCGGTGGCAAGAACTCTTAAAGCGCACAAATTTTATCCCTATAATTGACAATCCTCCAGGAACTTACAGAAGATGATCCGGATCGAAGACTTCAGCTTTGCGAACAAATAATGGATCTACTAGACGACATGTTGTAAACATAGAAAACGTTCTATTTTCTGACGAATCAACGTTTATGTTAAACGATGAGGTAAATCGTCAAAACTGTCGTTATTGGGCAGACAACAATCCACGATGGATGAAGGAAGGCCACACTCAACATCCAGAAAATGTCAATGTTTGGGCAGGCATTGTTGGTGATCGAGTAATAGGACCAATTTTCTTCCAAGAAAATCTCAATGGAGCGAAATATTTAGAATTCTTGCAGGAAGAACTAGTTTCGAATTTGGCTACTCTATTCCCTGATCCGCTTGAAGCTGATGTCCAGAATAGAAACATCTGGTTGACAAGTCGACAAGACAACAAGCTCCTCATTTTGCAAGACCTATCCGTGAGTATCTATGATGATGTGTTTCCAGGCAGATGGATTGGTAGAAGAGGACCTTTTGAATGGCCACTCAGGTCTCCGGATTTAACACCAATGGACTATTTCTTATTTCTTACTTGAAAGGCAAAGTTTTTAAAACCAAACCATAAGACCATCTCGGTTAATACGACCAGAGGATGCCCACAGGGGGAGTTACATCCCCACTTATGTGGAGCCTATATAGAAGGAACTCTTATGCGGACTGACGGATCTAGGCATATCTTGTCAAGGGTATGCTGATGATATTGTCATATAACGCAAGAGGCAAATTTGTGAATACCCTCTGTGAGTGCAATATTCAAAGAGGTTTGAACTTCACGAGAAGATGGTGTCAATCGATGGGACTCAATGTCAACCCCACAAGACAAACCCTAGTAGCAATTTACCAGTAAAAAAAAATCCAATCTTAGAACCATAAAACTGGCATGGCAAAATATGAGAATGGAGAGCAGAAGTTAAATATCTAGGCCTTACCCCAGACAATAAACTTCTATGGAACAAACATGAACTTGAAGTAACCAACAAGGCCAAAAGAGCTCTGATGGTGTGCAGAAACTTTGCAGGGAAAAATTGGGGATGCAACCCAAAAATACTGCTTTGGATGTATACAGCGATAGTGAGACCGATCATCACCTATGCATCAGTAGCATGGAGCAAAAGAAACTAATCTGGCCACCGCGAGAACTAACCTCTCGAAAGTGCAAAGATTAGCATGTGTATGCATAACGGGGCTATGAGAAACCTGCCCAACAGCAGCTATTGAAGTAGTATTGGATCTTGCCCCCCTCCACATAGTAGTAGAGGGTGTGGCGAAAAGAACCGCACTAAGAATGGTCAAGGAAGGAATGATTAGGCATAGGCCTCAATCTCCTGACGGTGATCAAACCTGGGATATGCCCCGGGATGATATGTTAAAAAAATTTAGCTTTGTGAAAGAATTCACCATAAAGCTAAGTAACAGGAGCGAGTGGGATCATAACACCATCTTGAACTTGAATAGAAATGCCATCAAATGGTACACTGATGGCTCCAAAACGGCAGAAGGAACTGGAATAGGAATATATGGGCCTAGAACTACATATTTCGAAAGCTTGGGAAAATACCCAAGTATATTCAGGCGGAAATACACGCTATTGGAAGATGTGTTCAGTTCATATGGAAAGGAACTATCGAAGCAGGAGATTATCATCGTGTCTGATAGTCAAGCAGCCATCAAGGCGCTGAACTCATATGAAATCAGCTGCAAGATGGTCTGGGAATGCCTAGGAAACTAAATGAGCTAGGCAAAAGAAATAAAGTAACCCTCCTGAGGGTTCGGGTCACACAGGAGTGGGAAGAAACGAAAATAACGGATAACCTCGCAGAAAAAGGGCTGGAATGCCTTTTGTAGGCCTGATCCCTTTTGCGGGTTAAGTAGCAGTACAATACTGAAGAAACTAAAAATGGAAATGGTGCAGAGAAAATCCAGTTACTGGAAAATCTCCAGGGAATGAGCAAAGTAAAATTCTTCTGGAACTTATAATCAAAGAGGTTTACAGAAATGCATCAACAATGAGTAAGAACAATGTTCGCATATTAGCAGGAATACTTTCAGGCCATTGTAGACTGAAAGGACACCTAAGTAAGCTTGGATTGGAAAAAAGATCCTGAATGCAGATTTTGTGGGGAACAGGATGAAACATCCATCCACGTCCTCTCAAACTGCGTAGCACTGTGCAACCCGAGGGCATTGTACCTGGGTGCATGTGAAATCGAAGAGGGGACTTGCCTAGACTGGGGCCCTCTGACATCCTACACTTTTTAAAAGGAATAGGATTGGAAGGCCAGCTGTAAAGCAAGCAAGAATAGGGACACTATAGATTTTTTAGGTCGCAGTGTAACACCACCCTTCTATTACATACATACATAAAACCAAACCGGAAAATATTGAGGTGTTGAAAGAACGAATAAGACAGGAGTGTAGGCTAATTTTCGCTGAAGTAATTAGAAATGTTCAAAATGAGTTTCGGTTCCGTTTAGGGTATTGTCAGGAAGTACATGGACAACATTTTGAACATTTATTGTAGAAGAGATATGATTGAGGTGAATCAGATTGTTAAATATCTTTTTAATGACATGGAATAAAAACTTGAAATTTGGTACGCATGTGTAATTTGATATACCCTTTAAGAATAGTTATAAAAAAAATTAAGGCTACCATTTAAAAAATTGTCGATGACGTCATACTCAAATTGGACACCTGTATAAAATCTTTCTCAGACTGAAAAAGTGGGCAATTTAAAATACTAATCGAAGTGTCCGCGCATATTAATATATAATAATTTATTCCAGATTACAGACTCACACTGTATTTAAGGGCAATTACCCATACAGTCTTAAAATAAAATAATATGGAAAAAAACGTAATTTATGATTTTATCATCTTTTTAAGTAAAGCGTTATATATTCTGATCATGCAGTGTGCTCCTCTTGTGCAACACATTACGTCGTAGGTACGATAGTTTTGCTTGCTCACAGACCATGGAACGTGTTACTAGAGGAAAGTCTACACAGTATAATATCTACATATATATAAAAAGAGAATCACATGCATAGCTGCCTACCGCGATTTCGAATACTTTTAAATATTCTTTCCGCATTTTTTTAACGCTAAATCAAATTTTGCAACCCAAATGTATGTACATATAAAAAGATAAAAAAGCATTTTCTACTCGTCCGCTATCTATGTATGTATATGATATTAAAAAAAGGCAGGTAGATTTTTTTTTCTAACATCTACGCGATTTTTAATCTTTATCTTAAATGGATTAAAGATTCAGAAAACTTTCACGTACAGGAAATATGTAATTATAATTTTTCTCTCTATTTAACCGTGTTTACGTCATTAATTTTCTTACAACTAGACGCGTTAATTCATCTTAGGAAACGAGTAGATTGAACTGATTTAATAGGCTAAATGGATTTTTAAGTTTGAAAAGGTGATGGGTCTATAATGAGATTTTTTACGATTTTCTACTTCAATTATAACAGTTTTTATTACTATTTTTAACTGGAGAGATAATTATTAACAGAATGAAAAAGCTTTTTTGTAGCAAATGTATGCAGGTGAAAGTATAATTTAATTAAAAAAAAAAAAAGTGGTAACTAGATTAAAAAAAAGATTTACTTAATATTACAACACAACTATACACGACTCAAAACGAATACTATTTACATTATTTTTCTTTTAAATAAATTTTATATGCATTTATACATTTATCCAATAATAACAGACTACACATTAAGCATTGGATGTGTCAAACAAATAATATACATAAATTTTAACAATTTAAATTGATATTAAAACACTATTATTATAAGAATAGATTGTCAAGACTTATAGACTAAAATAGAAAGACAAACACATAGTTAAAGGTCAGAGTCGTTCAGGTATTCTTTAAAGGATTAATAACTCTTTGAAAGCAACATCGCTTTATATTTTTATCTTAAAAAGCAGCTGTAACATTACTTATTGTAAACAGTAGTGATAGGTTGCTACGAAGCAAATTGCTACTTTGTAGCAGCTAATAACCGTTAGCAGTTTGTAGCAGCTATTCAATATCAAAAGAAGCTGTACTTTCTGTCTTGCACGCCTCCTAGGTTATTTTGTCATAAAAGTTTCTAAATATATGTCCAAACGTTTGTTTATAAAGTTATTAATGTTTAATAATAAATTATGAACTATGACTAACACGAACAACTTAAAAAAGTTTGTGGACGGAAATAAACTGTTGATATTATTTGTACAACCCCCATGTCGACAGCAGAATGTGTCCCCTATTCTTGCTGCTTTACAGCTGGCCTTCCAATCCTATTCCTTTTAGAAAGTGTAGGATGTCAGAGGCCCCAGTCTACGTAATCTCCCTCTTCGATTCACATGCACCCAGGTACAATGCCTCGGGTTTGCACAGTGCTAACGCAGTTTGAGAGGAGGTGGATGGATGTTTCATCCTGTTCCCCACAAAATCTGCATTCAGGATCTTTTTTCCAATCCAAGCTTACTCAGGTCCTTTCAGTCTACAATGGCCTGAAAGTATTCTGTTAATAAGAACATGTTTCATACTCAGGTTGATGCATTCTGTAAACCTCTTCTGGTTATAAATCCAGAAGAATTTACTTTGCCTCATTCCTGGAGATTTTCCCAGTAACTGGATTTTCTCTGCTCCATTTCTGTTTCTGTTTCTTCAGTATGGTACTGCTACTTAACCCGCAAAAGGGTTCAGGCCCTACAAAAGCATTCCAGCCCTTTTTTGCGAGGTTATCCGTTATTTCGTTTCCTTCCACTCCTGTGTGACCCGGAATCCACAGGAGGGTTACTTATTTCTTTTGCCTAGCTCATTAGTTTCCCTAGGCATTCCCAGACCATCTTGGAGCTGATTTCATATGAGTTCAGCGCCTTGATGGCTGCTTGACTATCAGACACGATGATAATCTCCTGCTTCCGATAGTTCCTATCCATAATGAACTGAACACATCTTCCAATAGCGTGTATTTCCGCCAGAAATATACTTGGGATTTCTCCCAAGCTTTCGAAATATGTAGTTCTAGGCCATATATTCCTATTCCATTCCTTCTGCCGTTTTGGAGCCATCAGTATACCATTTGATGGCATTTCTATTCAAGTTCAAGATGGTGTTATGATCCCACTCGCTCCTGTTACTTAGCTTTATGGTGAATTCTTTCACAAAGCTAAATTTTTTTAACATATCATCCCGGGGCATATCCCAGGTTGATCACCGTCAGAGATTGAGCCTATGCCTAATCATTCCTTCCTTGACCATTCTTAGTGCGGTTCTTTTCGCCACGCCCTCTACTACAATGTATAGGGGGGCGCCCTCAAACGCATTAAGACTTTTCTGAGTAGCACAATGTCAGAAGATCGACCGAACGCATTTTTACAACAAAGTCATAGATGTCTTTTCCAGCATGAAAAATAGGAGAATGGAATTTATGTACAAAAAATAGGCAAGTTTTCTCATATTGTGCCCACCCTCTTTCATAACTCACGAGCCGCCACTGCTAGAAATGTTGTATCGTTTGCAAACATAACTGCATCGGCAAGCGATACGTCATTTACATACAAAATATATGAGAGGTTTTTTTGAAAGAATGCTCTGATTTATCACATCAAATGCTTTACCAAGATCCAAATAACGCAGGTCAGACCACTGCCAAGCTTTTACATAAAATATTTAAAAATCTTGTACCGCGATTTACAGTTCGCGAAGTTCCCTTGTAAGATCCCAATATAAATCATTCTTATCTTCAACACAGTGTATAAATAACTGTTTCTAATAGAGATGGCTCATGCGGTATATTTAGAATCCATTGTAACTGTACATACCTTAAGAATTTTTGCCTTCTTATTTATATTAAATAAGGCATACATATATTTACAGATATTTCTAACAATTATAGGTGTACATGCAAGTAGGAACATAACATAAATAATGTGGAGAGAAAAAAAAAATAACATCTCAATGTCATTACTCTCAAATCTCACGGATGTATCATTGAAACTAATGGCATGGTGGTAATGCCAGGTACAGAGTATAAGTATTCTTGCTATTTAAACTAGATTATAATGCACTTCAAAAGGACGTGTGAAAATATCTGTTTTAATAATATAATGCCAGTGTTTTTTACCTTGTAAGGTTCAGATGCATAAATGAATAGATAATAGTCCTGTGTATTATAATATTCTGATACCTCGGTTTTATATCTCCAAGTTTAACAGTTATTTATGTGTAATAATAATCAACTTGAGTTAAAAAAAATAATCTAAATATAAAATAACTAGAATTGCTTTTTTACCTCGATAAATTGAATGAAATTATTTGTTTGAATACATTTGAAGTGAGTAAATAATATGTTAAAATTGATTTTGAAATACTTGGAAATAATTACATCATACATAAATACATAAATGATAAATATTTGTGGTTTCAATGAATGGGAATGACAAAATCTATTTTGTTCGCGTTGCAAAATCACGTTCACAATGCCCTAGTTTTCTGGGGCACACGCCGAAGTTTTACAAATTTATAATGCATTCTCATATCGGCACCGCCCAAAAACGTATTTATAAAGTTTTTAGAAAATATTTTAATAATTTAGGGGTGATGCGTCTTTAATCGCAGACAATTTATTAGTTAGTGGTGTATAATGTAATTGTAGAATTTTGTGGATACGTTGGTGCTGGATTTATCACTTCTACGTTGATGTGTTTAAATAACAAAATACACAAAACCCTTTTTTTTGGTAATTTCATATATTTACATAGTAAGATATTTACAAATGTATTATCGCTTGAAATGTCGGAACAGAACTGCTTATTACAATATGGTTTTGAACTAGTAGTCCCTTGTCACACTGACCATTTTCCCTTGGTGGGGTTACAAAAGTGATTGTGTGTGGTGTATAAAGTAACTCTAGTGGTCGTAAATTACAAATGAAGAGGGTGTCTACAGAATAAAGAAAGAATCGAAAAAGGAAAGAGTCTTCACTATTAACTTCTTAGAACTGAAGGAACTAAATCTAAATATGAGGACGTAACAAAACTAAACTATGGAGTCGGGTTAGGACAAAACAAATGTATATAATTATGTTCTAAACAGTTATTATAATCGTTCTTTGGGCATGGTTTTTATTAATAGTTGTTAAGCCGGTTGTTTTTAACAAAAACTTAGTCACCGGTGCATGAATTGTTACTCCAAACTTCAATTTCCTTTCCTGCTTAGTTAACATGATAATACTAACGCAAATGGCATATTATTTATGGAAAATGTTTCGTTTACTTAGCTGATATGAGCATACATAAAGATTTATGTAACTTTCTGTATGTTTATCGAGCATTTCCTTGTTATAATCTAAGCTGTAATATTTGTTTTTCCAAATACACTATACTTATAGTAGTAATATAGCAGAATAAATAGAATTAACCCTTAAGGCCAATGTACGATTTCCAAAATACGGAAATCGAAACGCAGTCACCGGTCAGCCAATCAGCACCGCCCGCGCAGCACGACTATTTATTGCGTAGCAATTGATAGTCGCGCAATAGAGTTTCAATTTTTAGTTAAGACAAATGTCGCTTGGGGCGCTGGCTGCGATCCCCTCCCCAATTACTTGCTCAGCTGATGGATATATTTACAATTATTTACACACGGATTACGATTTGAGGTTAGTTCGTTAGTTGTCAAGTCGTCGTATGCTTTTCATAGTCATTTATATTATATTCAATCAGTTATTGTGACTTTTGAAAATGTGGTGTTTTATTGTTGTGTACGAAATTGTAATAGGGCTAGTAGAAAGAAGAGAACGTATATTCTTCCAAAAGATATCAACGTGAGTTACATCTTGAAATCTCCCGTACAGTGTAGCCAATGTAAACATCCCTCTTTCGTGTATTCTTCCAAGGCACTCATTGTTAAAAAATGTTATCACCCATCACTCTCCTAGGAGTAACTGCGAAGAGGATGACACAGAAGGGGCCTCTTTCGTCACTACAAGAATATGGTCATGCTGGAACCGAAATCGAGGAGAATGAAGAGGGTTAACAGCATTTTATTTATTTACTCGGACAAAAAATGTAAATAAAATTTTAAAAGGTATTGACTGGAGAAATGTTGATGATAAAATTAAGCAAGCATTGTTCTATTACAATAAAAGGTGCAAACAAACACATGAAACTATGTCATGTGCTTATGTATGTATACATTATATAAGGTGAGTTTTTTTTTATCTTGAGACAACGGAATATCTCTAAAACACTGCATCAAATCAAAAAATAGATCTCAATAAGATTTGTAAAAGTTAGATAACAGTAAAAAAAACTCGTTCTTTCGTTCATTTAATATTTAATATATGATTACTAGTTTCAGCTTTTAAAAGCCATCTTCAGATCAACGTCAAAAAGGTAAAATTGTCTATTATCAAGTTAAAAAACACCAAACATGAAAATAAATTAAGTGGACACCAACAATTATAAATATAAATTAAATATAAATTTAAATATAAGAAAAAAAAAAGATTTGTTATAATGTAGAGGGCTCACTGAATGGTGCCGAACTCGACCCCCCCGGAGTGGGAGGGGAGGGGCAACTTTGAAATCTTAAATGGGAACCCCCATTTTGTATTGCAGATTCGGATTCTACACCATCAAGTATGTAGTTTTTGTTTGAAACTTTTTTTCGATTCGTAACAGATTGCGCTGTAATCGCAAAAAAACACGCGTGTAAACGTCTAGATAAAATACACAAAAAAGAGAAGCAAGCAAACATGAATTTTGTGTTTTTTTTTTTTATTTTAACATTAAATAACATTTCAAAAAGCCATGTGTTCGAAACTGTGCCCCTTCACTTCGATACATTTATTTATTCGCAATTCGAATGCTATTCAACGATACAAAACCGTACTTTATTCAGTACTTGACAAGCTGTGAATACTTACACATTGTCCGATCCCCATTTAGATTATTAATTATTAATAATCCAATACAAATTAGTTAGTGTTGAATATTTGAACAGTAATGGAGGCTAAAACGTTACAAGAGAGAATTGAAATGATTTACATCCATGGAGAAAGTGGTAGGAATATCGATGATGATGTTAATCTTTATTCACAACGTTTTCGACAAGGTGCGATCGCGCGCTTCTTTTTTACGAGTCGTTTCAACAGTTCTCTAGCGAAGGAAACTGTACAGCCAAGAAAACGTAATCGCCGAAAAACAATTGCTGCTGCTCTTGGCGATAAGACATTATCATCAGCATACACTTGGTAATATATCTAGACATATCTTGTCAAATGTATGGAGATCAGTCGGCTCGCATAGAGCGACGTAAATCAAGCCATCTATTAACTTGTAAATATGTGTAATATAAAATGATGCTATAGTGCCTTTTTGTGCAGTTTTAGGTTCTCAAAATAACTTTATAAATATTCAGGGTTCGTTGCATAGGTATCACTAAAATATTGATTTGGAAACATATGTAATAACGTTAATAAATACTGAAATAAAATAATATTATTAATTTAATAATATTACTTGTAGTAAATTAGTATTTTTTTTTTATTTCTATAACATAATAAGTATTTATGGAAATTATGAAAAAAGGCTAAATTACTCATACAGTAATACTACTACACAACATGCCCCATCCTATTAGGACCTCTGTAGGTTAACCCGTTAATCGTAGGGCGATTTCATGTTTGCTTTTTTTTTAAGTCAGTCTGATAGGCCCCCAGCTTAATGTATATCCCGTACCATCTAAATAACAGGATTCTCAATTATTACGACAAACTTAAAAGTGATCCTGAGTTATTTTTGATCATAAAAGTTCATATGACTATATGTCCAAAACGGTTTGGTTTTAAAGTTATTGAATGTTTAATAAAAATTATGAACTATGACTAACACGATTTAATATCACAGTTGGTTCTTCAAAAAATTATTGTGTTGAGAGGGAATTGTTTATTTTTCATTTCAATATTGTCAATAGTTGTCAGAGTATTCATTCAGTTTATTGCCAGTTTTTCTTTCTAAAATGAATTACACGAATGCTGAGATGTGTGATATGCATTTCGTTACGGTCTTAGCAATGAAAATTCGCGTGCTGCTAACGTCTTTATGAAGAACCATACCCGAGACCGTATCATCCGCCATCATTCAATATTTGGCCGTCTTCACAACGTCTTAGTGAAACGGGAAATTTAAAAAAAACGAGACGACTGATAACGGCCACCATCTACAGTGAGAATCCACAAGTTGAAGAAATGGTATTAAATGAAATTGAGGAACATCCTACTACAAGCACCAGAAAATAGCGTTTGCTTTAAACATTAGCCGCGGCACAGTTTGGGAATATTGAAGATCAAACTGTTTATTCATATCACATTCAACAGGTGCAAGCACTTTTTGCCGGCAGATTTTCCGCAAAGAGTGGGCTTTTTTGTCAAATGGATGCAACACAAAATCGCACAAAACCCTGACTATCTTGTCTTCAAATTTCTCCACCGACGAGGCTACTTTCTCTTGAAACGCGATTATTAATTCATAATAATCACATATGGGCCGAAAAAAATCGCACGAACTAGTGAATGTTCCGTCATCAACATCAATTCTCTGTCAATGTATGGGCCGGAATTGTGTGGAGATCACTTGATAGGTCCACATTTTTACCGATGCGGTTAAATGGAGAGGTATCAGCAATTCCCTTGAAGAGGGTTACCACTACTGCTGGAAGAAGTTCCGTTGCAATTAAGATTACAAAATGTATTCTTATGGCAATGAGGTGTCCAGCGCATTTTAGTTTAGTTGCTCGCGAGTTTTTTGACAATACGTATCCAGATCGGTGGATAGGAAGCGGGAGGTCCACCAACCATGGCCTCCTCGGTCTTCAGACTTAAATTCTTTGGACCTTTTTTCTCTGGGTCACCTTTAAATCATTAGTTTACTACGACTCCATTGAAAATGTCGATGAACTGAGAAATCGTATTATCGCAGCTTTTTCAACACATTCGAAATACCCCTGGTATTTTAGAAGGACTCGCCAGTCACTACGACGAAGGATAGAAGGTTGTATTGCAGTTGGGGGCGGTCATTTTCAACAGTTATTAATATAAGTTAATGTTGTTTTACTAATTATTTTGTTAATAATTTATAATAAAAACATTAATTATGTTAACTTACTATTAAACATTGTACAACTTTAGAACTAAGCGATTTTGGACATATGTTCTTATGAACTTTTATGATCAAAATAACCTCAGGAATCAGCGCTTAAAGTTTGTCGCATATATTGAGAATCACCCTGTATATACTGTTAAATATTGAATGAAAATATTACGATGGCATATGGGCTTAGATCCAGAAGGCCAATAAAAAAAACATAATAAGTAAAATTTCAATCAATCAGCTGGTATCTAACACTCTTAAGGAGAATCTGTTACAAAACACCAACAAAAGAGCTTCTTATATTATTCGAAGGTCTTTACCAGCATTTCAATGGCATTAGGAGCAAAGCAACGGTATTATACAATAAACACAGCAAAAGACATCGATCCATGAGACCTCAATCGAACGATATTGTTAATTGTATACATACATTATACGTAAATAGCGTATAATAACTTGGAACTATTCCGAGACAGTTAACTTTCACGTTGACCTAAAGCATATTTGAATCGGTAACACAGACGATAATTAAAAACCGCACAGCATTCAACCTATTACAAGAACAAGACAAGTTTTGTATAGGCGCGGGTACTTGCGGCAAATAGTACAATACCACCTGCTCCACCCTCTTTGACAATCGTTGCTTGTCCCGGTTTTCTGCTTGCTCGCAATCAAGTGATCCTAGCAACAGAGAGTAACGCGTGTTGGTGTTTCAGAGTTTATTGTGTTTGCCCCGCAGGATTATCGTATATATTGATAAACGACGCACCTTTAAAGTATATCAGAAGGTAACGAAAATAAATGCTTAAATACTAGAGTATCTTTTTCTTGGTAGTGGACTCTTAAATGGAAATTATAATTGCGTTCCTCATCATCTGTACCGTGTTTATGAATGTCAGATTTAATAAATTAGTGTGTACATTAGTCAAAATTGCAGATGTTTCTGATTCGCGCGCGGGTCATTGTGTTAATATTACCAAAGAGGTCAAGGAAAGCGGTATATTTTGTGTGTTTATTTTTCGTAATGTTTGTGTAATGGATCGTACATACGTGTAACGATTACTGCGGGCAAAACGAAAAATAAAAAACCTGAATTGAACCGTGGTGTCATGACTTGTTTTATGATGTAATTGATCGTGTAACTAACATTAACAAGCAAAGTCACTCGATTGGTTACCCCTCCGATTTTGATAAAATTTTATAATAATAATAATAATAATAGTGTATTTATTATAAGACACTTAAATGGTGTATACAGTGTGTTAAAAAAAGGTTGTCGGATATTTTACCCAATTATATAGTACTGGTGGAAATAAACAAAAAAGTCTTAGTCAACATGGGTCCGCAATTCAACTGTTTTTGACATATAGTCGATTGCATATTTTAAAATAAAAAAAAAACATTTTTCGATTTTGAGAATAGTTCCCTTTGTCAAACAACTGATTTTGACTTAAAATTAGTTCTGTCAGACATCTGTCATCAGATTATTCATCATTTGCGTCAATTTTTTTTTGTTCTCAAATTATGCATAAGTACACAAATGCAGAAATGGCCGATATGCATTTTTAGTACGGTCGTGCGAATGGTAATGCCACTGAAGCACGGCGTAGTATGCCGAAGAATTTCCAAATCGATTGTTACCGAGTGAATAAGATTTCTCAAGACTTCATATCCGGCTGTCCGAAACTGATTCATTTAAAATTAATGGTGGTTCTGGTAGACCTAGATCAGTTTCTCTCCCGCAGTAGAATTAGATATTTTGAGACGGGTAGAAGAACAACCAAAATATTAGCACACCGAAGACTTGCCGCAGAACTGAACGTCAGTCATCTCTCATTTGGAGAATTCTGCGGAACAGCAAGCTCTATCCCTACCACATTCAACGCGTGCAAGTTCTTGCTCCTCTCGATTATGATGCACGTAGGGTTTTTTGTCATTGGGTTTTACACAAAGCTGGCAGAAACTCCTATTTTGCGACTCAGATTTTATTTAGTGACGAGGCTGGGTTACAATTTTCATAACAATCACGTCTGGGCAGATGAAAATCCCGATGCTGTTGTTGAACTGCATCACCAAAACGTTTTTCGCTAAATGTTTGGCTTGCTATTTTTGGAGACTGTTTAATTGGTCCAAGTATTTCTCCCTAATCGTTTAACGGGAACAAGTAATACTTGGATTTTTTTAAGAATGAATTAACCGTTTTATTGAAGACGTGCCACTTTTTAACAGATTAAATATGTGGTTATGCACGATGGAGCTCCTGCGCATTTTTCCATCGTAGTTAGAAATTTCTTAATCAAGATTACAACGAGAGATGGATAGGACGGGATGACCAACTGCATGGGCCTCCTAGGTCCCCTGACCTGACACCTCTAGACTTCTATGTTTGGGGCATCTAAAACAATTAGTGTACGCACGATCTGTAAACAATTTGGCAGAACTCAGGCAACGAATCGTTAAATGGTTGCGAGGAATTCGGAGACTCCAGGAATTTTCGAAAGATTGTGTCGATCTTTCATAAGAAGGTGTGAAGCGTGCTTAGAAATGAACGGTGGACATGTAGAACATTTCTTTAGTTTTACTTTAAATAAACATTTGTGTAATTTACATTGCGATCAGGAATTTCTTTGAAATTTTTATCCTACTAAAACAATATGCAATCGACTATATGTCAAAAACAGTTGAATTGCGGACCATGTTGACTAAGACTTTTTGTTATTTCCACAGTACTACAATTGGGTAAAATATCCGACAACCTTTTTTTAACACACTGTATAATAGAGTCAAAAAAAAACAATGAAAAGGAAAGAAAATCCATCACCGCTATAGCACTAATAAGTAAATAGAGAAAAAAGTACAAATTCAAGTAAAAGAAATGAAATAAAATATGGGTGGCAATAATAAACAAAACAAGTTACATTCTAATTAACTAAAGTTGATACTATGCTAAAACAAATTAGAACAAATATTCTATTGTTATTAAACAAATAAAAAAGAAATTGCAAAAGAAATATAAACTTAAATTGAAGACTAAACTAATACATTCTATTAACAATTTTTTTGCAGGCATGTAGAGCAGTGAGAAATAATCGACCAGTATTTTTTTTATTTTTAGCTGCCGATATTCACTTATAGGGAGATATAGACTCCTAAAATTAAACAATTTCCACGATATCTTTGAAACTAGAAGAGATATCGATCTGAATTAAAAAGGAAAATGTTCTTCTTGGCAATTCGGACATTTTGATTTAATAAAGAGATCATTGGTGGATGATGGGGGTTCTAAGGGGTTAATTTTTTTTCTATAATTCATAAGCCATAATTACTCATTCATATACTTGTAATTGCTGGTTTATGAATGATTAATTATGGCTATGAATTATAAAATAGATAAAAAATGTGGACACAAGTTAAAAATAATTTTAAAAATGTAAAAAACTGAAAAAAAAATAAAAATGGTTAATAAATAGAAATTGCAAAAAAAAAAATCATAGAGCGGTAAAAAAAATTAAAAATGTTACAGAATTTTTTTTAAAAAATTAATAAATATTTTTCAAAAAAATATTTAAAAAATAAAAATTGTTAAAAAATGACGGCGATAAAAATGTTAAAGAATTTTTTTTAAAAAAATTAATAAATAATATTTTTTAAAAAAAATCGGCCAGAATAGAGAAAGAATTTTTTTTTAAAAAAAATAAAAAATATTTTTTAAAAAAATAATTTATTATATTAAAAAAAATTAAATAATTTTAATTTAAAAAAAAAATTCTTTAACATTTTTATCGCTGTCATTTTTTAACAGGTTTTTTAGCAATTTTATTTTTCAATAAGATTTAATTTTCTCACGATTGTCCCTGTTTTATATTTTTTATTTTTTTAGCTATTTATAATTCATAAACTGTACCAATAATTAATTTCAGTAGTTTCTTTTTATTTTCCCAAAACTATTTTATTCGTTTTTTCTTCAAAAATATTTTACCTCAATTTTTTTTTGATTTTTATTTATTTAATTCTTAACATTTTTTTTTGATAATTCCCCTTGTTTAATTTATTAATAGGTAAAAAGTTTGAAAAAAAATTATAACTTCACAGTTAAGTTCATTACTCATTATTTCTTCCAATGCTTATTTAATAGATAAAAAAAAAACAAAGAAAGCTATGAGAGAGGTATTCCAAATTCAATAGTAAAGATAAATAAATATCCCCTTCAATCCCTTATTATTATTATTATTATTATTATTATTATTATTATTATTCATACATATTTCTTTGCCGCTATTTAAAAGAACCATTGTTTTCCTTCATTGATATAATACTGCTTGAAGAAATGGTTCTGTTAATTAGCGGCAAAAAAATATTTCTTTGTTTCAAAGAACCATTTTTTTTTCTGTGTGCACTCCTTGTACTTATTCGGGTATTCAAATATAAAGATTTTTTAGACGTTTCTAAGATTTTACATTCATACCCAAGATCAAGAGCAGATTTCATGTTAGCAATGAAAAATATTGGTTTACAACCCGCGAATCAGTGGAACAGAGCCTATTCTTGGGGATTCCGGCTTTCAATGTTATAAATATACCTTCCGAGAGAAGTTAAAGGCAGAATCATTCTGTTGTCTAACGTTTTCGCGTTGTACTTCCGCTGTACACAGCGTTAGATAAGTGATTTCTCGACCATTTAACCATCTTAAGATAAAATCCGAATCTCTTGTAAAACCACGTCTCGTATTAAACCTCCATTTTAATAAACATAGCTAAGTAAATGTGTTTCATTAAATAGGACAGTGATGGGTTGTTGTGAACCAGCAATGAAAAGTAGATCCCGGCTTTTCAATGTTGTAAATATACCTTCCGAGAGAAGTTAAAGGCAGAATCATTCTGTTGTCCAGCGTTTTCGTGTTGTACTTCCGCTGTATACGACGTTAGATAAGTGTTTTCGCGATCATTTAACCATCTTAAGATAAAATCCGAATCTTTTGTAAAACCACGTCTCACATTAAACCTCCATTTTAACAAACGTAGTTAAGTGTGTGTTTTATTAAATAAGGCAGTGATCGATTGTTTTGAACTAGCAATGAAAAGTATTGGTTTATAACCCACTAATCAGTCGAAAATAGTATATTTTTGCCGATCCCGGCTTTTCAATGTTATAAATATACCCTCCAAGAGAAGTTAAAGGCAGAATCATTGTGTTGTCCGACGTTTTCGCGTTGATTTTCCTTACACCGGCGTAGATAAGTGATTTCTCGACCATTTAACCATCTTAAGATAAAAGATCCAAATCTCTTGTAAAACCAGTCTCACATTAAACCTCCATTTTAATAAACGTAGTTAAGCAAGAGTGTGTTTTATTAAATAAGACAGTAATCGATTGTTGAGAACAACAATTGTGGATTCATAACAATGTATATAACGACAAATACTATCCACACCGTATGTTATAAAGGTACACACTTGCACCAATAAATGACTGTCTAATTATAATTATAACACACATGCATGTTTAATAATAACATATATGCATATTACACTTTCTATTTTATTAAAATTAATACAACATTCGCCAACAACACGGATACATATTTTAATCGACAAACCAGCTTTATAAACGTAAGAATGTTATACACTTTACAGCAAAAACTAGATGAACAAAACCACACACAATTACAAAGTACATATTCAATCTCTTCGAGATAAAGCGATGCAAATGTCCTGCGACGAATTCACGATTCGCCTGAAGTATGGAGAAGACGAGCCACACAGCGATAATATTATAGGTACACTTTTCATGATATTTACGCGTTAGGCACGATTTCGAACTATCGAAAGTGGAGATTCGCGCAATTATCTATCTTGACATTATACTTATGCTGAAAGCACAGTTTAAATTATCTATCTGGGAGTGTGTGGCTTGAGTTTTTTTTCTTCCGTTCTTCTCGTAGTGAGGGTATTGTGATCTTATAATGGTTTTCAGCCTGTGGAATGGCTGAAATTAATTACCATCGTGAAGCAATAGGTTGCGACAGGATGATACGATGCAAAAGGTGAATCACGACTGATAGAAGCTTAAAATAACTGCATTTATTTATGTAAATATCTGGTAATTCGTGGTAATAACGCTGGAAGATGTTGTGTGTGGGATTAAATACATTTTAGTTCATAAATAGTTGGGATGGTTATCGAGTGGTAAAATAGAAATTGTATAAGTATGTATTTCAAAAAATGATTGTTAAAAGATATGGTAATATTCGGAAAAAATATTATTGTATTTGTTAGTTTAAGTAAAATTATATATACTTGATATTGAATACTATAAATAATTGAGACACAGATATGAAATAAATACTATGCAAAGGTGTTTCTTGTGTTTTTATCTTTTGTTTTTCCCTGTTAAATATGTAGGCATTGGAAGAATGAGTAATAGAGTTAAATATGAAGTTAATATTTTTTTTTCGTTTTAACTTTTTACCTCTTATTAAAAATAACTACGGGAAATTATTCTTTTTAAATGTTAACAAGTAAACATTTAAAAAAAAATCAAAAAATAAAAATTAATTTATTTATAAATTAAAATATTAAAAATTAATAATAAATTAAAATATCAAAAAAAACAGTGAAAGAAGTTTTTGAAAATAAAAAAATTTCGAATTTTTTAAATTATGAGTTATTAATTATGAATTATAAAAGAGATAAAAAAGTGAACAAAAAGTTAAAATAGTTATAAAAAATATATTTAAAAAAACGTAAAAAGGGGTAACGAAAAAAATAAAATTTAAAAAAGTCTAAAAAAATAATTTTTTTCAGTTATGTTACTTTTTATTTCTTTTCAGCAATTTTTATTTATTAACAGTTTTTAATACTTAAAAAAGTGAAAATACCTTAAAGTTTTTTTTATATTTTTTAGCAGTTTTACCTTTTCCACTTTTGTCCCCTCCCCTCACGTCTTTTTAACTATTTTTAACTTTTTGTTCACAATTTTTATAATTCGTAAACCATAATCAATAATTCATAAACTATAACCCATAACTCAAAACTTGTAACATATGCCCAATAATTCCAGAATTTTCTTTTTATTTTTTCCAAACCTTTTTAACTATTTCTTTCAAACATTTTTAATTTTTTTTTAGTTGTTACTTTTTATTATAAAAATTTAAATTAAAATAAACATTTTTTTTATCTATTTTTAACATTTTGCCAAATTTGTTACCTCATTTTTACATTTTTCTTTCAACTTTATGAACGTTTTTTTTTTGAAATATTTAATCTTTTTATAACTATTATAAAAAATCTTTAAAAGTACGGCATTTTTCAAACGTATTTCCGCCATATTGGATCCGCCATTTTGTTTTCCTAAAAACCACTGTCAGATTCGAATTCAGCGAAAACCTCAAAATCTTTAAATAGAAATGTCTGTTACAAAAGAAGCTTTCTTGTCGAAGTTTTGACTTTGAAATACCCAAACAATTCAAAACTTGGCATGTGTTATATACCGAATTTCAGAAATTTCTCTTATTTTTTCCAAAACGTTTTTAACAATTTTTTCAAACATTTTATTTCTTTTTATATTTTTTTTAGTTTTTTAACTTTTTCTTCTGCTTTTAAATTTTTAAAAATAATTCTCATTTTTCATTTTCATTATTCTTAAAAAAAACAATTCAAATCATTGAATCCCGAAATAAAAAATTTAAATTAAAATATTTTTTTATCTATTTTTAACATTTTTCCAAATTTATTACGTCATTTTTATAGTTTTTAAATTTATGAACGCTTTTTTCAAATATTTCATTTTTTTATTATAATCATTACCTAAATAACCCCATTTTTCTAACGTTTTTTTTTCCCCGCCATATTGGATTCAAGGTTTTGTTTTTCCAAAAACCACTGTCAGATATGAATCCAGCAAAAACTTCAAAACCCTGCCAATAAAAAAAAATCTCTGAAATTTCATATTTTTAGAGATATGTAGACACCCCCAGCGGCTTGATCGTGCCGCTCTTATCAGAGATGAAAGGGTACAGAACCTCAGGTTCACACCCTAGTTGAGATGTAGGTTCCTAGTCCTAGTCCTAGATATGTAGAAACTTGAAATATTTTCTAATGGATATTTTTGACATCCTCAAAAATTAAGATAGTTTATACTGACCGCAAATTCTGTTTTTCCTAATGTATAACTTCACTAAAGGCCGTCGGACACAATGCTAAATTATGTACACAATATTGAACAAAAAATTTAATACTAAATTTAGTATGGTGTCAGACAGGATGTTTGTTCTAAATTTAGTATGAAATAATTTGGAACTAAATTTTTTAAAACTTGTTCTAAAAAATGCATAATATGTATCCTCAATTGCGCGCGCAAAATGCATTTAAGTTCATGTGCATTTTAAACATAACGTGACCTAACGAACATAACAACCTTTGAGATAGAAAAGTTTACAGTTTTTTCTCTTTTGCTGTGCTGCTTATTTTCTTCTCGATAATGTGCACTTCATCATCATTATTGCTATTACCGACGCAATTGAATAAATAAGTATGTTATTTTTGCACGGCATTTTGTATAGTATAAATGTGGTATAAATATGAAAAAATTGTTAAAGGAAACAATATAACCTCATTCACCGTCACTTGCCAGATACGATTGACAGCTGACGTTTTGATATTTGGTGCGCATGCGTTAATACAAAATTTTCATACTGAATTTATAATGGTGTCGGACGCAACTGTGACATGAGCATACAATTTATTATAAAAACAACTAAACTAAATTTCATCATTAATTATGCACTAAATTTAACATAAAATTTGGTATCGTGTCCGACGGCCTTAAGTTTCTTACCGACAAACAAAAAATATATTAATCCTCCTCTCTCACCAATTCTTATCTCACATCATACTTTTTTTTTGTAACACCACATCAATACAAGAATTTCTTATTTGTCCCATGTTTAATATTTATTAGTTATATATACCTAAAATTTTATTTACGCGAATACACACATCATTGTGCATATTTTTTTCTATTTAATTTCAATCTTATATCATCAGCAGGAAATTATCCAATTTACAGCTAATATATACTAATAATGACTAAACCAACCATTTATGGTTTAAAACTAGTATTCTAAACCTCGAATTACGACTTAATTTAATCAATTAATCATCATATATTAAATATGTACATACAGCAAAATCGCTAATAACTAATTATATGACTGTGAAATAAAAAAAACTCATTTAGTCTAGCAAAATAAATCCAGAAAAGGTAGCAGGATTTCCAGAATAATTACGGCTTGAAAAACATTTTAAACAATATCGAATCGGTAGCTTGGAATTTCTGACCTTATGTACACATACATAATACAAACATACACAACCCAAAGTGTTAATACGCCAATATTACATGTGCAAAGTAAACTACGGCGCGAACACTTAATAATAGTTACATGCTGTAAATACAAAATTTTGCCATATTACATCTGCAAGCTTGTTTGACGCATCTAGATTAACTAATGCACAGACAGATACGTACATATAAATTTATTAAACGCTTATAAATGGAGTGTTTCACTTCGAAGTTTATACCGGTGGGGATTCACGAAAAGTCGTTATACCTTCACTATTAAGAGTCGGAACTATAGGAGGAAAGAATGCATTGAGAACAGATACCTGACGTTCATACATCGTGTTCAGTTCTTGTGATTACCGCCTGGTGCATGGAACTGGTCAGAGGACGTTCGTACATACGATGAGCAGTGTAAATATTGATAGTGACGTTTTGTTTATGAAAAGTGTGTGCGTTCTGAAGTGTTAAAATTGGTGCGCTAAAATTCGTAAATAGATACGACGAAACGTGGTTGATCATCTGTTGATAATGTAAGGGAAATATTGTCAATTTTTTTCTTCTTTTTTATAAATGCTAGTAAATTCTAATAATGAGGAAGAATTACAATTTAATAAACGATTGATTACCACTATGAATATGTGACAGAAAATATTTTCTAAATAAGGATGGAGAATTTAGATAAAAGTATTGCGATTTGTTCTACATTACTACGAGAAAAAAAAATATAGCTCTATAAATCCACTTGCCCCGCCTTTTACTTTCTAACGTTTGTTTAAAAATGATATTATATGAGAGTATATAACTGATTTTATCTCAGTTATATAAGAATGCATTAAAAAAATGACCAGTGCTAATAAATGCTAATCTATCAATTGCTCAATCTTTTTGGCAGAACTAGCCGAATAAATTTCTGTATTTTTGTCTGGGATTTCTCAACTTTTAAGTTGATTAAAAAAACATGTACTTATTTCTAAACTTCTCTGATGATATATACAGGGTGTTAGGTAAACATGCGACAAAAATTCATAGTGGTTATTCCTTGGCTTATTCTAAGAATATTTTTATCATATGATGATTTTTGAAAAACCCCATTGTTTCGAAGATACACAGTGAACAAAATTCGCGACAACCATATTCGATATTCGTTGAAATTTTTAATGTAAATAAAAGTATGGTGTAGTACGCCAATGAGTTTATCAAGTACAAAAAATTGTTTACAATGCGTTATGTTATTTTTTCGATCTCGATCACATGAAACGACTGTTTTATCTACTAGTAGTGAATTTCATTTGAATATACGTCTCATCGATCGCATTTGTTTAGATGAGTGACGTGTCTTTAATAGTTAGTGAAATCCTCTATCATGATATATACGAATGCCGAGATGACTGACATGCATTTCATGTATGGATTTGCTGATGGCAACTCATTAGAAGCTAGACGATTGTACATTGAACGATTTCCTGCCCGTCCGAAAAATCTTCGAAAACATTCAACGACGTCTTCGTGAAATAGGTTCAATGAAACGAAGTGGAAGGCCAGGAAGATCAATGACCGCTAGAACGGTACAATTGGAACAAAATGTGCTGGAGATGATAGAGGAAGATCCTGGTAGTTTAAAATTGCAAATACTTTGAATGTAAGTAATTGGACAGTTTGAAAAATTTTAAGGACAATTTGTTGTATCCATACCACATTTAACGCGTTCAGGCACTACTACATGTTAATTTTCCTCCACGTATTGCATTATATCAATGGATATTGCAAACATTAGTTCGCATCCCTCTATTCTTGACACAGATTCTTTTTATCGATGAAGCCAGTTTTTCAAGAAATGCAATAAGGAATTTTTATAATAATCATGTGTGAGCAGATGAAAATCCTCATGAGGTATTCGAAGATCGTTTTCAACATCAGTTCTCGTTGAATGTTTGGGTTGGAATTGTTGGGTGACTATCTAATCGAACCGGCAAGATTTACTGGCGTGGTGTACCGCAACTTTTTGGAAGCAACGCTGCCTGAGTTTCTGGAAGATGTACCATACGCGACAATAATTGCAATGTGGTTTATGCACGATGGTGCACCACCACATTTCAGTTTGGTTGCTCGTAATTTTTTAACAGCAACATACGGAGATCGCTGAATTGGTCGAGGTGAGCCACACGCATGGCCTGCTCGATCCCCAGACTTAAAGCCCTTAGATTATTTCTTCTGGGAATCTCTGAATTCAATAGTTTACGCCACTCCAGTTGAGAATTTGGACGATTTGCGAAATCGGATAATTGCTGCATGTAACTCAATTAGAAACGACCCTGGTGTGTTTCAAAGAGTTCGACAGTCAATGACGAGAAGATTGAATGCTTGTATCCAGACTGCAGGAAGCCATTTCGTACATTTATTGTAGATTGAGTAACTTTATATGCACTTTTTGATGATGAAAATGTTGTTACTGTCGCAAATCTTGTTCGCCCTGTATCTTCGAAACAAAGGGGTTTTTCAAAAATCATCATAGGACAAAATATCCTTAGAATAGGCAAGGAATAACCCCTTGAATTTTTGCCGCATGTTTACTTAATACCCTGTATATGGATCTTTCTACATAAATACTTTTGTAGGTAATTGCCCTTAAATGAAAAAAAAATATATGCAGAAACTCATTTTCTACCAATTGGTGACAAAATATACAGGTTAGAGCCCTTTAAAAAAACAAAGTTATCTATTATATCTCATAAACGCGATTTTCAATTGTTTTTTTTTTCGATTACACGATTGTAATCAGCGTAAAAAACCCCACATCTTTGATAATTTAACCAACATCGTAGCTGGAATATTAACAAAGTTAGCAATAGTGCGCCAAAAACAGTATCTCATTAGAATGAAGAAATATTAAAAAATAATTTTGTAAACGTCCTGTATAATTATTTAATTTCGGTCTACATACAGTACTCAATGCCAAATAGAGTGATTGTAATCGATTTCTGAAATTCGGTCGAATAAACACAACATATGTCGTTCCGTGCTTATTGTAACATCCTGTATATAAATAGCTACATCAACCGAAAGGGCTACATAAACGATGCAAGTCCTCTATTGAAACTTTTTTTCTATATCTCACCGTTTAAAAAAGTTATTTTGGATAAACGAAATTTGGGGCGGATTTGAAAGTTAAATAGCACCCCCTAAAGTTGAAGTTCCGCAGCAACAGAAACAACACTGCATAGGGTCTACAAAGTGGCAAAGTTTCATTAGAATCTGCCATAGTGATATGGAAATAGCACAACCTTTTTCTAAAAGCATTTGGTCCCTAATATTCGAGCATACAAATCCGCAAATTTATTCATAAAATATGGTCTTAATACAATAAGTTATTGTAAGTTTCGAATTGGTGGTAGTATGGATATGGAATTAGCAAAAAAAAAAAAACAGAAGTAGTTCTCTCCAATCTTTTAATTACTTAATATAATTGTTGACCGGTTTCGGGTCTAGGCCATCATCATATATTTTAACGTATTGCATCCAGATGATGGCCTAGAGCCGAAACCGGTCGACAATTATATTAATTAAAGGATTGGAGAGAACTATTTCGGTTTTTTTTTTTTTTGCTAATACTATATCCTTAATACCATAAGTTATATACAGGGTGTATCAGATATAGAGGTAAATATAATAATATGTAGTAGCTGTAATCATATACAATCAAAAAGTCTTAATGCACAGGGGGTCCATCTGTAAGCATTAACGAGAAAAAAAATATTTTATAAATGCCGTGAGCTAGAGCCGCACCTGTGCCCAACCTAAATGCTGTCCCGAGTATACCACCACATACCACTATCATTCAGCCATTACCGCTGTTAGTTTTGTGTGGATCGCCGCTTGGAGTGCAAGCCATTTCGAACATTTTATTTAAATTCTTCCCGTCTCGAAAAAACGATCATTATCAGGACCATCATGATTTCATATAAAGAAAATCGAAGCTTGATGCATCGGCAAATGTACAGATTCATTTTCGCGCGATATCATAGTAAAAAGGCGTGTTTGCAAATTTTCTGTATCTACATTTATTTCTGTGTAATTCGATTTTGCGTTATATGATTAAATAAATCCAAAAGAAATAACTCAGATTCATGTGGTACCGTTTATTATTAACAACTAACTCTCGATTCGACAAAGCAAAAGAAAAATATTTACGTTTTTTGTAACTACTGAAGTCGCATATCCGGTGAAACTCGAACGTCTTATCAGGATATTAAAAATAATACTTTGTAGACTTACGTAGAATGCTCTTAACATATAAGGAATGATTATTTTATAAAAAGAAGAAATTTAAAATGCCTCAGTTTTGGTATTTTTACAAGGGCTTTTATTTATTCAGAATGACGTTAAATGAACTTACGGCATACCATTAAGAATAATATTAAATGAGTGCAATGTGTTTATACATAATACCAGGTTTAGCGGGTGCTTAACATGACGTTTCCTTGCATCAAGCCCGGACTAAAGAATTTTTGGCTCTAAATTTTACTTTTTTTTATTCTTTAATGATGAAATCCGGTTTCGGTGGGTTTGTGCTTTATATATCGTGTAGTTAACACCCAAGCAAAATTTACTTGTTTATTTGATACACCCTGTATAATTGTCGACCGGTTTCGGCTCTAGGTCATCATCATATATTTTAACATATTGCGTCCAGATGATGGCCTAGAGCCGAAACCGATCGACAATTATAGAGAACTATTTCTGTTTTTCTTTTGCTAATACCATATCCTTAATATAATAAGCTATAGAAAGCAGGTTCGAACTTTAAGAAGGTATATTCTTCTTCCCTAACCAAAATAAAAATTCTCTCACAAATATCTACAAAGCTTATTTTTACCTCAATGATAATATTTCTCATGGAATTTCGTCAAATATTCTTTGACATAACATCAACATATTTAGCAACCAATCGTAAAAAAAAAAAATACATCTCCCAAGTTGGATCAGATCTCTTTAACTGCAAGGTTACATACCATTAACAATATAATATATAAACAAAACTGTCGTAACATCTCAAGAAGCGTGTACTAATTTCTCTGTCAAACCTTGAGAATCGTCTAACAATAAAGAAACAACAGCCAATGCCCCCGCGCGTGTAAGATTCCCATCACACAAACCCTGTTTCTTCTATTTACAACCTACAAATATACGATTCTTTATAACACACCAAAGTATTATTATCCGTCTGTAGGATTCGTGTCACTTTTGTTTTCAATTCGCCGCTTTTAAAAGCCCTAACAACAATTCTTTTTACACGTTCTGTATTCGTCGCAAATTCCCTCTTCTTGCATTTATGCATTTTGAATGTTCATATTTTCTTTTTGTGTTTTTCCGAACACACATGTCAGTTACAATATACTGCGTTGCTGACATAAAGACTTTCAACTTTCTAAGTCGAGCTATTTAGTTCATAGCGACAATATCAGCATATTCGCGCGTTTTTTGTGTTTTTTTTTTAATCTCGTATAGCGATACCACGTTTGGGAGTTTTCTTTTCACGCTGTCGTGGGAAAATGTGTTTCAAATCTGAGAGATTATTTTTACAATTTATCGGAGTTTGAAAAGTATGTTTTTAAGGGGATTTGAATAGCTGTTCTTTATAATTGCAGCAAGAACTTTTACCAAATGATACAATTGAAAAGGTACAAGAAAAAATCTTTTGTAACATTGATTGATGAATATACGTTTAAGAAAGATCATTCAAGCGTTTCACGAAATCCAGCAGCAGTTGTGAACACAAATTGAACAATTTACGCGAACCATATGGTAAAAAACATCATTTTAGTGTGGCAATTACGATATTATTAAGTAACAATTCTAGAAAATTGCATGAAAAATGCGCCATACCATTACTCAAGATGTGTATTCAGTGAGACAGATACGTTCACTCATATTGATTTATTATTTTCTGTTACTGAAACGCATGTCGATCATAAAATATTGCTGATGTCTGTATCTGAAATGTCATTTTAATCATACAAGTAATATTTCATTATAAAGTCTTCTGTCATCGAAATTAATAATATTTTTTCGTGTAGTTTAAATAATTTCTTAAAAAGGAATAATTTTTTAATCTAATATTCCTATTATGGATGTCATCTAAATATATCCAGGCTTCGAATATATTAAAACAGATTAGAACATCATTAAGTCAAATTTACCAAATTAAATGGAGCTGTCATTCTAGTCATATAAGTAATCTCTTGACAATACTTAAACTTTCTTTTAAATTTATAATCACAAGATATCGAAATATTAATTCTTATTATAAAAAAACATTCCTGCCTAAGCTATTCAAGAAAACTGTTGCTACCCCATATGAAACGATACATAGATAGTCACTGAATGCCATCCACATATTCCAGCAGGTGATTGGTGAGTTAATATCAAATTCAAATATTTATGGAAACCTATGTCCTAAATAGTTTTTTTCTTGATTTGCATTGTGCTAATTTTCAATTTTTTTTACTTTTACTGAATTTAATATTTGCATGAATGCCATCAATTGGTCTCAAATCTATTGCTTGAAGGTCCTATGCATTAGCTTGCGCGATGACAAGATTTGACCCTAGTAGATTACTTCCTCTGGGGATATTTGAAAGATATCTTTTATAGATAGATAGATTTTATTGCGAGCGTGACAATATACAGGGTGATTCTCAATATATGCGACAAACTTTAAGAGCTGATTCCTGAGGTTATTTTAATCATAAAAGTTCATATGAGTATATGTCCAAAACGGTTTGATTTTAAAGGTATTGAATGTTTAATAATAAATTATGAACTATGACTAATACGATATAATATCACTGGTTGGTTCTTCAAAAACTATTGTGTTGAGAGGGAATTGTTTATTTGTCATTTCAATATTTGTCAATAGTTGTCAAGAGTATTCATTCAGTTTATTGCCAGTTTCTGTTTTCTAAAATGAACTACAAGAATGCTGAGATGTGTGGTAAGCATTTCGTTTACGGTCTTGTCAATGGAAATTCGCGCGCTGCTAGACGTCTTTATGAAGAACGATACCCGAACCGTATCATCCCGCATCATTCAATATTTGCCCGTCTTCATCAACGTCTTAGTGAAAAGGGAAATTTAAAAAAACGGACGACTGATAACGGGTACCCATCTACAGTGAGGACTCCACAAGTTGAAGAAATGGTACTAAATGAAATTGAGGAACATCCTACTACTAAGCACCAGAAAAATTGCGTTTGCTTTAAACATTAGTCAGGCCACAGTTTGGAGAATATTGAAAGATCAACTGTCGTATCCATATCACATTCGACGGGTGCAGGCACTTTTCCCGGCAGATTTTCCGCAAAGAGTGGCTTTTTGTTAATGGAAAATCGCACAAAATCCTGATGACTATTTGGCTCAAATATTCTTCACCGACGAGGCTACTTTCTCTAGAAACGCGATTATTAATTTTCATAATAATCACATATGGGCCGAAGAATATCCGCACGAACTAGTGAATGCCCGTCATCGACATCAATTATCTGTCAATGTGTGGGCCGGAATTGTTGGAGATCACTTGATAGGGCCTCATTTTTTACCGATGCGGTTAAATGGCGAGGTATACCGCAATTTTCTTGAAGAGGAGCTATCACTACTGCTGGAAGAAGTTCCGTTGCAATTAAGATTACAAATGTATTTTATGCATGACGGTGCTCCAGCGCATTTTAGTTTATTTGCTCGCGAGTTTTTGGACAATACGTATCCAGATCGGTGGATAGGACAGGGAGGTCCACAACCGTGGCCTCATAGATCTCCAGGCTTAAATTCTTTGAACTTTTTTCTCTGGGGTCACCTTAAATCATTAGTTTATACGACTCCCATTGAAAATGTCGACGAACTGAGAAATCGTATTATCGCAGCTTTTCAAACAATTCAAAATACCCCTGGTATTTTAGAACGGACTCGCCAGTCAATACAACGGAGGATAGAAGCTTGTATTGCAGTTGGGGGCGGTCATTTTCAACAGTTAGTATAAGTTAATTTTGTTTTACTAATTATTTTGTTAATTTATAATATGTAAAAACATTAATTATGTTAACTTACTATTAAACATTGTACAACTTTAGAACTAAGCGATTTTGGACACATGTTCTTATGAACTTTTATGATCAAAATAACCCCAGGAATCAGCGCTTAAAGTTTGTCGCATATATTGAAAATCACCCTGTATATATATAATTTTAGTACTTAATAAAAATCACAAAAAAATGGACATCACAACACATTAAAATCTTTCATGGTCTTCATCATCTTCATTCGTTTTTTAGATTATCGATAAACGCCTGTATTTCATAAAACGGTTTTTTTTTTAAATACAGTTTAAGGTATTGCGAAATTTATTAGCATCTAATTCCTTCCATTTACTGATGGGCAACATGTTATAATATAATTTTAATGACACATTCTCTCTGAAAGAGTAAAAAATTTTTTGAGAGTCTAAAATACGGGTGTGCAATATTTTTGGTATTGTGAATAGTTTGACGTGGATAAGCGCTGAAGGATAAAATGATTTGTATACATGCTAATATTTCAAGTTCTTTAAAAAGGGGTGCCACAGGAGTCATTCCGTTTTGTATTGGCTCTCTTTTGTATAATTAAAATTTCTTTTTGATGAACTGAACCACTCCATAGCAGTTAGTATTCCATAACTTATAACAGAGTGGAATAGAGCATGATACATTATTAATAGTGCTAAATAGAATTAATAATTGTTTTTATGTTTCTTAAGATAAATATCGTAATGAAAAGCGATGTGTTAAGGCCTCTTATGTCAGCTTGCACAGATAGAAATATGAATTTCTAATTTACGTAGTGGGAGGATTAAAAATTGTTGTTATTTTAACCCCTAACAACCGCCATCATGTACCACTGATCCGTTTTAAACCAAAACGTCCGAATTCTCTCATTTTTTTAGTTCAAATCGATTCATTCGTTAATTTAGTTAAAGTGGGCACCTGCAGTCCAGGCACTTGAACTAGGTGCTCATTGTACACTTGAAGAAAAAAGTATCTGAAAGATACAAGCGGAAGCGAGTGAGACAGAAGATATTTTTTCTTTTGCTTGCTCAGGCTTGAATCGTTCGGTCATTATTTTATCCAAGTCTACCGTCCCTATTAAATCTCTTACTTTCACTCGAGCAGCTTGGTGTTCTCTATAAAGCCCAGCATTTTGCCCAGTAGAAACTTGAGAAGCCCTCGAGGGCTCCAATAGATCTTTCCAGACATATTTCTGTCGGAGTACCTTCAATTCCTCACACATGCAGATCATATGTATACTCGTTTCCTCCTGTAGTTCGCATCTTCTACACCACGGTTCGCTTAATCGACCTGTGTCGTATAGATGCTTTTTCAGTGTCCAGTTACCAGCCCAGTAATGGTTTTAGCTTCGTACTTGCTGCGTCTGAGTAAGTTATGAGATAATCTAGCATCCCCATCCCCTATTTAGTATGGAGTGAACTTTCAGTCGACCTCCATTTCTTTGTACTTTATTTATCTAACCAAGTCCAGATCTCCATTCTTGGAGATCTTCTCACACTCTATGAAGTGTCTTTTAGAGCCCTCCTTGGCTAGTTCGTCGGCTATCACATTGCCCTTTATATCCTCATGTCTCGTCTCTCATCCAAATCAGAGACACCTGTGTAGTCTTGTACTAGTGCATTGAGGGATTGTTTGAAGTCTCTAACTAGTTTCGACCTAGTTATAGGGTTCGAGACACCCCCTCAATCCCCGCATGGCAAGGGAGGGAGTCAGCCATCTGAAGGGCCGCTTAGACTTATATACATCGATTTAACCAGTTTATCACAAATATACAAAAAATTTACAAATTAATTTTTTGACATTTATCATTTGACCTAAAACTATAAGTTTTAAAAGTAATTTTACCACACTATACTATCCACCGAAAGATATTTAGCGTCTAAATCGACATGGGACAGCCTGTATATCTAATTTCAATGTTAAAATTTACCAACAAAAAAAACTCCACAAAGAATAAGCAATTCATTTTCCAATTTTGTCACCTCATGCAAGCGAAACAATTCCTCCATATACAAAAAACGTAAAACCTTACGCAAGACGATTTAAAGCAGTCACATCTCGTCATCACATTTTCTAAAGTTCAAGTTTTCATCAGTATATAAATAAGAGAGCATTCACGTTCAACGGCACAGATATGGTATGTGAGGGGTATATATCAACTGACAAGGAGAACACCGATCAAACCGCCGAGGATTGCATTAATTGCATTAAACACAATGGGAGTGCATCGCTTTTAAAGGTTAAGAATCGCATTCTTATATGCAGCTGTTCATGTGTATATAAATAAACAGCTATTAGCTAGCATCTCCTTTACCAGTAGTCGATTGTAAGATAAAAATGTTGCAGCTTTCGTATACGAAGAGGAAATACCGTTTAGTAATTATTTGTTACTTAATTAGCTGAGTGCTGTACGATGAATTAAGAGTTATTAGAGGAAGTTTGCGTAGAGGCAGGAAATTGGCGATTTTTTATTTGGATGAAATTATATTTATGGAGAAAAATACGGATGAAACTTTCTAAATCTGTATATATGTACAAACGCATTGTAGATTTTTAGCGCCCAATGTGGGGTTCGAACTCGGCATTATAATAAACATAAATCTTATCTTTAAACACTTTTAACAGATTAGAGTTAACCAATAACTTTAACCAAGTGAAATAATGCAGTAAAATCGATACGAGATTTTTTTTTAAATCAATTTTGCTTCATATATGATGCTGTACGTATACAGGGTGTATCAAATAAAAAAGTAAATTTTGCTTGGGTGTTAACTACACGACATATAAAGCACAAACCCACCGAAACCAGATTTCATCATTAAAGAATAAAAAAAAGTAAAATTTAGAGCCAAGAATTCTTTAGTCCGGGCCTGATGCAAGGAAACGTCATGTTAAGCACCCGCTAAACGTGGTATTATGTATAAATATATTGCACTCATTTAGTATTATTCTTAATGGTATGCCGTAAGTTCATTTAACGTCATTCTGAATAAATAGGATAATTCTCTCTTCCTGTTTATCCTTCATATATACATTGCGAAAAATTTCTTTAACCACATATTCGTCTGGTCCATTTCCATTTAGCTAGTAAGTTTGCCCCACATTGGGCGAAAAAAAAATGTTATATTGTTATACTCCCGTAATACAAATCTTTGCCCTGATAATTATAATCAATGTTTTACTCAGAATTCTTTATATGACATCTTTTAATTGACAAACCACCTAATAATTATCAAAACAAAAGTATCAATAAAATATCTCCGTAGGGTGAGTTCACTTACTAGATACCGAAATTATGAACATTAAATTGTCAACATTAACTCTGACATATAAAAACGTCAAAAAGAGCACTTACAATTTTAGTTTCTAAAACCTTTGTATAGAAACGCCAAATTAGTGATATTAGCTTTGTCAAATCATCAAACAATTAGGTTGGGATACAAATATAAATACAAATACAAAATACAGAAGTAAAACTTGTCGTCAAAATATTATCCTAACCATATGTTCAAGGAGTTCAAGGATTCAGTCAATGAATAAAAACAGTTTTCTAAAAGGTATCGTCTAACAGAGGCTCTAAACAATCCGAGGTTCCCAAGAGCCCTCAAATCATGGGTTAATTTATTAAAAGCTTTTACGGCCTTACTCAGGTCCATGTTCATATAAGGACGTTTTATGAGCTGGAATATGTAGCAAAGCTCAGCCTCTGGTGAGAGGAGATGAAGTATTTTTCTTTATTATCATCTTCCGAAGCATCACAAGGCAAGATAGAGTTAACGATAAAACGAGATACGTAGTAAGAACAGATTTAAAAGTGAAACCCATTCTAAGCTGTATGGAGAAACATCTAAAATATATTACACCTAATTCGAATGGAGGACCAGAGGCAAACAAAGCTGCAGAGAAAGAAAATAAGACGGAGTCCGTGTAAAAAGTGGAACAACTTAATTTGGTCATTGGACATGGTCTTGAGGACTGCTTGAGCATCAGACGTAATGCTAATATTCCCCAGCTTTCGATAATGTCTGTTAATGTTGAGCTTTTGATCATTCAATAATATAACATTGAAAATGTGCTTCCTCAAAGCTTTCGAAATACTTGATTCTAGGCTCATATATTTCTATTTTTATTGGAGCCATCAGAAATGACATCAATTGCATTTGATGTCATTTGCATTTTGCTTCATAGTAACTCATCATTAGTATGTAACATCTTTCTCTAATTAAATGCAAATCTAAGCTCTACAAATCGTAAATTGCTTATGCAACCGAACTACAAATACTCTATACCTAGCGATATATACTTTAGGATTATTCGCCAATCATTTTTAATTAACATTTAAGTGTACTCTATTTTCGGTTGCTTAAATAAAAAACAAATTAATTGGGTTTAGATACGCATTTAATTTGAAAAACATAGTATCTGATTTGCTAGCTTGAATGACTTCGACAATCATGTTATATCTATTGCTGTCTACTTTTGACAGCTGAGGTTATGTTATACATGTTTATTTATTTATTTATTTACCTATTCATAGCATTGTTTGACAGTTATATCATATAACCTATAATAGTGTATTTATATTTTAATAAACTGCATACTTTTGATCGTGATTTCATAGCGACTTAAGCGACGATTGTCAATTTAAATCATCTACATATATTGAAATAAACATATTTGACTTGACATTAAAATTATTGATACGTGAATCGATTGCCCTTCAAATGTGATAATATCCATGCATTTACGATTTGTACCGACATTGCAAAAGAAAAATACAATAATTGTCTGGGTTGCCGAATAAACAGAATTCATTACTACTTCTTCAAAATATGCTTTATTTACTTTCTATTAGAGAGTAGACTGTTTATGTATGTATATTTTTATATAAATAGATGTGCCTGCATCTGATTTGGTTTACTCGTCCGTTTAAGCGTTCGAAAAATGTGGTTATTTTATTAATGTCACGGTCAACTAGGATATCCATTCAGGAAAACAAAAAGTTATATTTATGTCTGCAGGTGCTATATTTAGGATTATATTTAAATTCATTTGAAATAGTTTGAATAATAATAACTTCCCATTTAAATTATAATTAAAAAAAAATGTATTTTGCATAGATTTATACATATGATTAAAATAAGCTGTTTTTTGAAGCAAATTCTTTAGCAAGATTGGCTACTTTATTTGAAGCTAATACTTCAAATTATGACAGCTGTCAGTGACAAATCAAAATTAGAAACTGTTGCATGTCTTATTCGTATTACTTTATTACAAAATGTTAGAATTATAACAACACAAAACGTTTATTATTGAAAGTTACTTTAGAACTTAGTCAAAAAATTAGATAATGGGGAATGAGTTTCATTCGTTCCATTAATCAGTGCTTGCAGGATTTCCGGTAACAGTTACTAAATCTGGTAGTTACTTGCGCACAGCTTTTAACTCATGTTCATGCATGTATTGACAAATTTTGTGCATCTTGGGACAGTAACTCGTAAACCTGGCGGGTGGTGCACTTAAAAAAACGAACCACATATTGCTTAAATATTTCTTTTACATCTTCTAATAGGAAAAATTGGTTTTTATCGCTCGAACGAAAGTTTCAAAACTTTTCTTAAACCAGATACAAATTGTATTATTCGATGCATGAACATATCTATATATAATCAAATTATATTAGTATGTTACAATCGTAGTTTCCAGCCTATTTTGTGCGAAATATTATCTGTTACTGGAATGAAATAGGAAATGCGCCATCTATACGACAATTTCTCTACTACACATAAGTATATCTGCTCATCTGCGGTACTATATGGGGAGAAAACTGCTATACGAAAATAAAATGCCATATTTACTTCCATGTAAATATTTAGTTAAATTAATAAATACTGCGCTAGCTTCAAATAAATCTACTAACCAAATTATTTGTTTGATTGAATACAGGAATATTTTTAATATTCCTAAATCGAGTAATAATTTAGTAACTGTAACCAAATGCACGAAAAATGGTTGAAAACAACAAGATCGTTTCTCCCGTGTATAACAGTTTTAAAACCTTCAAACACTATATACTGCTGTAAAGTTTCTTGGCTTATAAGTAAATCGGCATTAACTGAAAAGATTCCAATTATCTCTGGAATTTCTTTAACCTCGCGCGAAAAATATTCACTTTTGTTCATTATTGGGTTTGTGTATCTGAAACTTATGCACGTGGGAACGTGAATAAACTAAAATACTTCCGCTTAAAAAAGCACTCAGCTTGAATACAGGTGCTTGCATTTTCAAATCAATGTATACATGCGTGTCTACGCAAATAAACCAAAACGTCCGGCTTTTTTATTTAAAATATTGTTTATAATTCAATAATATGATAACGTACTTAAAAGAAACTAAGATATGTTGTTAAATATGTACATTTTAATAACAATATAATATGTAATGTGTATTGTCTTACTTAAATAGAAGTTATAAAGATATTATAAAATATGAATCAAAACTAAGGTGCATTCCATTTAATTACGGTTACTTTTCGTCGAAAAACATGTACTTAAGAGGAAAATAATCTTCGGGCAAAACAGCACCCTACTTTCAATTAAAATAAACGCTTTTCTGAGAAAAGGTATTCTTTTCGTTGGACATGATAAAAACCAAAAGTTATAAAACTTTTCATTTAATGCAATCTCTTTTCTCAGTGTATAATTTAATATTAGCAACAATCCGATTTCCACCTATTCTTGCTAATTTATCCGCAATTTCATTACCAATGTAATTCAATATGGCTATGAATTCAAATAAAATGAATATTTTCCAATTCCTTAGTTAGGACAAATAGTATAGTTTTTAAAAATCATTTTTTTCAATATTTAATACTTTTAACATTATTGTAAAAATTTCTAAAATAAAGCAAGCATAACAACAAAGTATTTAAGGCGGAAATCATCATTAGAATAAGTCTATTAAAAAAGAAATTTAATGTAAGGTAATAGCAAGTAATAAGACCATTACAAAGGATATTTTACTCAAAAGAGAATGCAACCGATTATATCTAATTCTAAATCTTAACATTATTATTTTGGCTAGAACTCCATAAACTTCTAGCGAACGGTCTGTGTCATTGAAACACTCTGTACAATTATTTTGTATACGGACATTTATACCGATAATATTTTTAAAATTTCTTTGCCATTTACTTGCACACCATACACCGCTTTTCCTCTAACTAACACAAAGAACTACTTTGGGCATTGTTTCATTTCAAATTGCATAATTACCAACCTTCGAGTGCCCAAACACGGAATTTAAATTGGCTGTTACATAAAAGCACTTTTGACATATTAAAGTGTTAATTATAATAATTATTCGTCCCTAAAAATATCCTTGCGTTAATGTTCCTTTCGCAAAATGCGTAATTCTCTGTTACAAACAAAAATTCTGTGTCATTGTAAATAATTCACAAATTATAAATATTTGAGAACCCTAAAAATATCTTTTATGTTAAGGTTTCTTTCGTAAAATACGTTATTTAAACAAAAAAAAATCATTCCTGATGTCTTACAAAAAAAATTACTGTGTCATTGCAGATGATTCACAAATTATAAACGTTGGAGCATCGAAAACGTATTGTTGATTATTCTCCATATTACGGAGTTGTTTTAAAATTTTGCTTTTAAATAGGATATTCTTATTTCTACTTTTTGTATAAGCATGCTGTTTTTCTTTCTTAAATCATTGGTCACAGTGCATGCACGCACTAATCACTTTGACAGTTTGTATGTTATCAAAATATGTGCATATTTCAAATAAAATTAATAGCATTATTCGTCAATTATTTTCTATCAATTGAACCTGATTTTAATAATTTAAGATCAATTACATCATTAATAGGTCTTCCACAAGGCAGTCCACTTAGTCCCATCTATTCTATCAATAAATATCTAACTGATGATTGCTTTCTACTACAATATGCTTATGATTTTGTCTTATTCTCCAAACATTGAAACTTAAATTTGGCTATTAGAGCCCTTAATGTAGCCCTTGCAAAATCACATGATTGGTGTGAAGAATTTTATTTGTCTTTATCACCTCCTAAATCCAAATTTTTCATATTTCCCAGAAAGTTTTTGATTCTATTAATTTTCCAGAATCTGTTTTACAAATTAAATATTTAGGTTTAAACATGGATTTCAAATTATGGTGGCGTAATCAAATTAATTATATGGTTTCGTCTTGCCAGAAGATTTTAAATATATTGAGAGCCTTAACTTCAACATGATGGGGGGAGAGGGGGGGGGGGGGTTCTGATCCTAAATCATTAAGATATATTTATAAAGGAATAATTAAATCCAAACTAGAATTTGGAATCTTTTCATATTTCCCTAGAGCTAAAAATTGGATTACTAAATCGAATTCACTTATATTTCAAAGTTTGCGTACAGTTTCAGGGGTAATGAAATCCTCCCCCACTAATGCTCTTTCTGCTGTTCAGCAGGGTGAAATTGCTTTACATTTTAGAGCTGAATATTTAGCTACAAAATATATTCTTAAAAAGTCCTCTTTGGATAATAATTTAGTGCTAACAAGTTTGAATAATTTATTATTTCCATATTATGCAGTGATAAATGCTTCTAAGAAAATTTTGGGAGTCTTATATGAAGCATATCAAAGTTTTCACACTTCAATCTGTCAAATATAGGACATGTGGGATATAAAAGATATAAAATTAAACGACGAAACTGACTCAAGTAATAAAATATAATGGATGCTACTTTTAAAAAAAAAATTATAAAGCTTAAAAATACCTAAATTCAAATATACAGGGTGTATCAGATATAGAGGTAAATATAATAATATGTAGCAGCTGTAATCATATACAATCAAAAAGTCTTAATCCACAGGGGGTCTATCTGTAAGCATTAACGAGAAAAAAAATATTTTATAAATCCGTGGCTAGAGCCGCACCTGTGCCCAACCTAAATGCTGTCCCGAGTATACCCCCACATACCACTATCATTCAGCCATTACCGCTATTAGTTTTGTGTGGATCGCCGCTTGGAGTGCAAGCCACTTCGAACATTTTATTTAAATTCTTCCCGTCTCGAAAAAACGATCCTTTTCAGGACCATCATGATTTCATATAAAGAAAATCGAAGCTTCATGCATCGGCAAAAGCGCGGGAATGTATAGATTCATTTTCGCGCGACATCATAGTAAAAAAGGCGTGTTTGCAAATTTTCCGTATCTATATTTATTTCTGTGTAATTCGATTCAATTCATTTTGCGTTATTATTTGATTAAATAAATCCAAAAGAAATAACTCAGATTCATGTGGTGCCGTTTATTATTAACAACTAACTCTCGATTCGACAAAGCAAAAGAAAAATATTTACGTTTTTTGTAACTACCGAAGTCGCATATCCGGTGAAACTCGAACGTCTTATCAGGATATTAAAAATAATACTTTGTAGACTTACGTAGAATGCTCTTAACAAATAAGGAATGTTTAATTTATAAAAAGGAGAAATTTAAAATGCCTCAGTTTTGCTATTTTTACAAGGGACTTTATTTATTCAGAATGACGTTAAATGAACTTAGGACATACCATTAAGAATAATACTAAATGAGTGCAATATATTTATACATAATACCACGTTTAGTGGGTGCTTAACATGACGTTTCCTTGGATCAGGCCCGGACTAAAGAATTTTTGGATCTAAATTTGACTTTTTTTTTATTCTTTAATGATGAAATCCGGTTTCGGTGGGTTTGTGCTTTATATGTCGTGTAGTTAACACCCAAGCAAAATTTACTTTTTTTATTTGATACACCCTGTATATATACAGCATCATATATGAAGCAAAATTGATTTAAAAAATTCTCGTATCGATTTTACTGCATTATTTCACTTAGTTAAAGTTATTGGTTAACTCTAATCTGTTAAAAGTGCCTTAAAAATAAGATTTATGTTTATTATAATGCGAGCCCCACATTGGGCGCTAAAAATTTACTTTTTTAATTGATACACCCTGTATATTAAATATATATTAAAGCTCTTATTGTACTAAATTATCAAATCGCGTCGAAACAATTTTATCTCAATTCAAAGTAAAATCAAAACTGAGGAATCAACTATGTACCTCCTGAACTGCGCATTTCCTCAAATACAATACAAGCAAAGTTACCCGAAAACTTACATCGAAAATACCATCCATACTAAAAACTACTACTATTATTAATCTTGCATCCGTCAGAACCGGTTCAACTTTTCCGTAATCTTTTCCGACAAAAACTACGTATGTATCTACACCTAGCAAATATACAAAAGCGCATATTACATAAAGAAGTGAACGTATATACAATACATTCGATCTAAATAGATACAACAAAAGCCGCACCGAGCAGCACCATAACCACACCTAGAGAACTGATTGTCGTTCGTACAAGAGCACGATTATCCCGTACAACCTTGAGTTTTTTCGATCGTGGTTGTTAACGGATGGAAGAATTTTTTTTTCGTGTGCGTCCGTCAGAGTCACTTCCATATAGCCTCTGACCCACGCCTACGAGCCCAGCCTAGGATTTTTGAGAAATGTGTAACGAAACGAATAGCCGCTGGGCATGCTGACAATGATCGTGTGCGGTTGGGCGATGGAGGGAACGACGAATGCGTATATAATAATAGTTTAACGGAGTTAAAAGAATGATATGTTTGTGTCTGCGGCGATGAAGGAGGAATAGAAAAAAAAAGGTATGCAGAGCATAAAGTATGACGCTCTAGTGAAAGCAAAGTAGATACGGTGTTTGCAGACGAAGATTGAGTTGTGAGTGTATCGAATTTGAAAGCGCTTTTAATGAGTTCGGGATGAAGTTAGATTAACTATAAAAAAGAAATGTGGATGGTTGGACTATATATTTTTTTTTATATTAAAATTTAATTTTATCGGGATTTTCTTTTTCATGATAAATTGATTATTTTAAAAGTAGATCCAGATTTCCAATAAAAAACAAATAATAAAAGTCTGTTAGAAAAAGTAATACTGCTTTTTTTTAACGCTCTAGAAGTTGATGTTTGGTAATAAAATAAAATTATTTAAATTTCTCATCCAATAAATCAAAAAAATGATTAGTAATTATATCAGATATAATTTCGAGGGAAATTAGTTTGGTCAAACAAAGTAATAAACCTGGAATGACTAATAAATGCACACAAATAAATAAACAACTTTAAATTAATATGAGAATATAATAATAGAATAAAATGACAACAAAAAAAAACCTCCATTTAATAAATCTAATAATTGGAGCTAGAATAACATACCTAATGCTTATTGTCACTGTAATTATAAGTAAAAATACCAGCCTTTATAAGAACAGAAGGTGCCAGATTTAAAATAAAAATAAAGAAAATACAAAATTTTAAAAATTTGATAAAGTTGAGCTTCAAAAAACTAGATCAATATTAGAAAAAAAAAATCTGTAAAAATTAGAAAGATTTTAAAAATTACCGACAATTATAAACGAGAATTTATAACAACCAAAAACCGTTTCCAAAAATCACAAAAAAAAAATTGCAAAATTTAGAGGAAGTAAAAGATTTAAAAAAATTAGAACGTGTTTAACTGAGAGAAGACATTTGTGTGATATTTTAAAAAATATTTTCAAAATTAATAATAAAGCGATTTCTTTTTACCAGAAACAATTTGTAAAAACTAAAAAAAAATTTAAAAGCTGAAAAAAATTAATTTCAGAAATACCAGAAATTTTGGAGAAAATCACAGCGAATTTAAGCGATTTTTTAAGCAAAATATATTAATGCCTTAAAAAAAATTACGGAAAATAAAAATTATAATTAAAGGAAATTTACAAAACAGTAAAAATTCAAAGACAATTCACACAAATTAAAGAGCATTTAGAAAATAAAAAAATTAAAATAAATTAAAGAAAACCAGTGAAAATAAGAAAAGAGATCAGTGAAAAAAGAAATTTGAAAAAAAAAATAGGAAATTGTAGAATTGACAAATTAAATAAGATTTTAAAGATCTAGAAAAAAAATAAAAAATTAAATATTAATAATTTGTAAAATTAAAGGAAATTTACAATTTCTACAACCAATTTGTAAAAACTCAAAAAAAAAATTAAAAAAAATTAATTTGAGAAAATGAGAGGAATATCAGAAATTATAGAGAAAATCAGTAAAAAAAAGAATGAAAGGAGTTTGCGCGAGGAGCTTTTAAGAAAAATGTCATTTTTAAACAAAATATGCTAATTCCTTATTATTATTATTATTAATTAATTAAAGAAAATTTACAGAACAGTAAAAATTCAAAGACAATTCGCATAAATTACAGAGAATTTAGAAAATAACAAAAAATAAATTAGAGAAGAAAAAATAAAAAAAAAAGATTTTTGTGAAAGAAGAATAAAATTAGAAAAAATTAAATTTAGGAAAATTACACAAAAAATTTAAAAAAAAAATTGTAAAATTAAATCAAATTTATAACTTCCAGAAACAACTAGTAAAAATTAAAAAAAAAATTAAAAATTGAAAAAAAAATCAGAAAATTAAAGCAATATCAGAAATTTTAGAGAATATTACTAAAAAAAAATGAAGGGAATTTGAGCGAGCAGTTTCTAAGAAAAATGTCATTTTTAAACAAAATATGCTAATTCCTTTACAAAACTTACGGAAAAAAATTATAATTAAAGAAAATTTTCAGAACAGTAAAAGAGCATTTTAGTGAAAAAGAGATATTTTTTAAAAAAATAGGAAATTGTAGAACTGACAAAAAAATTTCAAATTAAAGAAAATTTGAAAAATTCAGAGAAACATAAATGAATAAATAATAATGTGCAAAATTAAAGTAAATTTTCAACTTCCAAAAACGATTTATGAAAACAAAAAAAAAATAAAAATTAAAATAACATAAAAGAAAATGATTTCAGTTAAAGAAGATATAAAAAATAGGAAATCATGAAATTATTTTTTTTTAATTTGAAGAAAATTTGGAAGACTCAGAGAAAATAAATAAACAATAATGTGCAAAATTAAAGTAAATTTACAACTTCCAGAAGCGATTCATGAAAACAAAAAAAACATTAATTATCAAAAAAAAACTGAAAAATAAAAGAAAATGATTTTAGTGAAAGAAGATATAAAGAATAGAAAATTATGAAATTGAAACTTTTAAGATTAAAGAAAATTTGAAAGACCCAGAAAAATTAAAAAATTAATATTAATAAAATTATAAAAATATTACGTTTCAGTGAAAATCAGCACAAATAAAAAAAAAATTTTAAGAAATTTGGCGAAAATTTACAGATTTTAGAGAAAATGACCAAAGATAGAAGTAAAAGCGCTTCATTTTTTTTTTATTTTACACTAAATCATAAAAACCCATATTTCATACGACTATTTTTTTGCCACACCTGAAATTGTTCTTTTCAAAAATACCCGTACTAATAACTTTTTTCGGGTAAAAAAAATCGATTGCCGTAACTGACCAGATTGAGATTTGAACCCACCGCCTCCTTGCACTAGACGAAACGCCTCAAGGCATTCGACTAATGTTAAAAAGCGCAATTCCTGTAAACTATTTTGCACGAACATAACAAAGTAACTGATGATACCTGATTCTTCATTTTTTCCCACTTTTACAGATGACCAAATCTCTATTACAATGGATCCTATTGCTCTACTATCTCAACGCACCGGCGATTTGCGACGAACAAACCAAGAACCTAAGGGTAGTCCACAAACTGGTAGGCGGCCACATAACGCTGAACAGAGATGACGACGCCGAATTGATGACCCTGGGCGCTGGAGAAGGAAAGAGTTCCAAGAAGACGAAAGACAAAGATAAGGAAGAGAAGAAGACCTTAGCCCAACAGGTAGCCGACGGAAAATACGCCCTAATCCAAACGGAACTATTCTCGAAACCGATCAAAAAACCCGGCTTGATCAGTTACCGCGAGAATTCCGAGGTACCGCACGATAATATCGCCAATTTAGGCGGATTGAACAAGAGCGACATCTGGTTATCGGAGAACCATCTCTTGGTGATCAAAGGTGGATCTTATCCGCCGTACAATGCGCAGAATCTAGACGGGGATATTTGGCCCTCTATCGATGATTATAAGGCGCCTAGGAGACAGGTGAAGTTGCCATCCAGGCCTAAAGTGCCGCCGCCCTTTCCCGTCCAGCTTGAAGACGGAGGACCACTGCTGCTCCTGGGCACAAATGCTACGAAAACGCTTAATGGATCGCTCGCATCGGGAGTATATCCCGTATACCCCGAAGAAAACTACCACCCCACAGGAGCAGAACAAGCCGCCCCAAGCCCGTCGGATAGAGATAAGGCCAACGCTACTGCCGGGCAAGCTCCGCTCCCAATACCTCCATTCCTTGGGCCAGGATTGGATCGCTACGATCCGACTAAAGAAGGGCCTTTGAATAATGGATTCTTCCCCTTCCCCATCAACCCAGGGGATTACCCAAACTTGGATAACGTTACATACGATGAAGATGATCCATCGATATACTATCCACCACCATACAGCTTCTATTACCGTCAGGATAATACAACTGATGTCCCACCAGGACCTTTGGTGCCTGGTATAGTCCTACCACCTCCTCCAAACTTCTTCGCACCTTTGGAAGAAGAGGAAAATCAAACCACAACCACAACAACAGAACCTAATTCAGGCCAATACAATTTCACGACATCTAAACCGCACAGAGTGACGCCAACAGCCCCAAGAAATATCCCACCATAACCATCTTGAAGGCGATAACGACTTCTTCGAAGAAACCCAAGACTATAGTGACGACTTCACGTGTTCCCCTGAAGGGTTATTACACTACGACGCAATTCGAACCGATATCCCTCAAGAAGCACAGTAAAGAGTTCATAAAAGAGCTGGTGTTCAACATTCCGAGATTGACCACGCCCAGACCGTCGATGATATCTCCCGCTGTTTCGCAGGAAGAAGGACGTCCACCACCACCACCACCACAATATTACTTTTACGATGAGAACTCCATCAATACAACGCCACGACATCGGAAGCAAAATTATTACGTCCCACAGACAACCCCCCCAGAACAACCACGACAATACTATTACGTGAACAATAAGAACGATTTCGCCAGAAGACCAGCAGATACTTTCAGCATACACATAGCCAGGTTGAAAGATCAAATTCACACTTATCGAACAGCACTGAGGAATGGGAATAACTTCTATCACAGACCCACTTTCAACAAACCAAAACCTGTATACCAATATAGTTTTGAATCTGTCAACTACCCGAATCAGCAATCGCCCAGGCATTACGACATAGAGATACAAGAAGCTATCGAAGTAACACCACCCACTCCAATCTACGAAACCACGCAAGAGGACACCTTTTATTACCCAGAAACAGTGACTGAGAACCCAAGAAAGAACCAAAACCTAAAAAGTCGTGCCAGACCTATCAGCGAGTACTCATTCGAAGCCACGCCCAATCCGATATTCCAACAACTCTACACCAAACAAGATGAGCCCTACATCGATGATGTGACCAAAGAATACTTCACGTCCTTCGGGAAAAAGCTTCCAGTGGCTGCTACCACGCCAATTCCACGGAAATATATAAACACAAGAACCGAAGATCATTCGAGGAACAGGCCAATATCTTTAGAAAGAGATACCTTAATCAACTACCTGCATTCCAGACCTCCAATCAATCCGAACGCTGAATATCTACCAGATCCTTACCAACACGGATTTCCCAGATACGGAAATCAAGAGGAGAATATCGAAGAAGCAAGACCTCCATACATATCGTACAAGTTACCGGGCGATGAAGGAACACATTTCTATTTTATCACGCCGAAATTGGCGCAGAAACGGCAGCAGAATTCTAGCTATTTCTATCAATAAAATAATTTGGACCGATTTGGGGATCAAACTGAAAAGGAACTGTGATTTTTTTTTTAAAGATTTAGAATTGTAGACGTTTCGAGTATAGTAGGGTAAGCGAATTTTTGAGACTTCCGTGCACCAAAGAGGGGAATTTTGTGTGGGACGATGCGGGGAAGGAGTTTTGGATCTGTTAGCACCACAAACTATTGTTGTACATATTAATGATAGTGTATCATAATTTTTTTTTTTTAAGTTAAAAAATATGGCATTTTTAAATAATTTTTCTTTTTTCGAAGTCAATATTGTAATAGGAATTAAATGTTAATTATAAGAGATATGTAATTAAGTTAGTTAATAAATATGAGTGATAGATTCCTTTTTTTTTTTTTAATATTAAAAAACGATGTTGTATAATTAATTAGATATGCGTAATTATTTTATTTATGTCAAGAGAATTGTTCTTTCAATATGAGTAAAGTAAATTTAAAATAAATATTTCTTTTTATATAATTCGTATTTATTCCTTCAAAATAAGCAAATGCAAAAAAGTAAGAAAATTGGTAAAAATTTAAAAACTGTTACAGTAAAAAAAACAATATAAAAAGTCTACATAGAAGCATAAAGGTTGTAAATGAATTGTAAAGAAATAGAAAACCAAAAAATTAAAAAATGAGGTAAAAAATGTCAAAATCGAAAAAACGTTAGAAAAAAATTGGAAAAAATATTTAAAAAATGTAGAAACGAGCAACTGTAAAAAAATAAATAAAAATGAGAAAATATAAAGAAGGGGAAAACATAAAAAATCGAAACAAATGTTAGAACAAATTGAAAAAATAAAGTGCAAAAAAGCTAAAAAAATTAACATTTTAAAAAGTTTGGAAATAATTGTTAACAAAATTTGGAAAAATAAAAAAATGTAAAAAACTGATAAAACTTTGGAACTGTCAGTTGAAAAAACTACAAAAACTCTAAAAAGAGAAGTACAAAATTTGGAAAGGTTAAAAACAGGAAAAATATACGATTAACGAGAAAATAAAAAAAGTGCTAAAAAGAAATTCAAAGTTTGGAGAAAAAATGTTAAAAAATTGGAAAACCAAAAATAGAAGAAAAAAAACAGGAAACAAATTGAAGACGAGGAAATAAAAAAAGGAGTAAAAAATAAAAATTTCAAAAAAAATAGAAAAAAACTAAACACCAGTAAAAAATAAAAAGTTTGCAAAAAATAATAAAAAATGAGAAAAATGTAAAGAGGTAAAAAAAATGAAATTCCTAACAAATGTTGAGAGCAATTAAAAATAAACATGCAAAAAAGCTAAAAAAAGGAAAATGCTCAAAAAGGGGTGCAAAGTTGGGAAATAATTGTTACAAAATTTTAAAAAATAAGCAAATCTAAGAGAACATTACAAAAAAAATTAAAAATATATAAAAAGGCACTTATTTTTTACACTTAAAATATAAAATAAATAAAAAAACAACAAATAGGTACACTAAACTACTACAAAAGAAAAAAAAAAATTTTTTTAAGATAATAAATGCAAAAGGGGGTAAGAAATAACAATTGGGAAAAATGTTAAAAAATAAAAATAGTTAAAAAATAAATAGCGAATAGCTATAAAAAAGGAATAAAACATGAAAAAAATTGAAAAAGAGTTTTCCCCTTTTAAAAATATTCTCATTTTTTATTTTTCTCCATTTTTTTTATTTCTTTTTTTACAGCTGTTCGTTTTTTTTCCTTTTCTACATTTTCTCGTTTTTTTCCATTTTTTTATTTCCCTTTTAGAGCTGTTCCTTTTTCAATTTTTTTTTAAATTCGAAATTTTAGGAAAATTAAAAAAAAAATAGCTACTACAACAAACACGAAGAAAAACACATCTTAAATATTAGGTAGGTATTAGGTTTTGGATAGAGACCAGTGACGAAACTTTTCACTTTTTGAAATAATATTTAAGAAGTATTTAAAAAAAAGGTTATAAGGTAAGGTATAAAGGCCGCTTTACAGATCGCAATTTTTCGTATTGCGCGCAATGAAATATTAGAACAAGTTCTATTCCGTGCAATACCAATAAAATTGCACACAGCTGATCGAAATCCATTGAATGCGCATGCGCTATTTGTATTGCACGCAATACAAAAAATTGCGAACTGTAAAGGCCGCTTAAGTATTTTTTAAGTGTCATTCAGAGAATGACAGCGTCTATCCAAACATGAAGCACAAATGCTATATATATTCGAAAAAAATAATAATAATAATAAATGACGTCATAGCTTTTTCAAGGTCATTGCAAAAATGACACTATAGTTATTAAAAGATAACTTTTTTTAAAACATTAATCGACAAGTTTTATAATTTTTCTCAGAAAAAAAGCAATATTAATCACGTTATTTCGGTATTTCCGAACTTTTTGGCTGCATTGTATATGGCTAAAACTAAATAATTTCTTCTTGTATACCGTTTTCCCTATAACTTTAAAAGCAAAAAAGCAAAATTTACTGTCGATAGGCAACCAAACATGCACAGATGAATGGAGTTCGAAATATATGCAACCTATTAAACACTATTTCTATTCTTTAAGTATTGTAGCCTAAGCTAATTCAGTAGTTGCAATAACGTATAGCGAAAATAGTTCTCTGTATTATCATAAAAGTAGACACTCTCCATTGATTTCTGTCAAAATCATTGTTAGAAACATGTTTTTGCGCAATTCTCACTTCAAACAACTTATTTTTTAACTCCGATTATTATCATTTATTGCATAAAAGTCATATAAAAATACGATTATTGCCGATGATATTACGGTATTAAAATAATTTTTCAGGTTATTTCTTTTCATTTTACAGAGAAAGAAATATTATATAGTATATCTTCTTACCTGTATTCAGTTCTTGATCCGCGCTCTCGTCCTTCAAAGGCTCGTCGAAGAGATGAAGATAGACCTCGATGGCACACCTAGCTGCCTTAAAATAGAACGGATGACCGCGCAAGACATCCTCCAGTCTTAACAAGCCGACGTACGATCTCAGCGTCATTTTTCGCATGCAATAAGTGTGAAAGTCGAATTGATCTTCGATAATTTCGGAAAAATGCTGCAAAACAAAAAAATAATCCATAAATCACGAACAGAGTTGCCAATAATTCTTTATTACGACGTATCAGAGAAAAGAAAGCTATTGATAAATATACAGTGCCCCCAAGAAGTTAATTTGATATACAATGCCGTCAAGAAGTTAATATTGATATACAATGCGGTCAAGAAGTTAATATTGATATAAAATGCCGTCAAGAAGTTAATACTGAGATACGATGCCGTCAAAAAGCTAATATTGATATACAATACCGTCAATAAGTTCATATTGATATACAATGGCGCCAAGAAGTTAATATTGACAAACAATGCCGTCAAGAAGTTAATAATGATATACGACGTCGTCAAGAAGTTAATATTGACATATAATACCGTCAAGAAGTTAATATTGACATACAATGCCGTCAAAAGTTAATATTCATATACAATGCCGTCAAGAAGTTAATATTGATATACAATGCCGTCAAGAAGCTAATATTGATATACACAGAGATTCAAAATGATTGTCAATTCCGCTCCTATAGATAGATAGCAACAGGGTATAGGTATATGCCGCGTGTTTGTAATGAAGGTTTGAACTAAGTCAGTGTTGGAACACAAGAAAGTAAACGGATCTGTCATAAATAAGGAAAACGTAACCTATATTTGAACTCGCATTATATAAACGACTATGGATTGGTGTTTTCTGCTTGTAAAATGAAATGTAATTAATTTAACTTTACTAAATTATGATTTTACAATTCAGTACTAACTGGTGTTTAACTAAATTTATTTATTACTTTAAATTATAACATACAATTAATATCATTATTAAGTGACAAAACTGCATCTGTCAGTTCTTCTATGGTATGCATGCGGTTTCTATAGATCCTATTTTTTTAGATAGCCGAACATGAAGTAATCTAATGGGGTTAGATCAGGCGATCTTGGTGGCCATCTTTGTGCTCTAACGAATCTGTCAGCAAAAAACTGTTGAAGATATTGGCAGGTTTGTGAAGCAGTATGTGCTGGAGCATTATCGTGCTGAAAATAACCTGCTTCAAGCTCATTTTCTTGTAACTCTGCAATAAACAATTCCAATATCTGTTGGTAACGTTGGGCTGTTAGTTGTACAGTTACCTCGAAAAAAATTGGCCCTATTATTCGTTGCATGGACATAGCTAACCAAACTCCAACTTTTACGGGATGCAATTGCGTTTCTCGAAATTCGTGTGGATTTTCTGTTGACCAGATACAATAGTTTTGTAAATTGATATAGTCTGTTAGATAAAACAGGCTTCATCCGAGAAAAATGATTTGTTTAGCAAGTCATCGTCCCTTAAATTGTTATTAAACCAATGACAATATTCCAATCGCCTATCGTGATCTAATGGTATTAATTCCTGTACCGTAGAAACTTTATAGGGATGAAAATGTAACTTTCTTTTGACAGCTCATTGCGCTGAAGTGTATGATAAGTCTATAAAATTATAAAATGTAATAAACTATTTCACTTAATGTTAATTTTAGTTTTTTACCTGTTTGTTGAGCTATTACCACAGATAAATTCCTTTATTTTCTTACAGTATTCAGAAATACTATTGTTGGTGATATTAGATGTAAATATAAACGATTTGAAAAAAATTATAAGATAAATAATCGAAAGATACTACAACACGCACGCCAATGTCGCTAAATGTCAAGAAAATTCATTTAATGTATGAAATTTGTATGTAGCTAACTTCGCTCATTAAATTGGTAATAAGTATAGATAAATTTTTCCGGAAAACAGTTTTTTTCTTACGACAATCATTTTGAATCACATGGTACAATAGCGCCAAGAAGTTAATATTGCCAAACAATGCCGTCAAGAAGTTACTATTGATATACAATACCGTCAAGAAGTTAATATTGATATACAATACCGTCGACAAGTTAATATTGACATACAATACCGTGAAGAAGTTAATATTGATATAAAATGCCGTCAAGAGGTTAATATTGATATACAATATTGTCAAGAAGTTAATATTAATATACAATGCCGTCAAGAAGTTAATATTGAGATATAATGCCGTCAAGAAGTTAATATTGATATACAATGGCGCAAGAAGTTAATATTGGCAAACAATGCCGTCAAGAAGTTAATATTGATATACAATACTGTCAAGAAGTTAATATTAATATACAATGCCGTCAAGAAGTTAATATTGAGATATAATGCCGTCAAGAAGTTAATATTGATATACAATGGCGCCAAGAAGTTAATATTGCCAAACAATGCCGTCAAGAAGTTAATATTGACATACAATACAGTGAAGAAGTTAATATCGATATAAAATGCCGTCAAGAAGTTAATATTGATACACAATACTGTCAAGAAGTTAATATTAATATACAATGCCTTCAAGAAGTTAATATTAATATACAATGCCGTCAAGAAATTAATACTGATACACCATTTCTGACATTTCTCATCGCAAAAAAAATGTTTTTATAGATATAAGTGCATATTTACCCTGTCGATTTCGTGACACTTCTTGAGAGCTTCACCGTATTTCCCTAATCTTTGGTATGCCAGAGCGCACTCGGTCTGGAACCACATGCACTGCATCTCGTTCAGGTTCTCCATGGCCGAGACGCCCTCTCGCGTGAATTTGGCGCAGGTCTCTTCGGCCTCTTTCACTTTGTTCGCCCGCAACATATATTTGGCGCATTTCGAGTTTATGTATCTGTCAGCCGTGTCGAGACCCTGAGCCTCGTCCAGCCACTTGTAGGCTTCTTGTGGATCACCCGCGTGCTGTAAGAGATAGGAACAGGTTTGTTTATGAATAATATTTATGTCAAAGTGAAGATTTCTTAGAAGAAAAAAAATAATTGATCCGAAGTCATGTTTATTCGCTGAGAATGACGATTCATTGAATCGAAAATGGGTGATTCGTCACCCAAAATAATATTTATTCATAAAAAATAAAGATTTATTCATTTTTAATCACTTGCAGGCTCTTGTGGATTATCCGTATGGCATAAAAGATGCACGATTTTTTTTTTTATGAATAATATTTATCCTTAAATTAAGATTTATTAGAAAAAAATTGATGGAAAATAATGGTTGTTCGTTCAAAATAGTGATTTATTCATCGAAAATGATATTTATTCTTTGAATATGATGATTTATTAATAGATGATGTTTTTTTTTTTGTCCAAAATTATGTGCATTCCTAAAAACAAATATGATTTTTTCACCTTACTTAACACTTGTAGAGTTTTTGGTGGATTAACCACATAAACATTCGTAAGTGAAGATATATTAGAAAAAAATTATTGATCGACAATAATGTTTATTCGTTAAAAATAATCATTTAGTCATCAAAGATGGTGTTTCTTTATCCAGAATTATGGTTATTCATAGAAAATAGCGATTTATCCATCTGAATTAATTAAAATCTGAATTAATCGAAAATAATAATTGTTCTTTGAATATTATTATTTTCGATTTATTAATCAAGAATAGTAAAAAGATAGTGTTTCTGCGTCCAAAATTATGTTTATTCATAAAAAAAAATATGATTTATTCACTTTTAGCGACTTGTAGGGTTTTCGTAGATCATTCGTATGCATAAAAGATAGTAGTTGTTTTTATAAATAATATTTATTCATAAGTGAAGATGTATTACAAAAAAAAAAGATCAATGATCAACAATAAAGTTTATTCGTTGAAAATAATCATTTATTCAGCGAAAACGGTGTTTCCTTAACTAGAATTTTAGTATTCATAGAAAATAACGATTTATTAATCAAAAATGATGTTTCTCCGTCTAAAATTATGTTTATTTAAAAAAAAATATGATTTATTAATTTTTAGCCACTTGATAAATGATAGCAGCTTTTTCTAATGAACAATATTTATTCATAAGTAAATTTTCATTAGAAAAAGGTTTATTGATGGGAAATAATGTTTATTAGAATAAATAATAATAATAATTTATTCATTTTTTAGCCACGAAAAATGTAAGAATAATAATGATATCTATTCTCAAAAATCATGGATCGGAAATAATGATTATTCGTTGAAAATAATGATTTATTAATAGAAAACGGTATTTATTCGCCCAAAATTCATGAATAATAATGATTTATTTATTTTCAGACACTTAAGTAGGTTTCTTGTGAATTATCTATGTGCATAAAAGATGCAAAAAGTTTTTTTTTATGAATAATATTTGTTCCTAACTAAAGATTTATTAGGAAAAATAATGTTTATTGGATTTACTTATAAATGATCGCCGTGCTATAAAACAATGCAAAAACCCTCTCTTATGATTAATATTTATTCCTAAATAAAAATTTATTCGTAAACAATACTTAGTTCTAGAAAAGAATGTTCATTAATCGAAAATAATAATTTATTTATTTTTAATCCCTTCTAAGTTTCTTATAGACCACCTATGTGCATAAAGGATATAAAAGATTTTGTAACGAACCTTTTTGAAATTCTAAAACATTCGCGCCTAAATGGGGGCGTGGCTATCACAGCGTTTTCTGCGCATGAGGATATTTTAGTCAGTTGATATAATAGTTTTGATGTGAATATTCGAAAATATGTATTAATCTCTATAAAACAAGAACAACCTACGAATGTATTTGTTTAACTATATTTCGTGTGTTAAGTAAACGTTAATTTTTTTTTTATTATGAATAATATTCATTTCTAAACAGTGATTTATTCGAAAACAATGTTTCTTCGTCGACAATGACATCTATTCGTTATTAGAATTATGATTGACTCATAAAAAACTATGTATGTTGCTCGAAAATTCTGTTTATTCATCGAAAAATTGTATTTCCTCGTCAAAAAATATGTTTATTCATAAAATTTACTTGCGGAAAATTATTCCTGAATAAACATTTATTCGAAGACATTTTTTTTTTTTATGGAAAATAATGTACACTCGTCAAAAATTATTCTTAGTAATCGGACATAATGTTTATTCATCGAAAATAATATTTATTCATCGGAGAAAAAAAAAACGATTTAATCATGATTATTCGGCGAAAATTATGTTTTTCAATCAAAAATTATGCTTATTCATGGATAATGAGGTTTGTTTCACTTGGGAAAAATCAGAGAAGCGCTCTCTTGTCACGCACGATCGTTTTAGATAGGGCGGTGTAAATGCCGCCACGCGATCGCTGATGTTAAAAAAATCACACGCCCGTCCAAACGTTAATAAAACGAATAAGATAATGATTTATAGCAATAAAAATGATTTACCTTGTATATTCGTCCTTTGGTAACGTACAATTCGATCAGAGTTGGCGTATGTTCGATAGCGGCGTCTATATAATTAATGGCTTTATTCGTCTGTTCGAGATAATCGTAATGTTGAGCAAAATAATAGTAGACCCAGAGCAGGGCGGACGCGGGCTCCTTGGGTCCGTTATTCACTTCCGACACACTAAATTTACCGATTTGTTTTAAGGCATCCGCGTATTGCGACATTAAGGTTTCTATTGCTTCTATTTTCTCCTTGTCCCCGTACAGCGATCTCAGATCGACGAAGAGGGGCGGCACTCCTTCCTCAACCCTTTGCGCAGGTACTTGTCGACTAGTTTCGAGAAATGATCGCCCTTGGCGATGTTCAAGGGCAATCTCTGTGGCGGCATCGCCCTCGGATACAATTCCGCGTATTCCGCGTAGAATTGCAGTATCTCTTCGGGCTCCGTTAACTGTCTAGCCTCGATTAACTTCTTATAATACAGCGTGTTCTCGGGATTCCTCCAGATCAGCTCCTCGTAGTATTGGGCGGCCCTGGCGTAACGATGCAGTCTTAGATTTAAGTCGCCCAGATTCTCTTTCAGCGTGAGTTTGTCGACTATCTGGTCTTGGAAATTCTCCAGGTGCGTCAGGGCTTGTTGCAGTTCGCCGGATTCCTGTATCACCATGTTCTGATAGAGTAACAGTTCGCTGTGTTCGTAATCGTAGTTATTTCCCTTCTGGAAACAAAAATTAGATTGAAAAAAGGCTGGTCTTGATTTGAAGGCCTTCAAAACAATACGTTTAAGATATTTTGACAAGCACCAAAATATATTTGACTTGATCATTCTTTTTCTAAATCTTCACCATAGATTTTGCTCCAAAAAATCGATATACCCCAAATGAGGTCGTGTTACATATCAAATGAAAGGGATTTTTGTGTAGATTCACATTCAAGCATTTACATATTGATTTCTTTTAAAGTAAAAAAAGTTTTCCTCATGAAAACAAAAATTAGATTATTAAGAAAAGGCTGCTGTTGATTTGAAGATCCTCAAGACAATACATTTAAGATATTTTGACCGGCACCAACATATATTTGACTTGCTCATTCTTTTTCTAAATCTTCACCATAGATTTTGCTCCAAAAAATCGATAAACACCAAATGGGGTCGTGTTACATGTCAAATTGAAGGGATTTTTGTGTAGATTCACATTCGAGCATTTACGTATTGATTACTTTTAAAGTAAAAAAGTTTCTCTCATGAAAACAAAAATTAAATTATTAAAAAAAAGGCTGCTGTTGATTTGAAGGCCTTCAAAACAATACATTGAAGATATTTTGACCGGCACCAAAGTATATTTGACTTGATCATTCTCTTTCTGAATCTTCACCATAGATTTTGCTCCAAAAAATCGGTGAACACCAAATGGGGTCGTGTTACATGTCAAATTAAAGCGATTTTTGTGTAGATTCACATTCAAGCATTTACGTATTGATTTCTTTTAAAGTAAAAAAGTTTCCCTCATGAAAACAAAAATTAGATTATTAAAAAAAGACTGCTGTTGAATTGTAGGCCCTCAAAACAATACATTTAAGATATTTTGGCCGGCACCAACATATATTTGACTTGATCATTCCTTTTCTAAATTTTCACCATAGATTTTGCTCCAAAAATCGATTAACCCCAAATGGAATCGTGTTACATATCAAATTAAAGGGATTTTGTGTAGATTCACATTCAAGCATTTACATATTGATTTCTTTTAAAGTAAAAAAGTTTTCCTCATGAAAACAAAAATTAGATTATTAAGAAAAGGCTGCTGTTGATTTGAAGATCCTCAAGACAATACATTTAAGATATTTTGACCGGCACCAACATATATTTGACTTGCTCATTCTTTTTCTAAATCTTCACCATAGATTTTGCTCCAAAAAATCGATAAACACCAAATGGGGTCGTGTTACATGTCAAATTGAAGGGATTTTTGTGTAGATTCACATTCAAGCATTTACGTATTGATTTCTTTTAAAGTAAAAAAGTTTCCCTCATGAAAACAAAAATTAGATTATTAAAAAAAGGCTGCTGTTGATTTGAAGGCCCTCAAAACAATACATTTAAGATATTTTGACAAGCACCAAAATATATTTCACTTGATCATTCTTTTTCTAAATCTTCACCATAGATTTTGCTCCAAAAAATCGAAAAACACCAAATGGGGTCGTGTTACATGTCAAATTGAAGGGATTTTTGTGTAGATTCGCATTCAAGCATTTACGTATTGATTTCTTTTAAAGTAAAAAAGTTTCCCTCATGAAAACAAAAATTAGATTATTAAAAAAGGCTGCTGTTGATTTGAAGGCCTTCAAAACCATACGTTTAAAATATTTTGACAAGCACCAAAATATATTTGACTTGATCGTTCTTTTTCTAAATCTTCACCATAGATTTTGCTCCAAAAAATCGATAAACACCAAATGGGGTCGTGTTACATGTCAAATTGAAGGGATTTTTGTGTAGATTCACATTCAAGCATTTACGTATTGATTTCTTTTAAAGTAAAAAAGTTTCCCTCATGAAAACAAAAATTAGATTATTAAAAAAAGGCTGCTGTTGATTTGAAGGCCCTTCAAACAATATATTTAAGATATTTTGACCGGCACCAACATATATTTGACTTGATCATTCCTTTTCTAAATTTTCACCATGGATTTTGCTCCAAAAATCGATTAACCCCAAATGGAATCGTGTTATATATCAAATTAAAGGGATTTTCGTGTAGATTCACATTAAAGCATTTACATACGGATTATTTTTAAAGTAATGAAGTTGTCCTTATGAAAACAAAAATTAGATTAAAAAAAAGGTTGCTGTTGTTTTGAAGGCCCTCAAAACAATACATTGAAGATATTTTGACTAGCACCAAAATATATTTGACTTGGCCGTTCTTTTTCTAAATCTTCGCTATAGATTTTGCTCCAAAAATCGATCAAACCCAAATGGGGTGGTGTTACATATCAAATTAAAGCTATTTTGTGTAGATTCACATTCAAGCATTTTGGAGATTAATTTCTTTTAAGGTAATAGTGCTTTGAAGTGAAAACATAGTAAAATTATCTTTTTTTTTTAATATTTTTATCTCGAATGGTCCCTATAAATTTAATTCTTCAAAATAATATATTTGCATATTTTGATTAAAACAAGAATATATTTACATTTATCTAAATCCTTCTCACATCGTCATGGATATCAAATCAAGGTTCTTTTTGGTTAGATTCAGGAATTTGCAGACTATTTTTTAAATTAATCATTCTTTTCAGTTTTATTTTAACGAACTCAACAATTTCGATTTGTAGGTCTTTAAAATAATATATTTTACATATATTTTGGTTAAAATCAAATAATATTTAAATTAGTAATGCTTTGTTGGTCCAAAAATTCGAAATCCACCAAATAGGGTTATGTAACCTATCAAATTAAAACGCCTTTTGTGTAGATTCCCATTCAAGCATTTAAAGATTAATCTTTCCTAAATAAAAGCATTTCAGAATGAAAAATATCACAACCATCGACATTTTTTTAAGAAACTACATAAATTCAATTTGTAGGTCTTCAAAATAATGCATTTCAAATATTTTGATTAAAACCAAATTATAAGGAAGTTTGTTTCGACATTTTTCAAAATCTACATATTTTGCTCCAAAAACCTAAATTTCCTAAATGAGAACGAGATCATTATGCATTAAATCAAACATTTACAACTCAATCTTTTACAATATGAAAAAACTAATGAATCTTTAGATAAGCAATTATTTTTCTAAAACTTCACCATAAATTTTACTCCAAAAAGATAATCATCCCAAATTTACCATGTTTCATATCCAATTAAAGCTATTTTAGTGTAGATTCTCTTTCAAACACTTACATATTAATCTATATTAAAAGCATTTTACAATAAAATGTAGTGAAGTTATTAATTTTTTTTAGTAAGTCTCCAAAATAATACAATCTACATATTTTGACCCAAAATCAAACTATGATGAAGTTGATAAAGTTTTCTAAATCCTCACTACACATTTAACACCAAAAACTGACACCTCCCAAATGAAATCATGTCACATATCCAATTTAAACGTCTGGTTGTGTGTGTTACAGATTCAAACAATAAAAAGTAACATTTTATTCACATAAACTCACCTGCTGTTGATCTAAAAATGTCTCTAAGATATTCAGCGCATTCTTATAATCTTCTAATAGGTGGAAGGACATCGCATATCCAATCCAGGAAGCCCTTTGTGTTGGTCGCAACATAAGTAACTGGTACCGAGTATCCTGCAACAAATCGATCGTCCAACATAGGAAATATTAACATAATGAAAGTCAAACTCACTCTATATCCTTCTAAATCACGCATCTGAATCTGTAATAGCGACAGATCCCTAAGAATCTGTATGTTATCCTTCTCCCACTTGAGTGCATTCCGATAACATTTGATCGCTTCATCGTACTTCTTGTCAGATCTCTGTAAGAGGCCGTAGACGTGCCAACAGACGTGCGAACGCAGATCGTTCCTCAGCCCCCTTCTGACGTGCTCGTAGGCTTCCTCTTTCCGCCCCAGACAGTTCAGAGTTAACCCTTTCATCGCCAAAGTTTCTAGAAATAAAAAAATTCACTCCTCACCTCAAAAAATTTATAAATAGTCGCGTCCAAATACCTCCATGCTCTGTGAATTTCGGATTCGACAGTATCTGCTTCGCGAATTTCAACCCATTCTTGTACTGTTTGTGCTCGTAACACTTCTGGAAAATAAAATCGGAGACACATCGGAGTGCGGAGACGGTAAACAAAACGACGGCGAAAATTACGTACCAGGATGCGTTTAAACAGTGCATTTTCCTTCGGCGGTAGCGGATTACTAGAGGGCATTTTTAAATTCACGGTAAAATAAAAATTATCCGTCAGCCGGTCGAAATTATTTCCTAGTTTAGCTCAAATCAAAACCTCGTGGCCTTAAACCTCTAACTAAAGTCGATCGTGATCACGTGACATGCGCCATGCCATGTCAATGTCGATAAAACAGGAACTCGAATGACATAATTCAAATTTTGTTTTTCTTTTTTGATTTGTTGAAATAAATTTCTGCATTAAATTAATAAATTATTGTAGCACCTGGAACGCTAAAGTTATTGAAAATTGTTAATTTATGTATGCGAAGTAAGGATTTGCATATTTAAACCTCGCGTTTCGTTTGACAGATTGGAGGATTTTACGTTACACCGCCATTTATTTTATAAATTCGCAACATTTCCAGTGGCGTAACTGACGATTTATCATTTCTAAAATTTATTTAAATTGAATTTATAAGTTATATTCTTGAATATTGCTTTAGAATCTAAGTGCAGTTGTATAAATTTTAATTAAAAGAAGGCAATTAATTATAATGTACATAAATATTATAGATTATTTGTTGTGGACATATAAAAAAAAATATTTTCCGAAATGTTCTCCTAATAGTAACTTCATAAAACATGTTTAAGTGGTTTTATGACATTGGGTAGGTATATAGAAAACAATAAATACCCATTTCTTAAGTACTTAAAAACCAATAAAAAAGGCACAATTATCAAGAATTTATTTATTTTTTCTTAACATCTCATATTTAAGTAAGTTAATGTCTCTTACATATATTAGATAATATATTCAATTTCTTCTGTGTACATAACACTAAATTATACTTACCAAAAGATATTTAAAACTTTGATTATGCATACTTTAAAAATTGGCACGGCACTGTATTTTGACAGCTTGAACTGTCAAAACTGATTGAAAATTCAATATTATATTTAAAAATTAAATTTATATATCTTGACAGTTTTAATATTTAATCAAATGACAGTATCGCAGAGTTTTGACAGATAAAAATGTGTTCAAATTGAATTATATTTAAAATTAATTTAAAGGAAACTTTACACTTTTTATAATGCATAAAAAGTAACTAGTCTATTATAAATCTTTGCTTTTTTTCGGTATTAAAAGTATATCATAAAAAAAAACAATATTTAAACTTTTATAAACTTTATTGAAAAAGTCATTTTTACACATAAATTATCATTATGCCACGGCAGATATAACATTGACAGCGGGTGGTATATCAGCTTTGACAGGTTTAATGTCGCTAGACGGGAACTGAGGTAGGATTTCCTCTTTGGGTTCCACAACTGAAACGTTGTCCGGTAGAGGTCTCTTGGGTCCAATTTTACCGTTTGGATCCCAAGGCAACATAATTTTCACCTGTAAAAACAAAAAAGAAAGGTAAGTATCAAACATTAATCGAAGAACAACAATTTATTTTTATGATACCTTGATTCCCAGTACGCCTTGCTCTAGGAGTACGTGTCTAGTTGCCGTATCTACGTAGTCATTGCACGGATCACCGGAATGGATCATAAGGCCATCGACGAATTTCATTGACTTGGCTCTCTGACCACGTAGTTTACCAGAAACTACAACTTCACATCCTGAAAAATAAATATAATGCAATAATTAATGCTAATTACAAAATGACACTTTTGACAGTTCATTGGCGGCGTCAATATCTTCGCATAAAGTATAACAGATGTTTATTTATTTATAAAAATCGTCATGAAGTTACCTGCGATTTTTTGATAGAACAAGACAGAGCAAAACAAATTGCAACTTGGAAAAGCAAATTTTTGACGTTTCTCATTTCGATAGATGAAAGAAATTCAGACAGAACACCCTATATATTACACATAAAAATAAAACATCATCCATAAGTTTCAACATCGTATATTTAAGTTAATTTTACAATAGATTATTCTAACAATAAATTTCACAGATTCTTTTTTACGCACATTATTTAAATATTCGACTTGGAATAAATCCTTGATATTTCATCATCCTGTCATCGAGAACTTAATAAATATATATAAAAGGAGATTTATTTAATGGATTTATCAACTGGCTACTATTTGCTCGTATCGTGATCAAATACATCATAAACGAGGGCGGTTAATGAACTACATTTACTATCTGTATGTAATATGTACGTGATAATGACAATGTGATTGTCAATGTCACAATTAATATTTTATCAAGGATAAGTGTTTAGAATAAAATTTCCTCTCACTTACACACAGTAAAATTCCGTTGCACACAAAATCGACACCACTAACTTATTATTATTATATTATTAAATAATCGAACCATAAGTTACGGATATTATAAGGTTTGTTCCAACATCTACTATATATATATGTGGCATTTTATGAAATAAATTTTGTTTTTACACAAAATTATTTTAACGCGAATTGAAGATAAACATATTTATTCTTCTTTTACGTGACATATTAATTTAACTTAATTTTTTGTCAATACATTACTTAAACATATTATTTCAGCTTTATATATTTAATAAAAATAAAAATGTTTTTATTATTATATTTTTTTTACTCTATATATGCATGTGTCTCACTTTTTATAACTTCCATATTGGAGGTTTGTTATTAGCCGATTTAAAAAAAAAAACTTTGATTGGGAATACCTGATTAAACGACAAGGATTTTGACCAGTGACGTTCGTCGCTATAATTTTAAAAGGGCTGTTTTTTAGAAAAGCATTTTAGGCAATTTTTTAATTGTTAAATATCATAATCTTGTTTAGCATCACCAAAAACCCCCTATACAAATTTTTAAACCAATACTGTGCATACAGCGTGTTCATACAATAAAATAATAAATGTTTACATTTCTAAGTCATTTAAAATTCTATATTTAATTAAAAGTAGCATTATTTTACCACAGTAAGCTTAATTGACATAAGCTGATTCTAAAAAGTCATTTTCTCCTTCGGGATTCTTCATTTTGATTCGCCAATTTACACGAATATCAAATCTGCTATGATTGCTGCAATAGTCTGTAACCTGTCATTTCTATTTTAATTAATTATTTAATTAATGGCATGTTTAACAGTTATAGAAAACGTCGAAATTGTTCGTATTGTCATTACACATTACTTTTTATTGTAAAAAAAAAATATAATCTTAAATAAACATATAATAAACTCAAATAGAAATGTGAGTTTTTTATGTATTAAATTCTTTTTACTTTTTTCATGTGACAAAAAATTAATTCCATTTACACTTACTGCAGGAAAAATCGGCACACAGGCAATTTTGAATTTGAAAAATTTTAGGGTGCAAATGAAGCTTCCAGAGAATGTACTTACAATTCAGCAAAACGAACTGAATCCCATAGCTCGCTTATGTATTATTATCTGAAGGCTTCAATTACACAAAAAAAAATAATAAATAAATTATTAACTGCTGGTGTCCCTATTTTTTCCGTGAGAAGTCTATTAGCACGACGAACGCCACTGCTTAAAATTAAAATGCCCGATAAAGTGCGAATCCAAATGAGGAAATATCTTTTCTAGAATAAACTAATGCTATTTAAGATGAAACACTTGAAAGCGGTTCTAAACAACGAATTTAAACAGCTTTAAAATATTATAATTTATTATTTTATCGTGTGAACACCCCTGCACAAGGTATTAGTTGAAAATTTTGCACAGGGGACTTTTTGATGGTGCTAAACAAAATTATGATATTCAATAATAGTTAAAAAAAATACCTAATATATTTCGTTTTTTAAAATGCCCATTTTAAAATTAGAGCGACGAACGCCACTGGTGAAAATCTAACTTTCTTATTCCCGTTTCACCACCTGCTAAATAGGTACCCCTATTGAATGAAATCAGGTTTTAGAATAACAGAGATACAATATGGTAGTTATGAAAAGTGGCTTTTTCGTTAAAACAGGATAGAAAATTTACTTTTTATGTTGTATCTGAGAAAGATAGAATATACACCAATGTATTTGGTGTAATATCAACGATAAATCTACAGAATACATACGTACAGACAGAATTACGTGACAATTTAATTCCATCGCTTGTATTTAAATTGATTTTGTATAAATGTTGGAACAAACCTTAGATATATAATTTAGCATTTCACTTAAATTACTGCAATCAACTGACAGATGTTAATCATAATTTACTAAGAGTAGCTTTGCAATTATCATCCAACGGATTTCCCTCCAAATAATTGTTTAAATTAGGTACTTTCTTCAATACTTTATTAGGAACACAAGTCAATTGGTTCGAGTTCAATTTCAACCAATCAATCTGCTCGATGGAATCCAACAGATTCTCCGGTATTTCTCTGAGATTATTACGATCCAAGATGAGCCAGCCCAGATTCTTCAAGCCGACCAAGGCGTCCGGATGGATTCGTTCTATCTCGTTATTATCCAAATAGATATTCGTGTAGATGGTTTTGCCGTTAACGTGATGAACACCTTGGATGTTCTTGAAGGCGTGCGCCGGTATATCTCTTATGAAGTTGTCTTTGAACGACAATTCCTTGATTTCCGGGCAATTGGTGAACCAATTCGACTGCCACGTGGTCAGACGGTTATTGTCGAGGTAGATGATCTGCAGTTGGGTTAGATTATCGAAGGCTGCTTCCTCGATGTGAGAGATATTGTTGTTCTTCAAACTGATTTCCGATACGGGTAATCCGTTGAAGACACCGTTGCGTATCTCTTGGATTTTGTTGTCTTGCAGTCGTAAGAGACGTAAATTTGATAGGTTGTAGAAGGCACCGGGTTCTAGAGATGATACACCGCTATTTTCCAAGATTAAATCGGCTAGGTGGGGTAAATCTTTTACAGCACCTCGATATAAAGTCGGAACGGTCTGATTGATGATTTGAACGAAGGAGACTTTCTCCAGCAATCCAGCAGGCTCCAAACAACCGGATATCCTGTCGATGCCTCGGACACCGACTATTGTTACCGAAACATTGGAGAAAGAACTTCTTTCACAGCACTCAGAGCTCCCGAAGAACAATAATAGTAATAATAACGGGCAGGAAGGAAAATAATCGCTAGAATCATCTTCAAAGCTTTTTTTTTTTAAAAAAAAACTGTCCCTACAACCACTGCGCGTTTCACTGATCAAATACACACAAGAGAATTATTCGGGAACGATAAGATTTGACCCCGTGATTATAAAAAACAACAAATCGGTCCTTCTCACTTGTCTCTCGGCTGTGTGTTTCGGAACTTATCAATGAATCCTACGTCACGCACGACGTTAAGATCATTTCTGTGCACGCACGAACAAAGACTGGGGAAGAGACGATAATAATAAATAATGGAGGGCTCTTTGAGGCCGCGCGCGCGGTTCTCCGTACCGACGCATGTGACAGAAGCGATCTTATCGTTCGCTTCTTCTGCGGGCGAAAATTGTCGTGTGTATTTTTAACGGATGATCTCACGTACTGGCAGAAATATTTTGCCCGTTTGTGATAACCCCAGAAAACAATTTTACGTTGTTTATATATATATATATATATAAAATACACGTTAATATATGATGTGCCATTGAAATTGAAAATCGCGTTATCTGAATCGTTTTTGTTTAAAGTATATTAATTGTGTGTGTGCGAGTAATGTAATGGGGAGTTTTAACTTAATGAATGAGAGGAAAAATGGCAAGTTAACAACGGTTTTTATCGTGACGTTGTCAAGTTTTAATTTATCTCGTGAAATTGATAATTCACAAGAATTATATGGAAATCTTTAAATGCAATACTAAGCAACTTAAAACACAAGTAGCGATTTAATATTTTTCGCACCGATATTGGACCTTTATTTCTCGATGGATTCACGCGAAATATTATAAAAGTAATTAATAAATCTGTTGTGTTGGAATTGTAATTAGTAATTATATTATTCAAATTCTCTAATTACAATTACTTCTTATAAGTACAATTACTTTCTGTTCTTCCTAGAGGAATACTGTGAAATTACTAAGCCTTTAACAGAAACACTAGATTTTTTACAAACTGAAACTGAAATATATTTTATGGTTTTCTTTTACCTAGCATAATTTCACTCCATGATAAATTAAAGGCAAAAACATTGAAATATGGTGGAAATATGCTGTTGAATGCTGCAATTGAAGGCATAGAGAAAAGATTTGAAAAACTACTACACTTCATTTACTATAACAGACGAGGTACGTCATTACTTGCAAATTCGGGCCATGCAATACCACATTATTAAAATAACTAACTAACATATAACTAACAGCTTCTTGTGGGTTTCGCCGTGTGTCAAAACTTTCGCTCGACGTTTCGCTGTTCATACTGACAGAGAACACCTACAATTAAATAAGAAAAGATCCAACGGAGAAGATCACAAAAACAGTAAGGGAGAGCATAAAGATTTCATCGATACCTAAAGAGATGCAGAACAGATTGCTACCAAGAGCCGCTAAACCACCCAGGCTGTATGGAATACCAAAAATACATAAAGAAGGAGTGCCATTAAGACCGATTGTAAGCAACATTGGATCACCGATCTACGATTTGCCGAAATATTTAGCTAACTTACTAAAGCCATATACCGGACAAACTGCAACGTATGTGAAGAATTCGAAACATTTCGTGGATATTCTGTCTACGCTAAAGACTGAACCTACAGACATTTTAGTAAGTTTCGACATTATATCGCTATTCACTAACATACCCACGGAGGAAGCACTGGCCTTACTTCCAGAACTTGGACTACAAGAAGACTTCATTGAATTAGTGAAACTGTGCTTATCCACGACATACTTTTTGTATGAAGGAAAATACTACGAGCAGAAGAACGGAACAGCATGTGAAGCCCTTTATCACAGTAATAGCCAACTTGTTTATGGAGCATTTGAAGAAGAAGCCCTAATTCTAGCGATATGAAACCCAAGTGTTGGCTGCGATATGTCGACGATACTTTTGTAATATGGCAACACGGGGAAGAAAAACTACAACAGTTCTTGGAACACATAAAGTCACAGCACCCAGCCATCAAATTTACCATGGAGAAAGAACAAAATGGAAATCCCCCCCCTTTCCTGGATGTTATGGTTAAAAAAACAAAAGACGCACACCGATAGATATCTGCATGCAAGATCTCACCATCATCCGCTGCAGAAGAAGACATTAATACAAACATTACTATCCAGAGCCGAAACCATCAGTGACGAACAACATCTTACCAGTGAAAAGATACATTTGGAGAAAGCACTAAAGAAGAATGATTACACTGACATCGACATAAGGAGAGCCACTAAGAAGAAACGACACTGGAGACAACTACAGAACCACGAAGAGGGATGGCGTGTTTACCTTACATAGCAGGAGTCACCGAAAAAGTAGGCCGAATTTTGAAGAAACATAACATACAAGTACGCTTCGGGACTGAAACGTCGATCCAGCAGTATCTACCGACCGCAAAGGATAAGATACCCAAGGGGCACACAGAAGGTATCTACAAGATACATGCCAATGCGGACAGTGCTACGTTGGACAAACAGGAAGAGCCATCGACATAAGAATAAAAGAACACGAGAGGGACGCAAGATTAAGAAGAACCGGGCAATCAGCGGTGGCAGAACACATGCACGACACCGGACACAAAATGGATTTCAAGAATGTAAAAGCAATAACTACCACAAGAACTACGGGAAAAGACTCATCAGGGAAGCCATAGAAATAGAGAAGAATAAAACCGTTAACAGAGAAAGAAGGGTACCACCTTAGCAACACGTGGAAGAGCTACTACGAACCGTCACGGTCAATGGAGCGGAAACTACACGGTTGGATGCACAGGGGCGTATATAAGAAGAATGTCGGATCATGGAGAATCAGTTCAGTTTATCCTGAAGAAGCTGTCAGTATGAACAGCGAAACGTCGAGCGAAAGTTTTGACACACGGCGAAACCGCAAGAAGCTGTTAGTTATAGTTACACCGGCCGTGAAAGCCTACGCAGTGTTAACTAACTAACATATAACTTATTCATGTTCAATTAAAGATACTATGTTGTGCCTACTGCTTTTCAAATTGCATGCTGTCACATCTTCCAATGGTATTCCACCCAATTTAGTTATAGCTGTCACTGTCAAGGGTTATATTCTGCATTTGCAGTAAAGTGTGCGGGAATTTGCGTTTATACTTGGTATATATTTATTTAAAATAAGTAATTATTACAACTAAACCATATCGAAACCATTGTGTAAACAATCGAAGGAGTTAATAGTTTCGTTAATCGTGTATTTCGACGCAGAACGCGAGAACAACGGGCCATTACTCCCGTTAACTTTCGTGCGAGGAGTATAAAATCCATATATATTTTTAATGTCATATTCTTTACAGTATTTCGTTTTTAGAGAGTAACGAGTGTTCTAAACATTCATGTTGCAAACATAAGCAAAATTTCATCCATGAGTAAACAAGGACTTACATCCACTAACCCAAAACGAAAATGCATACGAAATAAATGTTGTAAAAATTGATTATTCTACTCATTGTCAATGTGCCATCGGAAACACAATTTATGACAAGTACGAAAACAGTGAGTATATACAAATATTGTTTACAGAAGTAGTTCTTTCACATACATTTTTCAGACTAACATAACACATTAAACATTTTGAACAGTGCTCTTAAAGAAAAAGACATTTTCTATGGTTGAAACACATTGTTGTGGTAGATATTATTTGTTCTCAAAGAAAAGGAAGTTTGTTACAAAACGATGGATGAAATATGGCAGATCGGAGGATGCATATAATTGTATAAAGCGGATTGAATTAAATTAGTCTGGAAATTTGACGTACATGGTGTACAACACATTGGAAACGAAATTCAGAAGTAGTAAATCAGAGAGATTGGTTTGGATAGAGAAGAAACTTACATACTAATCGTTACTGTGAATACTTTAAGCGATAATGGTCCCGATTAAATTTATTGTACTCACTTCTTGTGCTTTTTTGTTATTTTTTTTCCACTGCTATCATGATTAACATACTTTAAATCCTGATTTTCAAAAAGAATCATCATCACTAATATTAACGGTAAATGTTATTCTTAAGAGTTTGTTTATTCACTTGTCAAAAGTGTTTGACAGTTAAATAACCTAACGGTTTGTTTACGTTTTGACGAACAGAAAATTTGCAATACGGTCGTGACGTCATAGCAAACTGACTCACGTAGTACCTCGTCTGTTATAATAAATGAACTTTAATGTTACAAGAAGTTTGTTCGCGTCGCATGAACTATTTGCACTATTATACATTTTTGCACACAAAAGTTCTAAAAAGTGCATAAAAGTGCAAATAGTTCATGCGACGCGAACAAACTTAAGATCGCTATGGCGTTTTGGGTGCAATATCTCGTCCAGAATTCAAGGAGCGATGGTTTCCAATAGTAAAGAAGATTTAAAGCAGCTTTTAATAACAGAATGTGAACTATTCCAGCAAGATTTACAAAGGATTTCTAATTCAACACAACTAAACCAAAGATATTGCAAAAGAAGATTTCTTCGATTTCAACGAAGTTGTAACACCTTCTGTTGAAAATAAAAATGGAGCACGGTTGGAAGTGTTAGAGTACTTAAATGATTTAAGAAAAAATATTACGATGCTACATAGTTATCCATTAGTAAAAAATTGTTTTTTTTTATAAATATAACACAGCACTTCCCTCTTATGGACACCGTAGAGAGATTATTCTCCTTTGCCACAATAATCAACGCTCCGAGAAGGAATGCACTCTCTGACAATTATTTGAAAAAACTGGTTATAATGAAAAGTAATAATATAAATATATTGTGAATTATAATCAGATCTTGCAATTCCACTGTCAATAGTTTGCGTAAATATTAATAATTTAGCTTTACACCATTTTTTTTAAACTTCTGTGGTCCATCCTATTCAAAAAATGTGTGATACTTGGTTGTCCTAAAATCAATAGTTTTCAAGCTATGATATTTTCAAAATCATTTTTTTGTTAACTTTTATAAAATATCCGTAATTTTGAAAGTACTGATTTCACAACCACAAGATATCAAAGACTTAACGAGAGAGTTAATTATCGAATCTAAAAAAAATGTTTGATGTTGATGAAACCGATAACTATAACTTTTTTGTTTCTTATGTTTGGAGGTCAATTGTTTAAGAAAACTACTATTTTTCAATGGTCATCACTTCATAAGGTCAAAACCATAAATTAAACGCGACCCCAAATTAATGATACCTGCTTTATGTGGTATGATTATAATATAAAAGTATACAAACTTTTGTACTGAAGTAATTTTTTTTGTTCCAAGTTAATAAACTTTTGAAAACGTAACTTGCCTCTTCTATTTTTTTATAAATTACTCTATTTGTTGTTACTTGTTAAATATTTTTTACTTAGGTACATATTAAAAATTAGAAAAACTTGAGAAATTATTATTAAAAATTCAAGTATCAACACATCAAACTTTTCTACATCAGAGTTCTTCAGATATGTTTTAAATACATAGAGTGAATGTACCAAAACGAAAGTCAATGAAATGAAATCAGAACACACAAGAAAAGTGTCCTTCAATATACATCCTGCAAATCCATTATTCCCAGTATTAGAACTAATTGAAAGAATACGAGTAAAAAAGGGAATGGTGTTTTTAAATAAAACAAAAAAAATATGATTGGGCAGATAATAAAAAGTATCAGATAATAATACTGAAGCACGGATCAAACTACGGGTTTGTTCAAATGGGGTTGTAATTCAGCGCAGTCAAAGTTTCTAGGGGTCAACTGTCGTTGTCCCAAAGGCCACCATAAATGATAGATGTCCCAATAATTCAAAAAGTAAAATACAAATGAAAGTCATAAATTCAAAAAAAATCACGAAAAAACGCGTAATCAAGGCATAACACTTTACAATTACTTGTGGAAGAAACAACAAAAGAAGTCTCGTTAAAACAATAGTAGAACTAACTAACAAGTTTACAAAATTTAAAATTCTGGTTGCTATTAAATTAATTAAGTAATAATAAAATATTACTGTAAAAATTTCTAATCTCACATTTTAAAAATTAGAAGCTCAAGGAATTTAATTTTAATGACCAACTAGTGTTTCTCCTCTAAATACTAAATCCATTTTTCTTTCGTTTTTTTTTTGCCGCAAATTGCACGTAAATCATGCCAGTCTTTACAAAATGAGCAAAACTTGCATGATTTATAATATACAAGTCAAGAATCTAAATCAACCATAACATAAGCTCGTAATGGCATTTTTATCAGTTATTGTTTATCCACACATGTTGTTTACTATACATATTTGTTAATTTATAGTTCATAAAGTCAAAATGGGATATTTTTTACTGATTTTAAATTAAATCTATTAAAAATGTACTTTATCATCTAGTTTATGCAACCAAACAGGCATAAATGTACAGACTGTAGATAACAATACATATAAAGCAAACATTTGTAGAATACCAATTCATTAATTTGGATTTATTGCTTCGATTTACATGAAAATTAAGTTATAAGTTAATTAAATTTGACTTACAATAAGTTAAATAAAGAAAAAATGATATCGGTTTATGCCACTCTAAAAAAATTAAACACTACTACCTAACCTCAAAACTAAATATGTATTTGAAATATTAAAAAAAAAAACAAATAATTTAATAAACTTTAAAAACTAACACATTCAAAAATACTAGACATTTCCTTAAAACAGAAAATTGAACAAAATTTAAAAATATTAACAGAACGCTTCAATGAATTAAACAAAGCTAATCTTAAAAAATTTAAAAAATCAAAACATTTGCATTACCTAACCTGCAAGTATAAGTATACAACATATTCAGAAAAAATATGCACAATTTAACAAAATTCAATAAATATGAGCTTAATAATCTAGAAATTATAATTTACCTTAAAATAATTTCACGATTTCAAAAAAAATCTTGTATTCATCAAACAATAAATGTCAACCAATACTGTAATCTACGCATGAATTTAGTATAATTAGAACAATTTGAATTAGTTAAAACCTCATCCAAAATTGCAACTGTCAAAACCAAATAAATACCACAAAAAATAGCAATGTTTATTTACCTTTAGCTCCGGATTCCATAATAAATCTGAGAACACCATAACAAGCCCTGCGCACAGCCAAACCCCCTATCAATTTATACCTCAACGACTCAGCTTGAGCAATAGCGCACAAGCCCCTGGTCGCAACCTTTTCTGCATACAATTCGACTGAGTGTTCAGGGAAATTAAATCTCTTCTGTACAACGGATGTCAATTCACGTATACGACGGCCCTTTTCTCCCAACACATTTTGTGTTCTCGTTGCCATAATGATAATTTCTGTACGTGTTGGGGTTACCCTGACTTCAACTCCCGAGTAACCATCCTCTGCGAGTTCCCTGGTGAGGAACTCGTTTAATTCTGCTTTGAAGACGCCGTCTCCAACGAACTGAAAAAGAATTTCATATGATTATTGTTGATAAACTCACCACGCTAAATAAACATGATTGGAAAGTAATCCTAATCAATCCAGGTGTCAAAATTATATTATTTTAAATATAGATGGTTATTTCATACGAAGCTTTTTTCCAATTTTAACGTGGTATTCGTATTTTTTGTGGTAAAATGTTAGATTCTGCGATAAAATAATAAATACCTTCCGTTTTTTCGACACAGACGTTGCCATTTTGAACGAAATTAGGCGGAAAGAAAGAACTGTCAACGCGAAGTTACCAACAAAGTCACTAAATAAGGGTCGACAACTTACAGCAAAGCAACATACAAAAATAAAATCCCTAACTCGGATGTAAATAAACTTGTAATTTTTTTATATCTTGTCGCTTATTGTGATAAGAATGTCCCAGAAGAAAAACATGCATCAATCTTGGCGTGTTGTTTATCGGTGTCCGTGGTCTTCACACTTATTTATAATAATAATTCCTAATGGCTAGTTATAAAGAAACTTTGCTTCTACTTTGCGTTTGTATTTCTCTATTTCTCTTCGTTCCAATTAAAATCGGAGCGCCGCAAGACGATTTCGACCAATTCTTGACGAGATATAATAAATCGTACAATGCTAGTGAGTATAACCGTCGATTAGAAATTTTTAAAAAATCAAAGGGTCTCATTGAGAAATTCAATCAACATAACGACAATAATTTATCCGCGTTATACGGCGTGACGGAATTCACAGATTTGATACCCGAAACATTGTTATCGAATCTCTTTCAACGAGAAAAATCTAAAAGTGCAAAAACATCGAATCATTTGGTCGCCGAAATTGAAAATACCGATTAGGGTGGATTGGAGGGATAAAGGAGTTATTTCCGATGTGAAAAATCAAAGAGATTGCGGCGCGTGTTATGCTTTCACGACGATCGAGAATATAGAAAGCATAAACGCGATAAAAACTGGAAAATTACGGAAATATAGCGTTCAACAAATGATTGATTGCTCTGTTGTAAATAACGGATGCAGCGGAGGTGATGTTTGCCTATTGTTGGAGTGGATTATGTTTAATAATATCTCGATTCTGCCTGAAGAAGATTATCCTTTACGTCTAGCTACAGAACAATGTAGAGCGGTAAATAGTTCTGGAGGTATTAATATCAAGAGATATAAATGTCAAAAGTAAGTGCTCTTTTTTCAATTTTGCATGGTTGTTATTATATTTAATTCGTGAAGATACTAAAATTTAAAATTGTTGGTAATTTCATGTGGGAAATGAAAAAGTATTTGAGTGATTGTCGATAAAGTAGAGATAATAGCCTTTTGTTGGGAAGTATCTGCAAATGTCTCTTAGATGGCGCACGTTAGCATTTACATAGTACGCCATCTAAGAGACAGGCGAAGGTACTTTTAAGCAATAATAATGCTACAAATAGATACAAATACAAAAACATTTTTTTCTTTTCAGTTTAGTTAATAGAGAAGAAATTATATTAGAACATTTAGCCGGAATGTTGGCCCCGTTGTCGCAGCCGTAAACTCAGCACCTTGGCATTATTACCTCGAAGGAATTGTACAATATCATTGCGATGGAACTTCTGCTCGTCTAAATCATGCTGTACAAATAGTCGGTTACGATATGAGCGGTCGAATACCCTTTTACATAGCCAGAAATTCTTGGGGAAATCAATTTGGTATGGACGGATATATCAAAATAGCAATTGGTAGCAATATGTGTGGTATTGCGAATAAAGTAGCTACTATTAGTGTATAATAATACGTTTTATTTAAATATCTTAAATAAACAATACTATTATTATTTGAAGCTGAACTATTTTTAAAATACAAATATTTTACTTATTTCCTACAAATCGTTCTTGTGCTGCCATCTGTGTACATTGTTGTAATTCAAATATAAAGGAATCTGCAGTAAGTGTTTTTCTTAAAGTACGATGTAGGATTGATCATATACTTTTCTCACTCCTCTTAAAAAGTGAAATATAATTTAGAAATAGATTTTTATATTAAAGCATGAAATTTCGTAAAAAAATATGCAGTTCAATTTACAGGTAGTTTCATACTTAGGTTAAGACGATATGTTGTTCAGATGGCAGTACAGTCACTATCAAACTGCAACAATTGAGCTAGATAACTATTCAGAATATAAATTAAAAATTTCTGTTATTGATTTAAAGCATTGTTTTCCTCCGAGAGTAAAGTTTTACGTTATGAAGCATTAATTTGTTTAATTGAAGGCGTATATTAATTATACAACATATTTATTTAAAAACAATAATAATAAGTATTTACTTTGTTTGGGTTGATTTTGCTATTTCACACATTTCTAATTAATTGGAAAGTCGTGTTTCTGCATATTAATGCGACATAAATTAAAGCCCTTTTATGAAGACTGATAGTTAAACTTTTAGTAGTGTGGTTATTTTCGGATGGTTTATTTCGGTAGGATATTTTGTTCATTCCTAAAGGTATTAAAAGTGAATCCTAAAAATGATTTTTGCGTTTACTTCTCAACTAGAACTATGCATTTAAAAAAATTAACTTACCTGTGTTTTTTTTTTACTCTCTGTTATTGTTTTGTGCTTTCAATTAACAAAACGTGGTTTAAATTTTGAAACTGTATTTATTTCGATATAGCGGTATGCGTCGTACACTGATCTGTCTGTGTGTGTGTGTGTAGGTGGCGCGCATGTGCGTGTAGAAATACATATACAGGTATACATATAACATCCCGTTTGTTTTAATTTACATTTACAAACAACAAGTAAACACATAACATTGAAAAAAATTCAAAACATGTTGTCTTCTTTCTCGCTACGCTTCCATCTGATAGTCTTCGTATTTCTTCGGTAATGTCTTCATCCTGGTCGATCTTCTCACGTCTGTAGTAGCGCTTTCGGTTCCTTCTTGATTTACTCTTAGATCTGTGGTTCTATCTTCTTGAATTGAATCTCTATGTTGGACAACGTCTTGATGCTGTTCGTTTTGTGCACCTTCTTTAATGTGTACCAAACTTCTGCGATACTTAGTACCATTATGCCTACGTCGTATGTTCTAGAATTTACTTTTTCTTTTATTTTCCCAGGTGTCCAACTTGAATCTGCAGGTTTCATTTGAAGTAAATTTCATCTCCTACACTATGTTCCGGATGTTGTTTGCTTCGTTTATCGTAGTAGTGCTTAGCGATATTGCGTTGTTCTTGGATTGTTTGGGAACATCCTCCTGGACCTTAGGACTTAACAGTGATGGTAACATCGGAATGTCGCATCTTAACCTTCTAGAGAACATCCTTTGTGCTGGGCTGCTATTCATTTTATTAGGTGTATTTCGCCATTGTAGAAGCATTTTATAAATATATCTCTTTGCTTCCCATACACTTCCTTAACATATTTTTGGCTATCTCACTGCAGCTTCCGCCTTTCGTTTCCTTGTTGATGGTGTGGACTGGAAATAACATGCTGAAATTTCCACTCCTTTGCAAGTCATTGAATTTTTGACTTGTAAAATTCGTCCCTCCGTCTGTAATAACGGTAACTGGTATTCCGTACCTACTGAAATTTCTTTTGCAAAGTTTAACAGTATAATTCCGCGTCAGTTCTCTTCATTTCATCGATCTCAAAAAATCTGAATACTGATCCACTGTTATCAGATACTTCTTCGGTGAATTAGCATTTAGTTCAAGTGTCCTAATTTCAAAAACGTCCATGCTTACCCGTGAAATGGTTTGTCGGGTATTCTTGGGTCATCATTGATGGGTGACTCTGGTTAGGTGCATACTTCAAACATATATGCATTGCGTATCATTTCGGTAATTTGGGCGTTAATACCTGGCCAAAATACTGTATCACGTGCTAATTTAGTAGTATTTTCGATTCTTGATGGCTCGCATGGAGGCGTTTAAATATTTCTTTCGAAAGATGATGGTATTACGATTCTATTTGCCTTTAAAATCATTCTTGATAGGTACTTAACTCGTCTTTATACTTCCAGTATGGTTGTAGTGTTGCTGGTATCTCTCGTATGTGGTTTGGCCATCCCTTATTGATAATTTCGTACAGTTGTTGCATGTTTACGTCACATTTGGTCGCATCTCTCACTTCCTGTATTGTGTTATCTCGCATTCTAATGCCTTCCAATGGATTCGCTTCTTCCACGTATTTAAATACTTCCTTCATCTCATATACCTCTAAATTTCCTTCTTCATGCCTCTATTTTGTCTGGTATTCTTGATAAAAAGTCTGCAACGAACATTTCGGTGCCCTTTTTGTAGATCAGTTGAATGTCGTATCTTTGTAATCTCAAAATCATACTTTGTACTCGTTTTGGTGCTGCTCCAATTGGCTTGTTAAAAATTGAAATTAATGGCTTGTGGTCAGTTTCAACAACTACATCTTTTCTGCCACAAATATACTGGTCAAATCTTTGACATGCGAATAAAACAGCTAAGGCTTCTTTCTCAAGTTGGCAGTATTTCTTTTGGGCTGCGGTTAGAGCTTTAGTTGCGTAAACAACTGGCATATTGTCTTGCAGAATTGTACACCTATCGATTCAGCTGATGCGTCTGTTTGAATCTTTACTGGTTTCGTCGTATCATAGTATTTTAAGATGGGTGCCCTTGTAATCAAGTCTTTTAGCTGTTGGAAATGACTTTCTTGTTCCTCCATCCAATTGAAGTTACTCTGTATATGCGTTAACTTTCTTAATGGTTCTGCCACTGATGATAAGTTAGGTATATATCTGCTTAAGTATGTTATCATACCTAAGAATCTTGCGAGTTCTGCTTTATTTTGTGGTCTATCCATTTGCTGAATTGCTGCTGTTTTAGAAGGATCAGGTTTGCAACCATCCTTCGTCAATATGTGGCCATAAAATCTTACCTCAGATTGACATAATCTGACTTTGTCACGGTTTAGTTTCAGATTTGCTAGCTTCAGCCGCTTCAATAGATTTCTAGATTCCGGTTGTGATCCCGTATCGCGTCGTTTTCGGTTTCGCCTTTCCCAAATACTAGAATATCGTCTGCTATTGATATGACTCCTTCAAGACCGTGTATGATTTCATGCTGCTTTTTTTGGAATATTTGCATAGCTGGTTTTACGCCAAATGGTAGCCGCAAATATCGGTACTTCCCAAAGGACTCCAAACTTGTTAAGTGACTACTTTCGCTATCTAACATTAATTGCCAAAACCCTTTTTTTGCGTCCAGTGTCGTAAAAACTTTCGCTCCAGCTAATTGAGGTAAAATCTGCTCTATTGTCGGCATTTGATAATCATAACTTCTCAAAGCTTTATTTAAGTGTAGTGGATCCAACATACTCGCGTTTTGCCATTGCGTTTAACCAAAAATATTGCTTACCCACTTTGTGTAGCTGTCTTCCTTCACAATTACTCCATTTTTTCCATCTCATCCAGATTCCTCTTTAAACTGCCATCATTGCTAAAGGAACTCGCCTTGGCTGCTGTATGATGGGTTTGATGCTTTCATCGACTTCTAAGCTAACTTCTCCTTCTATGCATCCTAGTCCTGTGAAGATTTCCTTGTATGCCTCCAAAAGTTTGTCAGCTGTGCCAGCGTGGTCTACAATGTTATCAATTTTCTTACAGACTTTGATTAATCCTAAACTTTCACAAGTCTCAGCAGAGAGTAATGGTTTGTGGTTGTAATCTACTATTTCAAAATTTACTACATATAATTTATCATTTCTCATACATCTTAGACTTGCTTTACCTATTGGTTTCATAGTATTCCCACCAAAGCATTTCAAAGTAGTCTTAGTGTTAAGCATTCTTGGCTTGCTATTGCCTACTATATCACAATATTGTTTAAATCCTAGCACATTGCAAGTGGCACCAGTATCTAGTTGACAAGATATGGTTTTATACTCATTATCAATAATAAAATCTAATGAGCTATGAATTTGCTTATCATTTGGACTAGTAATGCTTAACACTAGTTCATCTGCGTTATTCTCTACTACCTCTTTTATGCGTTTATTTTTTGAATAACATACCTGCGCGTAGTGATCCTTCTTTTTGCATATTCTACATGTAGCACCCTTTGCTGGACATTTACCTGCTTCGTGTTTATATCCACAGTACTTACATTCATTTTCCTTATCTTTGTGATTCTTGTTCTTTCTTGTGTACTCATTACCATTCGTCTTCTCTTCTCTTGAATTACGATTTGGTATCTTCGCATTCATCTGTTTATTTCGCTTCTCTACCTTCTTTATTTCTCCTTGTGTGCACCGTATGCTTTCTAGTTGCTGTTGGGACAACTCCTTGGACTTGCACTTGTCTATCGCCTGCTCCAATGTAATATGCCTATCCAACCATAATGATTCTCTCAACGATGCATCTCTTATGGAGTATATTATCTTGTCTAACAATAAATCATTCTCCAAAGTGCCATATTGACAGTTCTTTATTAATGTTTTCAGCCTGTCGATGTAACTTCCATATGTTCATTTACTTCCTGTTTCGCCATGTTAACATTGCCCTTTCGTAGCGAATATTCACTTGTGGCGTTAAATTTCTGCCAATTGCATCTAATAGTAACACTGCATCCTTCTTTTCTGCCTCAGTGATACTGAAATTTGAGTACCGTTTAAAAACCTCGTCACCTACCGCTGTTAATAGGATAGCAACTCGCTCTTCATTCGAACGATTCCTTAGCCGCTGCGATTTCATAATTCTGCCATTGCCGTTTGAAAAAATTGAAACTTTCGTTTATATCACCATCCGTCAATGTAATGGGCTTTGGTAAAGGTATCGTAGGACTGTGGTTTGCTTGCATCAAACTAGTTTCTAATGCTTTTAATTTTGCTTGTAACTCTTCCATTGCAGGTTATGTTACTTGGCGCGAACAAACTTTTGCTTTGCTTTCTACACACTTTTGCGTTGCTTGCTTTCTTTCTTTAGTGGTATTGAACCACACCTGACACCATGTTATTGTTTTGTGCTTTCAATTAACAAAACGTGGTTTAAATTTTGAAACTGTATTTATTTCGATATAGCGGTATGCGTCGTACACTGATCTGTCTGTGTGTGTGTGTGTAGGTGGCGCGCATGTGCGTGTAGAAATACATATACAGGTATACATATAACACTCTCTTTATTGCTAATTAACCTTAATACTTACCGTTTTTGTCTTATCTCAAGCTCGATAATTCATAAACGCAATGCTGGAAAACAAGAGTTGAAAAAGGAATACAAAAGGGTTTCAAGCAAAGAAAATGCTTTATTAGATATCTCACTGCTTAATATACGCTTTCAACAAACTGATATGATTTGTAATCATTCAATATATTGTACTCGCAAAAAAGACTTAACAGTTTTCTATGCAGCCGATGGTACTTAATTAATTTTGATATGTACATATATCGTATGAAATTCATTAAATTTCGTAAATTTTCTGTATTCAAATGCAAAGAGTGTTCATCCTTGTACTGTACTACTTGTTGCTTCTTAATTATGTGTTAATTAGAAACACGTTCAGTTTATTAATCTTTAATTAACACTTAAAAACATACAATAAACTAAGTACACTGTATATCAACTGACAGTTACAGAGTAGTTACCGTACTTACCATTTACCAACTACAAACTTAAAGCCCTTGTTGGCGGCAAATACAAAATCTGAATCAATAGACATTACAATTCCATTCTTAATTATTAAAATCTGTAAGAATGGAATGAACACTATTTGCTTGCGTTTGAATATTTATGTATTCAAGTAGAAAACATCAATATTTTCTGTATTTACTCATTATGAAATAATGGAGAAAAATTTGATTTTTTTTGTTACCCTCTTTATTAGATAATTAATCTTCATACTTACCGTTTTTGTCTTATTTCAAACTCGATAATTCATAAACGCAATGCCGGAAAACAAGAGTTGAAGAAGGAATACAAAAGGGTTTCAAGCAAACAAAATGCTTTATTAGATACCTCACTGCTTAATATACGCTTTCAACAAACTGATATGATTTGTAATCATTCAAGATATTGTACTCGCAAAAAAGACTTATGAGTTTTCTATGCAGTCGATGTTACTTACTTAATTTTGATATGAATATCGTATCATATTAATTAAATTTCGTAAATTTTCTGTATTCAAATGCAAATAGTGTTCATCCTTGTACTGTACTACTTGTTGCTTCTTAATTATGGTCAATTAGATACACGTTCAGTTTATTAATCTTTAATTAACACTTAAAACATACAATAAACTACATTGTATATCAACTGACAGTTACAGAGTAGTTACCGTACTTACCATTTACCAACTACAAACTTGAAGCCCTTGTTGGCGGCAAATACAAAATCTGAATCAATAGACATTACAATTCCTTTCTTAATTATTAAAATCTGTAAGAATGGAATGAACAGTAATTTGTTTGCGTTTGAATATTTATCTATTCAAGTAAAAAAATTTTCTGTATTCATTTTGAAATAATGGAGGAAAATTTGATTTTTTTTTTTTGTTACTCTCTTTATTAGTTAATTAACCTTAATACTTACCGTTTTTGTCTTATGCAATGCTGGAAAACAAGAGTTGAAAAAGGAATAGAAAAGGGTTTCAAGCAAACAAAATGCTTTATTAGATACCTCACTGCTTAATATACGTTTTCAACAAACTGATATGATTTGTAATCATTGAATATATTGTACTCGCAAAAAAGATTTACGAGTTTTCTATGCAGCTGATGGTAGTTACTTAATTTTCATATTTATATCGTATCAAATTCATTAAATTTCGTAAATTTTCTGTATTCAAATGCAAATAGTGTTCATCCTTGTACTGTACAACTTGTTGCTTCTTAATTATGGTCAATTAGAAACACGTTCAGTTTATTAATCTTTAATTAACACTTAAAACATACAATAAACTACATTGTATATCAACTGACAGTTACAGAGTAGTTACCGTACTTACCATTTACCAACTACAAACAAACTTGAAGCCCTTGTTAGCGGCAAATATAAAATCTGAATCAATAGACATTACAATTCCATTCTTAATTATTAAAATCTGTAAGAATGGAATGAACACTATTTGTTTGCGTTTGAATGTTTATTTATTCAAGTAGAAAACATCAATATTTTCTGTAGTTATTCATTTTGAAATAATGGAGGGAAATTTGATTTTTTTTTATTACCCTCTTTATTAGTTAATTAACCTTAATACTTACCGTTTTTGTCTTATGCAATGCTGGAAAACAAGAGTTAAAAAAGGAATACAAAAGGGTTTCAAGCAAACAAAATGCTTTATTAGATACACCACTGCTTAATACACGCTTTCAACAAACTGATATGATTTGTAATCATTGAATATATTGTACTCACAAAAAAGACTTATTACAATATATAATAATAATAATATTATCAATATTACCATGTACGTTAAAAAAAAAAATGCGACACGTAATGTTAATAATAATATTAATAATAATAAATATTACCTGAACATGCAATGATTCCCCGAAGAGTATTTGTTGTTGTTGTTGTGCGAGATCACCGCGCTATTAGGTGTTGACTGTCGACACATCATCATGTTTGAAATAGTTTATATTAATAATAATGTGTTTTGCTGTTTTGCATCGTTTTCGAAATACATATCATTTAAATATACGAATTAAAAAAAATAAACATTTCATCATCGCTTCAATAATTCACATAATATTGATGGAACTGCTTCATTTAATAATTAATTAATATTATTTCATAAAATTGACCTGAACTCTATTGACTAGGCACACTTAGTTCATATAATAATAACAAGAAACTGTTCCTATATGAAAAATAGATTATACATCATACTTCCGACGATAAAAAAGGAAAAAACATGAATAACTTATATCATCCGCCACGGGGTTGTCAAAAATTTCACCCATGGTCGGATCACAACGGTTTATTTTTTTTTGTCGATTTTTTTTAAACTATTTTTTTTATCATCATCACAACATATAAATAATCAAGATATTCTTATATTGTTAATAACAGGACCCAACAGTGTATACATGGAATGCTTAGCCAGATAATGTGCTCCATTATAATAAAGTGATTATTATTTATTAATTATTATTACTTTTTTTTTATACATACACACACACCGAATATTATTATTGTAACGATCATATCAAAATAAACCATCTGTCGGAATGTCAAATATAAATATAGTTTTTATATTACGCAATCCGAAGAGTTATATCATTAATTACATATATTTTAAAAACTACTACAACCGAAAAAACACCCTTAATTTTATTATACAATTATAACATCATCAGCATCATTTTGATTTTTTAACAACTTTGAAAATACAGCAGTTGCCAACAAGTGGATTTGGATTTTCTTCATTTTTTTTTTGCTTTAGTTTTCGTATAACGGTTATTGTCCACCGCTGGTTTATTCTTCTTATGTTATTTTATACCTATATAATATATATTTTTTTTTGGTTTGTTCCATCTCTTTATTAGAAAACAAGTGAGTTAGTTATACGGGTGCACTTTGGTCTAGAAGTGCTTATGTGAGGCGCATGCAAGATACTTTCATAATAATAGGCCAGGCGTATATTAGACCGCCTCTCATTATAACAAACGAATTTTACTTACACGCTCGATCACCAAAACAGTTTTTTTTATTTTTATTTTTTTGATCAAGTCGATTATGTAACAAATATAGCTCAAAAATATATTGCCTTGATTTAAATTCCGCAAATATAGAGACAATACATCAGTCTTACAGTTGAGAAGAGTAAGCTTAGGCTGCAGGTTAACCTACTAACTACTTAAGGTAACACGTGAATATCATATAACGCTCAATACGACACAAAAAAAAATATGTTCGATTTATTTGATTACCATACAAATTTAAATTTCCCGCCTTTATTTTCAATAGAATTAACATAAAAGAAAAATCTTTGTTCGTTTATCATAAATGGAGTAGTTTTGGCGTACTCTAAAATTGAAGTCACGGTACAGAACTACAATAAATAAATACAAAAGAACAGGCTGCTCATGATTTAACGTTATAATTGAGTATTTGTACGTATCTTAATGTCAAGTTGATGGACTTATTTATGTTTGTAAGTTGTCCATGTCTTGAAGAACAACATAATAGTACTAATCTTCCCCTATTACGTGGTTATACTAATAATGCTCTAATTAAATATCTTAAAAATGTTACAATCATACGTTCAAAATTTAACATAACCTATATTACCCTTAAACTGCCCATACTTGCTCTTTCTCTAGAGCAAGTGCAGGATTGGACGGACAGTTCAAAATAGCACTAGATTTACAAACGAACATCAATAACTGGAATCCTCAATTCGTCTGGCACAAACGAACACTTAATTTTGTATTCTGAACTACACCAAGTAGAAACACCAAGAAATAGAACTATTATTGTAACACAAAACGATACGTAATTTTAAGTTTGTTCGCGTCGCATGAACTATTTGCACTTTTATGTTTACTTTTTAGAACTTTTATGTGCAGAAAGTGCATAATGTGCAACATGTTCATGCGACGCGAACAAACTATTTATGTTTCAAACTGTCAACGTTGAAATTAATAAAAATAATTGCGTGAGATTAAATTTGGTTATTGGGAATGTAAAACAGCTGATATTTAAGTGAACGAATCATTAGGTCTGCTGGTTGAGGCTTTGTACACTGAATTGTAATTAAAACAGTACAGAAGACTCACTGAGGAAGGTAAAACATGCCCCAATATAGCCCCAACAAACAAAGCTGTTATTAATATACCCAGATTATAGGCCCATTTTTTAATATTATTTTTGTTGTTAGGAATACAAATATTCCCAATATTTGCTATAAATTACATAAATATATTAATCAAATATACCGATAGTGTGAGTTTTTTTAAAGCCAAACATACAGTCCAACTTTTTTTTATTTGAAAAGAGATTAAGTGTCTGAAGTTAGGATCAGAAAAATCCATATAATAGATTTGTTATTTAATATTAACTAATTCATATTTACTTTCGTTAATTGGCTGCACCTCTATGTCATATATCTCTTCAGGGGCCATTTGTTATTTGTGCTGTGCTGTTTTACCTTTGAACGTGTAAATGTTAACATTAAACATAACCAACAAAACAAAAACTTCAAATGAACCAACTGCACAATGTTGCCAACGTAAATTTTGAATATCTTTCGCAGACACTTGACTTTGATCACTTTTTAATACTTCCAAACGCAAAATTGTAGCAAATTACCTGACTAAAATAATGACAAATAATTCTATTGCAGGGTTGCCAGATTTTTCGGTGACCAATAAAAGTTGGCAGACCACTATTTTTTTTATTGGAACAGACGTTTTAAGGTAATTGGTAAAAAACCTAAAAAATCAATTATTGTAATGTATTTGAATTAACCCTACAGAGTTATTGGTGGGGGAAAGATATTTTTGTAGACATTTTTTTTTGTAAGAGATCCCAAATTATTTGCAACGTATTAAGCAGTCTCAAGTAATATCATATGGAGTCAGTTTGTGAAGAATCACACAGATATAAGTAAAATACAAGAAAGGAAAGAAAGTTATAAAATTCTAAAGGCATTGTAAAATAAAAAAAAATTGAATTATTACAATTAAAAGAATTCAAGTATTTGAGGGTATCAAACTGATATTAACTTCACTGGCGGTGTTGCCATTTACAAAAATTTAAAAAAAAAAACTTGTTTCAGTAGCTATCGACAAATCTGGCAACATAGCAATGGCGCTATAATATGTTAATATTTCTCTCTATAATTTTGGTTCTGAAAGCACTTCAAGAAAAAAAATGCCGTGTCACTTCTACAAAACTGGCACTGTATATTTTCAATTTCATGTACAGTGCCTCCGAAAAGTCTAGGAATGTCCAAACAATTTTTTCTTAAAAAAAAATATACGTATTATGTAGCAGGGTGTTGTTTGACAATTGGAGGAAAAGTTTGACAATTATTCATATTTTGCATGAAGCTTTTTTTTAATCTTTTTCGAATTTTTTTTTGTTTTTTTGTTTAATTAAAATTACAGGACATATTTAAAAGTGAAGCAGAGATCACATTACCTGTGACTGATTATTTGTCGGGATTTCATGTGAGCAAAAATGTTGTAGTTATTATATTTTAAATAAAGAGTTTGTGATATTAGGACCAAAATATTTCTTATATTTAGAGGAATTATTATTTATTATTTATCATGTATTTTTTTTTATAATAAATATTCATTATTACAGAAAAAATAATTGAATTATTTGATCTAAAATACCCTTTAAAAATTTACGTCATATTTTCATTCAAGTTAGATTAAAAATCAGCCAATATCAAGAATATCAATATAAAAACCTGTCTCAAAACTTTCCAATACCATTGTAAAAAAAAAACAACCCATTTATGTCGTAAAAAATAACTTTTCTTTAAAATATGTAGTTGTGATTTTTTTTTCTATAAAAACATTTTTTTTATTTGGGGTGATTCCAGACTTTTCGAATAAACTATACAAATAAAATGCATTTTAAAAGTGACACTCTATATATGTTGGTCCTACTTATTTATTGCTATGATTATTGTTTTTCATATATGCTGTTGGTATACGAAATGCATACGAAGTTAGTTACAAAATATGTCACGCTATGTCTGAAATGAAATTACATGAATAATATTAAAATAAACTGTATTTTTAAGTAGCAATCGTTGATTTTTTTCGCTATAATTGTTTAAAAACATCAATTCACAATAGCGAAATTCCATTTTTACAGAGAATAAGCTACAATAATTCAAATTTTTAGAACGGTTATATTTGATATGTCAAATTTATTTCGAGTGGAATAAGTTAATTGGCGGGAAATTTGAAAATTAAGTATATTGCGCGTTATATGATATTTCCTGTATATTATTGTGCATAATATACTTTTTTTTTTTATTAAACAACATACAAGGTAAATATCATCATCCTGTTTTTAATTCTCTCTTCATCTCGTTTTAAATCCTAAGGCGGCACATGGCACATTACAAGCAAGCAATGAAGAAGCACATTATCAGGAGAGGACACGATGATATTATAAATATTATTAGCAACGATATGTCAGCTAGAACATGTTTTTTTTTTTTTTCCGTTTATTTCTTATTATTTTATATTTTTTAAGTTTTTTTTTGTCACCATTTTACAAATTACAATGAATAATTTTAACACACGCTATTGCTATCAAATATAGATTCTTCGCGATTTGTCTGCGCGCTAACTATTCTGGCAGGAGAATTTGAACGGATAAAGCTGACGACTATGCCCTAAAAGTAATTCTTTTTTTTTTTTTCTTCAATAATCAATAATAATCAATATATTCGGTAGGGGGCGTTCGCGAGACCGGAAAGACGTTTCCGAGTACCGCCGCTAGGGGGAGTGTGGTAGAGTGTGAGTGTTTGTAGTGGGGGGGGGAGGTGAGAGGGGTAAGCGAGTCCTACCGGCCAAAAAACGACACGAACGCCCTCGTACGCTCAAAAAATGGAATGTGCTGCCTCACAACAATTAAAAAACATTAAACTCGATCAGTTCTAACAAACATTATTATTATGTAAATACCTATCAGCTACGATTTTTTCTCTTCATTTTTCAATTGGACATATATATATATATATATAATATAAACGATATTATTATTATTAATAATATATAGTTAACCACCGGCGAATATAAGGACGCACAAAGCACATAAAAATACAATAATAATAAATATATTATTGATTTGATATAAAACGACTAGACTAAGTTCACGAGTAAAAGCAGCTAGTTGGTCAGGTGGTGGCGGGCCACGCTCTATATAGCCTTGGTCCGCGTATTCCAGCCTACAAGCAAAAAAGGAGATTCTCTTTTTGTTATTTTTTGGGTTTTTTTTTTTGGTGTAATAAGTACAGTCAGTACAGTAGCATGTACATTTAAAATTGGTGTTCGTACCTCAACATTTTCATTCATTGGAAGAGCTACGGATACACAGACATACACTTTATATCCTTTTTAAACATTATAACTCGTTTTTTTTTTGTTTTTTTTTTTAATTTTTCTTTTTTAAGTTTCTTCATTTTAAATCGATAACACAAATACACGATTATTAAAATACAATAAATAGTTTTACAGCACTAATTTAGTCATTTTTTTTAAAGGTTAGTAATAAGTAGTCTTGAGATGTGATAAAATACCAACAGGTTAAATACACCAGAATATGCAAGAAAGAGATAATTAATAACATTATAGACCCGGGGAAGGCATTTCTGATAATCACAGTCTGTTAAAGAGGTTCTTCTGTCTGTCATATTTAATAGCGAGCGAAAATGAGGATCCGAAATACGAAAACGAAACTTTGCTCTTCAGATTCGTCGAAATATGTGTGGTTTCTTTTTGCCTGATTCTGGTTGCAAACCGATCGATTTATTATACACAATCGTATAACGCAAAACGTGAGCAAACTCTTTTCATTTATTCATATTTTTTTTTTCAAGTTCCCTCTCCTTATTTAAGTAGTTCAAAATACTTATTTAACTTTTATAATTATTATTAGACTTGGTGACCAAATTCACTTCTCATCCACAATTTTAAAACAAATCTAATATTACATAATAATCCTAGTTTTTTCTAATACTTATTCAACCAGTTTAACCGTTTGGGAGTATCTTTGGGTGTCTCATAGATGGCGTACGATGGAACTATGTGGAGAGTATAATAAAAGATTGAAAACGCGAGACACAAGGACCAATTTATGTGTTTAGTCAACTGTCAGTACAATTACTACAATTAGTTAAACACCAGTGTTACTATAATACATTATATAATAGTAACTTTAACCAAACATTATTTCTAATTCCAACAGTTTAGAATGGCAGCACTGACAGCTAGAATTGGCTAAATATAGTGACGTTTGTAGCCAATCGCCTACAGCTGAATCAGCTGGATCCTGATTTCGCCATATTGTGTCCAAAGAAGGTTCTTTTCTCTCCAACACATTGACGCAATGAATTGCGGTACTTTCTATGTATATCTAGTGACTTTATGCATATTAACGTCATGCGCCATCTAGTGGACAAACAGTAGGAGCTGCATAATTGCATTAATTATAAAGAGTTGTACATATTGTTATTATCTAACTGAACAATATTTTCCATGTTTGCATTAATTTATGTATTTTCCTTTGAGATCATTTTGATTAAGAAAATCTAGCGTTTTGATTACAAAATTTATTTAAAGTTTTGCAAAATGTTTTAGGGGAATTGTGGGAAACTGAATTTTTTCTTAAGATTTATTTGTCTAATACTTAGGCAGTGTAAAATAATTCGTGAATTCTGATTATAGGATTACTGATATTCAATATTATTTAATAAAATTTATCTGGACAAGACAATAAATTAACAATATTGATTGTCAAATAATGTTTGCGTTGGGTTAGTTTTAGCGTTGCTGTTTTAATATAATTATAGGTACTACTTTTAATTCATTTTATATATGTTTATTCAATTTAAATAACACAGAATATTCTTAAAAGAAAATAATGTTCCCTTTTGGAATATTCATAGAAGTTTTGATGTATATTTTCATAGATTATATAGGACAATATTCTGTACAAAATCTATAAAAATATTCATAATATATTTTATAGATACAAACTTTGAAATTTGTAGCAGTTTATATTATAGAATCAGTGACACAATACACATAGTTACAAGTTCCTTTTTTTTTAATTATTCCTGTTTGCAACATTAGTTTTATTATAATGTTTCTCAAATATATTATGATAATCATTTATTTTGATGAAATAAAATGCATTAGATCTTCTATTTTCTAAAGCTTGCTTCCATTATCCCTATCCCCTGATATTCGTTTCACAACTTTTGACATTTAAAGTAACATTTCATAAATAAGATACTATGTTGCGAATTTTAAAAAAAATATTTAGAATATTCTAGTAATTAAATTTCCCTCGAGTAAATTTCATTAAATCTTATTAAAAATACAAAATGAAAATGCAACTATATTGAAAAAAAAAAAATAATACTTTAAAAATAAGTTGATTAATAATAATAGTTTAATAAAGATGAAAGTACTGAAACTATCGCAAAATGCGAATAATATATTTGCACAATGAAACCGTTTTGATTTCCCACACGTCTTCATCATCTTTAAATATTTTCTTGAATTCTGAAATTATTTTTAGATTTACTCCTTTGACGTAAATTACAAATGTCAAATTCCATGAATAAATATCTCTGCGCAAGCCGGCAAGGTCACGACATCTTTAGCGTATGCCGACAAGAGTATTGTCTTTCGACGATTACTAGTTCAACCGTGGAATTTAAAAAATTATATGTGGAAAAAAAGTACTTCAAAATCTGTAAGTATATAACTTTGGCTTTTCTACAATTATAGTATTTGTTGAACTATTATTTTATCTTCTTTTTCTCATCTGATAGCATGTAGTGACACATCTAAAAAGAAGTAAATTATCACAATGTTGACTTATCGAAAGAAGTTTAAAAAAATTACATATATCTAAAAGATTGTATTCTTCGTACTAATTCCGATTAAAATGTAATTTATAGCAATTTGTTGGTTATTAAATGTGTATTTTGTTACAGAATATACTTTAATACAGCACATGAAAGTACTATTTGTTTTTTTAAGAATACAGAGTTGTTCAAAAAGACTAATTTGCATTTGGGTGGGCAGTGATAGTTGCGTAAACGACCGCTAGAGAGAGACGCGCCGATCGTCCCACCAATGTTGCCAGGTTGACTGATTTTTCAAATAAACCTTCTGATTTTATGACTATGATCTACTGAAATGTGCCATTAATCTACTGAAAAATCTATAGCTCTTAAATCGATGAAATATTAAATCTTCTTAGTAATTTGTATGTAATAAGTTCGCCTAATTATACTCTGGAGGTCGTTTTTTTTTTTAGTTATTGCTAGTATCAGGCTCCTAGTAAGAAGTGTGAATTTACTTCATTGTATTACTAGTATAGTCTGCTGATTTGCACTGAATTTTCAAACCAAATATACTAAAACTATAAATATTTAACTGGCAACACCGCGTGTAACTGGAAGATGATTATTGTACAGTATAATATTTAAGATTTACTTCATTATTACTAGTCTACTGATTTGTACTGAATTTTCAAATCAAATATACTAAAAAAATGAACTGGCAACACTGCGCATAACTGTCAGTTGTGAGTAAGATGGCTGTTGTACAGCGTAAAGTTGTCTGCGTTCATGATTTTACAAGAAGCGAGTCGGCAATTACAGTGCAGCAGGCATTTCGTCTTCAATTCGAATACAATTGCAGTGAGGTGGGCCAGACGGTAGATAGAAAGCATCTTTTAGCGTTAAAGTTCCATCTTAGTGACGAAGTGAATCGACACAGTGTTCGTATGTGATGGGGTGTGCAAAATCACCGTACAATATTACAACATGAGGGAGACTCGATGAAGCTTAACGTATTTTGTGTCGTCGTGTAACACGATTTTTGATGTACAGAATGGTGCGGTGAACTCAGTTAACAGAAGACATACTTTTAGTGTGTAGAACTACATAATAGTTCGTTTTACCGTGCAGCAAACGAGGAGCACATTGAAGATTTATAATTTGTGTTAGAATAAAAAACTTTGAAGCTTACTCTTTTCATTGGTATGTAGATTGTTTATGTCTGATTTATACTTCATTAAAACGCGTCCGTCTTTATAAATAACTCTGTATTTTGTTTGTTTATATTGTTAGTTTTCTTTATTTCTAAGAAAATATACATCTTTCTTCTTCAATATGGTTTTGTTTTTATAATCCCAAATTATTATTTTGCATACTAGACAATTGCTATTTAATTTTTACTTCTATATACAAATATAAATGCAGATACCTATACTGAAAGTGAAAGACAAGGTGGTTATTATAGTGGTAAGTTAATTTTAAATTATTCTTTATTATTGACAGTTTGTATTATTCAGGGATGAGAGAAGTGTGCATTGGTCACCAATTTATTTATTTTATTTGGCTGTGTATAAAAAAGAAGTTGTGCGATTTTATTTGTTTATCCTTCCATTTATAAAAAGACACATGGACTTGCTTAACTTTGTTTTTTTTTTTTTCTTTTGTGTGTTGCTGTTGGTGTGTTGTTGCTTTTTTTTTGTTTGTTTAAACTACTACAATGCGAAATTCAAGCAGGAAATTATTTACATACAATTCGTAAGGATCTTTAAATAGTTATGTTCCCTAGAGTAATTGACATGAAGGTAAACGTAACATATCCAAATGACATGCCCCGGTACATAGTGTGAGCTGGCAACGAGATGATTATAGCCCACGATACCGACTCAATCTCTTCTCATTTTTTTTTTTTTCAATTCTTTTATAAATTCGGGGACTATTGCAACTGCTTATCACTATATTCGTTACCAGAAAAAACACGTGTTGTTGTATCAGTCTTACCGAATAATATAATACCTATCTATATTTATTTTTTTTTTCTTCAATTTTTATCATTTTTTTTTAAATCAAAGCGCGGAATGACCGCACCCCTTATTTTTTTTTTTCTCTTTTTTTTACCTTACTATACGGCCTACTATCGTCTACTAAATACACTACGAACTAATGACTATGATACCATGAAATCACACATGCGTTTATCTAGAATAATAGGATTTGCTTAATAATTGGGCCCAGAAAGATTGTTTGAAATCATTAATCAAGCTTCTGCACAGTAGTCGCAGGATTATCATCACTTATTTTTCTCATATACGTGTGGTAGTTAAATATTTTTAGGACCTTGACTTAGAGCGGCCGTGCCGTGCTTCATCGAATCCGGCCGCTAAAAAGATGAGAGATGCCCATTTATCATTTCCGTTATTACTTAATCGTATAACTGCGAATATCACTCGGGTACCTGCACTGAAAAACGTAAGTGCAGGCATCAAAGTGAGGTTATGTTATAGAGATAACTAAATCAAGCGAAAACAAATCGGTGCATGCACAATATTACCACTAATTCACATCATTTCATATATGTATACTAACTAATTCTTCTTTTTCGATTGATGACGATTAAGTAAGAACTAGAAGTCGTAATATCAAAATAATGGCACATCTACGCACACAAAATAATACGCTGTTGCTATAACATTGAGGAAGCGTACTTCGTTTTAAACTCAGAAAAATGTACCTATTATACATGAGTGTTACCGTATTAAAAATGACAGATGACATAATAATAATAATCTGTTTTATATGTATAGAAAAATGGTAAGTATCTGGATGCAATAGTGTATTGGATAGAATAAGAATCGTACATTCTCGTGAGTTCAAAACGAAGTATAGGTATAGATATCATACCGTGTCCTTGGATAGGTGAAAGGATTTACGTAAATGTCAATAATTTTCGATATATATCCTTTATTAGCCCTTAGTGTAGCCCTGCTTATTTAAACTTCAAAATATATTTTCATTGTTTGACAAACAAGTAATTCTTGACAGTTTGGTGTGAAACACTATTTTTGTTCCAGGTAAACGCACCGTTTTCGTCCGTAGTCATAATAAGACAAAGTGTCACAAGCAGTGTTGCCACCCGTCAAAAAGTACTTCCCCTTAATCAAGCACTTTATCCCTCAAAAAGTTGTACTTGAAATTCTCATTACATTATCGAAGGTCATCATCATTCCCTAGTAATCAAATTTAGGTTTTCTGTCGTTATTTTCAGTGAATTCGACGTAAAATATTAAAATAACTATTGATGTAGTACCATCATTTTATTTTCAATGTTAAAGTTACTAAATATAATTGCGGTAAATTAGCATTTAAAATAATTTTAGTAGGGATTTATAAGTTCTGAGTTTTGGGGTATATTGTGTATCGCTAGATAATGTTGACGGTTGAAAAATTATAAAGATTAAAGTTATTTGTAAAAAAAAAAAAAAAAATTATGAAATTTTCTGTTCATCTAAAAGATGAAATTTTAACTAATATAATTAGCTATTAAAAATACCCCTTTAAGAAATAAAGTGTCACCTCACCTTAAATATAATTGGCACCACTGGTCACAAGTGTCAATAAGGCCGATATTATACTGACAGTTTATTAGTTCAATAGTGCAATGCATTATTAGCTTTTATAAAACATGGGTATCTCTTATTAAATATGTTGTTGCAGTTTTAAAAAAGTGAAAGAACTTTTACAGTGCAATATACACGCAAGTAAATATGTTTAAACAATAAAGCTATGGCCATATGCAAATTCTCAGAATGATATCTATATGTATGGATTTTATTTCTTATTAAAAAAATATTTTTGTTGTGAAAATTTGCAGAATCTATGAGATGTTGTTGTAATTGTTTCATTTTTCAAATGCAATAAAATTTTATCCAAAAATCTTTATGTTTTAATCACCCCAGATAGATCTGTTTTATCTTTTTAAGATTATGAGCAGTGGCTTTTATCCGATAGATGGCATAATACAGATGTGGTGCCACACAAGGATTATCAGTTAGAATATTTCCAGTCACAAGTCGACGAAGAGGCAGATGTTATTTATAAAAGTCACACTGTTGCACTATTTTATTTGTGTAATAAAATGCGAAAAAAAAAGTTTTAAACGAACAAAAGTGTTATGATTTATTAACAACAAATAACACACATCACAGGTATGTATACTGGATTAATTAACTTCCTATAATAATAATTTATAGTATTACTGTAATAAATTTTATTCATCAATCTATGCAAAGCTTGAATGGTAATTTGTAACTTACGGTCATTTATAAACATATTGAATACTTTAAAAACTCTGCTCTCTATTGTGAAACGGATGAATTATCTTTTGATAGACATATATTTAAAAAATAAATAAAAATTGTATCAATATGATGCAATGATGAATGATATGAAATCAATTCGTTAAAATTCTAATCGGCCATTAAAAAATATTAATCTCAGATTTATTGTAAGCAAGGTGGTATGTATATAATAATCTCTAATCTCTTTAAAATTATCCTTAAAAACTAAATTATATTTTTCTATTTTATGCTGCTTTTGATGCACAGAAATACATGCAATAATAAAAAATAGGTCAAACAATATTTTTACAGCATTCATGATGTTATTTCGATTTGAATAGTTTATAAATGGTATTTAAATTTGACATGTATATTATGCAACCAAGCATACACGTTGTTGTGGACAGTATTATAATGATTTTATTTTTAAGCTGTTTAAATAAGTATTAAATGAAAATTAGTTTAGATAACGATTAAGAATACCACAGCAGAATATATATTATATTCTATTTCTCACAAATAAGTTTGTAAAATACGTGAAAGCTATTGCATACGTGTCCTTTATTACTTATTTGAAAATACCATAGCAATATATATTTCATTCAGTACAAGCAAAAATGGATGGAGTACCTGTTTTCCATTAAATATTTTGAGAACAATTCGTGCCTGAGATTACGTAATATATTTTATTAAATGAAAATTAGTTTAGATAATGATTACGAATACCACAGCAAGATATATATATTCTATTTCTCATAAAAAAAATGTGAAATATGTGAAGGATATTGGTACCTGTCTCGTATTACTTAGTTTGAGAATACCATAGCAGTATATATACATATACCCACAAATAATAAAAAAAATAAATTGTAAAATATTTGAAGGCTGTGGTACCTGTCTCCCAATAAGTACGTTGTAAACAAATTGTATCTTTGAGATTATGTAATATATTAATATACTTTATTGTTTATATTAAAAAAAAACAATTTTTAACATTTATTTAACATACGAAATATAATTAAACAAATACATTCGTAGGTTGTTCTTGTTTTATAGAGATTAATATATATTTTCGAATATTCACATCAAAACTATTATATCAACTGACTAAAATATCCTCATGCGCAGAAAACGCTGTGATAGCCACACCCCCATTTGGGCGCGAATGTTTTATAATTTAAAAATGTTCGTTACAAATTACAAAAAAAAAAAAATAGAGGCACAGATTCTTTTTTAAAAATAATTTACGTCGTTCTTGATTATGTAATCATATTTTAAATTATCATTCAATAAAAAAAATATTAATTCAGTATTCATAAATGATTAAGATCAAAGGTGAAATTAATGGCGCGAAATTTGAAAATTTAAGTTGGTAGTAAAATTAAGTTAACCCTATATTTATGCATAGCATACCTTAGTTGTCATATTATTTATGTCACGTTCTTGTCTATTTTCTATTAAAATTCATATAGTTTCTTGTTCGTTGTTGCCTTTTTTTTCTTGTTATTTTGGATATATTAAAAAGCTGTTCTTTTTAGAGCGATCGAACGCGTTTTACTGTGTTTTGACTTTTAAAATTACTGTTAGGGAATTATTTCGTTACAAGTATGTATTAATTATTTGTTTCTTGAATAATTTCTTAATTTCCTGTTACTTATTTTGTGTATTTACTTATTATAGGTGACAGTTATTGGCATTATTCAATCATGGCCACCTAGAATCGACACATTTAGTTATAATCATTATATTTAAGATTATGTAATATACTAATATACTTTATTTTTTACATAAACAAAAAACAATTAAAAAGAAAAATAGAGGCATAGATTCTTTTTTTAAAATAATTTAAGTCGTACTTGATTATGTAATCATATTTTAAATTATCATTCAATAAAAAGATATTCATAAATGATTAAGATCAAGGTGAAATTAATGGCGCGAAATTTGAAATTTAAGTTGGTAGTAAAATAAAGTTAACCCTATATTTATGCATAGCATACCTTAGTTGTCATATTATTTATATTACGTTCTTGTCTATTTTCTATTAAAATTCATATTGTTTCTTGTTCGTTGTTGCCTTTTTTTTCTTGTTATTTTGAATATATTAAAAACCTGTTTTTTTTAGAGCTATCGAAGGCGTTTTACTGACTTTTAAAATTACTGTTATGGAAATTATTTCATTACAAGTACCGATCTGTACATTTGGTTGTCTATGGTTCTCATCCTAATCATTCACAAACGCTTAGTATAACAATAATATTGAATGAGGTCGTCCAGTAGCACTGAAGATAAGGTAAGGTGAAACATATGTATGCTAATATCAACCGCGTGTTACACACGTTTTTAATGTGACTTATTGTTAGTATAACGCAACATTTACTAAAATTCAAAGATTGTGTTGTTCTTATGCCATGAACCTCTTTAAGTTCCTACAGGTATTTATACCGGTTTTAATAGATTTACTTGATGTGAGTATAAAACACCGCTAATGTAAGTCATTATTATAGCTTCAGTGAAATTTGTTGACGTTTTAGTGACACTTTGACGTACTATGAAGGGAAAGGGCTATTTGTTGTGCAACTAAACCAAGCAGGGCTAAACATCCCAATAAAAGATAAATTAAATCGAAAATTATTTACCTTTAACCAAGAATCCTTTCACCCAATCCCGTAGACGGACGATATTTGAAGGAAGGATCCACCACAGCACAACCAACCTCGAGAAAAAGAAAGAAAATAAAATAAAAAACAAAATTTACGAAAACTGCAAATTGGTATTATTAATTAAAAAAGCATTTACAACAAAAAAAATCAAAAAAGAAAAAACAAAAAACAATGTACAATTAATTTAAGAACAAATTTATCATATTAAAATTAACATAATTAACAACAATGTACTAAGGAAAAAAAAGTAAAAAAAAAAAGAAACACTTTTAGATCAGATACTCATCGGAAGATCTACCAGACATAACCTTCGTGCGTTTTGTAACAGAAGGGGCATCCTGCGGAACTTCGTCTTTCTTATTACAGGAACGATACAGGATATAGAAAAAATATAGTTTACTCTCTTGTCGAAGTATCTTAATAATAATAATAATAATAAAAATAATAATAATATTGATCGTTCCGTAGGATGTCCCGATTTAATTATGTCTGGCAGATCCCTCGTTTTCTTTTTCTGTCTTGCAAAATCGTGGGGGGCCCGTCTTTAAAATGAGATCGCTATAAGCCCCTTGCGATCCAAACAGTCTAGCAATAATAACAAGTTCGATATATATAAATATTATAAATTAAAAAAAAATGGTATATAATTGTAAATAGGGAACACAAAACAGACATTCAAATCATTCGTGATTTTCAACAGTAATAATAATAATAATATTAATAATAATAATAATAAAAAAAAACATAATCAGTGCTATCGAATACTTGTTTTGTGCCTACATATATAACTGTATTTATATACAGTGTGTGTCACGATGATGATCTATTAAAAGTTTATGGAGATGTAAATAAATACCAGATTAATTTTTTTTTTTAAGTAGGTTATTTTAACTAAAATATTTTCTACTTAACGGTAATGTTCCCTTATACCGGAAGTAATTGTTAAATAGAAAGGTAGGTAGTATTTTTATTTCAAATTTGGATTCTATCCTGAATTTTATGTCAAATTTATCTGATGTGTAAATGCTTTACAAGATACTTGTTTTTTTTTTTTAAATAATTTTATATTATGTGGTGGTACACAAACATTTAAGTTGCTTGCAGTTGGGACATTTCAATTTTAAATAATATCCACCAAATGGGATAACTATTTCCAACAATGAAATTGAGAAATATCAAAATGACTGCAAACAAAAGAGTGGATAAAACGAAAAATCTTCAATTTGTGGTAATTCATTTTTTTTTAACACGTGTCAATCGATTTTTCCGTCAAAAAAATACGTATAAATGTCAAAAACCGTTTTTAGCTGAAATGAATACTTTAGGAGATATTTCAGAAAAACATTACATAAGTACATATGTTAGTTCTAGGTAGCCATGATCAAACAATGTAGTTAATGCAAAGAAGATATGTTTGTTAAATGAATTAGACGCAGAATCAGTTACAAAGGATGACGGCATGTTTACAGCAAGGTGGTGGAATTTTTGAGTAACATTTGTAAAAAAAATAAAAAATGTATTAATTATTTGTTTCTTGAATAATTTCTTAATTTCCTGTTATTTATTTTGTGTATTTACTTATTATAGGTGACAGTTCAATCATGGCCATCTAGTATCGACACATTTGGTTATTATAAACATCTTTATTGAAATAATTTATAGCATAATACCCACAAAGAAAAATTCAGCTTAAATTATTGTACATGAAAATAAATTACAAATTCCCAAAAATTTTTAAATGTGTTTCCCTACTGTGAGAGAATTCATTAATATCTGAAATCACATTTGGCATTAAACTAACAAAAATATACAGATCAAATCACCCGTTTGTGTTTGTCGAATACCACAGATTAAAGTTGCGTACGAATATTTTTTCTCTACAACAATAAAATTAGGAATATGGTAAATTCTAAATAAAACATACTTTACTATAAAAGGGGAGCTACTAACAACTACAACTGTCTATTACATGTGAAAAAAGAAACGTGTTATTATAATTTCATGTATCGTTTAGCTATTTTTTTGGCCGTATTCATTGTACGTTAAAACATAATACAGGAATTTTAGACAATTGAATCGTCTAAGTTTAGGTTTTCTAATATTTATGATTTGACCTGAAACTATTATTATTAAGGTTGTAATCATTATGCAGCGACCGTTTTTCTGAAATATCTCAGCTAAAAACGGTTTTTGACATTTATACGTATTTTTTGGACAATCGTTTATATCCAAAGAAAGTTATAGAGTTGCTATTTAAAAGAAAATGAGTTACCACAAATTGAAGATCTTTCATTTTGTCCCCAATCTCCTTGCAGTCAGTTTAATATTCCTTAATTTCATTGTTGGAAATAGATGCACCATATTTGGTAGATATTATTTACAAATGAAAATTAAAAAAAAATCCATTGCACCAACTGTAAACAACTTAAAAGTTTCCTGAATCTTTCACACGTAAAATTAGGTCAAAATATATTTGGACTCACCTGAACGGCCAAAAATTTTTACTATTCAATATGGGATGTAAATTTTCATGAGATCTACTTATTTATTGTTGATTATTCTTTAAATAACAGCAACGTTTTGATAGCTACCCCAGTAAATAAAATTCAAATTTCCCGCAATTATATTCAGTAACTTCAACTTAAAGGTATTGAACAAACTATTAATGTAATATAAAATCGAAATAACTTCATGCTTTGATGTTGAAGTTACTGATAATTGAGGGAAATTTAAATTTGGTTTACTGGAACTACTATCTTTTACAAGCTTATATTAGTGTTATAATCAACCTGTCAAAACTATCAGACAACTTTTGTTCCTGACTTGTTGTCTTGTAACTGTTGTCCTGCGATATACTTTACAGTAATGTTGTACGTACAATTAAATATGTTTTTGATTGATAGTTTTGACTGATTGATTATAACACTAATATAAGCATTTTTCAAGCTTATATTAATGTTATAAATCAACCGATCAAAACTATCAGACAGCCTTTTGACCTGTTGTCTTGTAACTGTATTACGATATACTTCACAGTAATGTTGTACGTAAAATTAAATATGTTTTTGATTGATAGTTTTGACTGGTTGATTATAACACTAATATAAGCTTGTTAAAAAGATAGTAGTACTATCGAAATGTTGTTGTTATTTAAGAAATAATCAACAATAAATAAGTACCTCCATAGCAGGCCGTTATTTTAGTTTATATTACATATTATTGAGAGCGGAGTAGTGTTAGAAAGAGATCTACTCATGCTGGTTCAGGGCACCAATCCAAACATCGTAACCAGCGACTCTACGAGGTCATAGACAATGCTAACTTCGGGATCCATATTTACCCAGTTGATGGCGCTACTCTGAAGAGATCGTAAATCACAAGACGACTGATGGCCTATTCTCGTGAGTTTGATCGTATATTCCAAAGGTATTCTTTGAATAGTTAGCAGGTTAACCAGCTTCTGTTTTTACTTGATGGAATTCTTCGGCTAGGATAAGCAAATTAACTTTGAATCATTTGGATCTATAGTTGAAAAAAATTTATTCCTCCAAAGAGATGTTGTTGATTCAATTCGATAACGTAGAATGTAAAGGCGTTATTTTTCTCACAATGTAGCATTTCATGACGCACTTTGAGAACTATAATCGATTAATGTACATGCCAATCGCAATGTTGTAGCTAATTTTGTTCAATATAGTGCGAAAAACTTACTTAGGTTTTGCTGTAAACAAATTCAATGGAAATTTATTACGTTTTTTAAGAGTAACCAATTGTTTTCGATAGTTTGACTCTACACATAATAGACTTCCTAAGATGTAATAAATTGTTTTTAATATCTAATTAATAGAAGTACAATAATCAGTAAACAGAAAGAAATATTTTTAATTCCACGCGAAAGTATTATAAAATTTTATGTATGGTGCAACACCAAAATATTTGCCGAATTTAAAATGTAATGATGTTTAGTTCAAGTTGGCAACCAGAAGCCTAAAATTACGTATATATTAAAAACTACGCCATGCTCACAAAAAATGCATTTCGAATCCAAAACAAAATATTGTTTTTTTTCTTATACAGAAAATAAAATAATTTTGTTATAAATAAATCTTTTACTGATAAGAAAATTGAAAGTTTTAATTCAAAAAAATCTTTGTTTGAAGATAAGTCTTTTCTTAAATAAAAGAGATATTTGCTTATAGTGCAAATAAATATACTACGTAACAGGAAATTATTTTAAAAAAACAGAAATATTAGACAAATTTGCTAGAAATCTTTAAGTTTAATATTCTAATTCTATGATAGCCAGCTTGTGGATTTCGAAAACACATAAAACATATTAAAAAGTTGTAAAGGACGATATCACTTAACAATATTGACAAACATTTACTAATCAGTTCCTGTGTTGTAAATGTTTGTTAATATTGTTAAGTGATATCGTCCTTTACAACTTTTTAATATGTTTTATGTGTTTTTGACTAACAGCATTATGTTGTATTGTAATAATTGAATGAAAATGTCAACCACAGATTAGCAATTATTTTCACTAAGTAACTCCTTTATACTTGAAAAAAAAAAGATAATATATAAATTGTCGAAACGCCGGTAATGTTTTGAAAATTTCATTTAAAAGCCAAAAATCCACAAACTCTGTATCCATAGAGTTAGACAAATTTGACATAAAATCCAATAGAGTAGAATTCAAATTCGAAATAAAAATACCACCTTTCCATTTGCAATAATAACAAAATTGACAGCTACTTCCGGTATAAGGGAACATTACCGGAAGTTGAAAATATTTTAGCTAAAAAGCTGACCTATACCCATAAATATGTTTAAACCTCGCACTTATTTACAACTCCATATATTTTTAATCGAAACTCGCAGTGACACACACTGTATATAACAAACAAAAAAAAAGTCCCTAGTTTAGTTTATTTTTAATTGGTCGATATAGTGTGGTGTGTCTCCATGACGACATGAACACTTCTCATTTCTTTCATATTTTCATTTTTTTTTATATATCTTAAACTTGGCAGCATTAACAAAACAAATATATTACTAAATACTTACTACAACTAATAATAATAATAATATAATAATAATAATAATAATGAAAATGGTGGAAATATTGCATGCACCACATTAATAATTGTAATTCCTTAAATACAGAGACAATAATAATAAAAGTAAATAACAAAAGTGAAAAAATACAAAACCTAGATAACTTAAAAAAGAGCACGGCACGTTCATACAAAGAGAATGTGTTCTGTTGTAATACAATACAAGATACAAAGATAATTATATTACTACTACAGACGACATATACAAACATTTTACGTTTTACAATATTAAAAAAAAAAATAATAATAATATATATATTTATAAAAAAAAAAACATTTTTCCTTCAATAGTTTTTTTTTTCTTCAGTTTCTTATAGTTTACTTCTCAGTTAAATCGTGTGTGACTAGGGTTACTAACAACGCGGGTTTTTTTTCCGCCGCAAAAAACAACGTGCTATATTTAAGAGTGGAGGGGGGTAAAGGGGGGGAGTAACTTTCACAACACCATACACGCTCAATTACAAATATTAAAATAGTTTTTTTTTTATATTCTCATCATCAGTACCATCGTCTTGTAAGAAATACGCGAAATTCAAAACAGTACAACAACGATAATAATAATAATAATAATTTGTGTTTTTTTTTGTTTCGACCTTAGGCACCCTACTATAAAAAAGATGCTTGGTATTATCTAAAAACAACCCTTAATATGTTTATTAATGATAGTATCCCTGTTTTTTTTTTTGTTTTTGTTTCTTTTCAAAACTTTTATTCCGGAAAAACTTTTTGGTCATCGAATTGTTGTTTAATTCTCGCCGCTTTGTGTTCCCTTTTTATTACTAACAGAGGGAGCCACTAGCTGAGTTTTTTTTCTTCTCTCTCTATCGTTTGTTTCGTTTTTTTTTAATAAATAAAAGCTTATTTCGTCGATGAATAAATGTGTTGTATACGCAGGATTTGTCGGAATTAAAAATAAAATATAAAGCAATTTTTCAGGAATGGTAGAAAACTAAAATAGCAAAAAAAAACTCATTTATATAACAAAATCTTCATAAAGTTCTGAAAAATATTCAACTTTATTTATTTGATTTAATTATTCGAGGTGAGATTAAATATTAAAACTATTTCTGAATCATACAGACAACACTTCAAACTTGACTGTATAGAAGATTGCCTAATTTCAATAAACATAATCTTCCAATTCAACCGTGATGTAATACAGACAATATAAACAACACTCCACACTTAACTGCATAAAAGATTGCCTAATTTCAATAAATATAACCTTCAAATTTAGCCGTGACATAAGAGGCAATTCTTACTACTTTTGAATCATATAGACAACGCTTGCAAACTTGCCTGTATAGAAGATTGCCTAATTTCACTCATAAACATAACTTGACAATTCAGCCGTGATGTAAGGCAAATTTTACTAATTTCAAATCATACATATAGACGGACACTTCATTACACTTGATTATATAAAAGATTGCCTAATTTCAATAAATATTACCTCCAAATTCAGCCCAAGATGTAATGCAATTCTTACTATATTTGAATCTTATATAGACAACACTCCAAACTTGATTGTATGGAAGGTTGCCTAATTTTAATAAATATAACCTTCCAATTCAACCGTGATGTAACACAGACAATTCTTAGTTTTTTCTGAATATTTCATTTCATTTGTTTCTGTCGAAATAAAGTGATTTTGAAGTGCAGCTCTTGTCTATAAATATTTTAATAAGTATGGCAATTTTATTATGTATTTATACGTGATTTTTATATAATTTTAAACTTTTTATTAAAAAAAAATAATTATTAAATCTGTTAAATGGTATGCCTATTATCTATTTGTTGAATTAAAATTATTTTAATGTGTAACTTGATTGTGAATTGATTTATAAATATAATCTTCCAATCTTCAGAATTGATTTATGGTCAAAATATAAACATTTTAAATATGATTTGTTTATTTAATCTCCAGTTAAATATAATATTAATTCAGCAATCAAATTAAGTAACTTTCTGTACTCTTCCACAATAAATATTGTAGTACTTCCAAAATTTCATAAAAAAAATACCCTAAAATATTGTTTTTGAATTTTTTTTCTAGATGTATTCATTCAATTTGCTCCTTTTTTGAATTACAGCTACTGTGGAGTGTTGCTTTGGCGTGAAATGCGATAATCTTGATAATTTATTGCAGAAGTGTGAGTATGCAATAATTTTTTTAACATAATCGTATACGAGATTGTCTAATTTCGTCATGCCAATTCCACAGTCAAACTTGTATCAACTCCCACGATGTATATTTTATTTCAAATTTCTCTTAAATAAAACTATAAGAAAATATATCGTTTAGCAATAAAAATGTGATAAATTTAACAGATTTATTGTCAAAACGTAAATATGACATTGCTCAACAAGTTTGTAAAAAATGTTGCCTAGTTGCTATATGTCTGCCAATTAAGTTGTCGTATTAGGGCAACTTTATATACACGAAGGTAAAAAAAAACATCCAGTAGATTCAAAATTTAAGGACACATCTACAACTTTGTAAAATTTCCATTGAATAAATTTATTGTAAATTATAATAAATTATTTTGTGATATGTGTTAAAATTTAAAAACGATATCTACGATTTTGTTAAATTCTTGTAAATTATTGTTGGATTACAATCATTCTTGAAATCTAGTTTGATTATAAATTTTGTATAAATATTGTAAAATCGTTTTATGCGTTGATATATGTAAGATTGTAATGATTCTTGAAATCTAGTTTGGTTAATAAATTGTAATATTTTAGTATTTTTCGAGCAACTTTATTTGCATTGTTGTATAAAAAGTTGCCTTTAGTTCAGAAGGTTTTCCATTAAATAAAATTGTATACAACTGTTGTTCATCCAAAATTCACTAAAAAATATACAACTTTCTTAAATTTCGATTATGGATCGTGACCAATTTTTCACGGAAATATGTTTGCTTTCAAGGAATTTTCATTTTAATGTAATTTAATAACCGCAGCCGTTCAGTTAGGGACCATTATATAAAATCAATTAACAGAAATCGTGATATGTGTTAAAATTGAAAAATAAATCCACGACTTTGTTAAATTCTTGTGTTTGTTGGATTACAATCATTCTTAAAATACAGTCTGGTTATAAATTGTAATAAAGTATTTTTGCGAGCAACTTCCTTTGCATTGTTGTATAAAAGGAGGTTGCCTATATCTCAGGAAATTTCTATTTTAATATAATTTAATCGTATTAAGCGATTTTATATAAAATCAATTTTAATAGAAATTTGAGCAGTAAACATGGAAATTTTTGTCGAAACTATAATGTAGTTTAGTTTGATCGTTGTAAATTGTTTCATGGTTGATGTATGTAAGATTATATAATTCTGTAATTATTCTTGATACGCTAGTTATTTTCGAGCAACTTCTTTTGCATTGTTGTATAAAAGGTTGCCTATGTTGTAGAAATGTTCTATTTTAATATAATTTAATTAGGCATTTTATATAAATCAGTTTAATAAAGATTTGAGAATATACGAATTTTTGCTGACATTCAAATGAAGCTTCAACGTTGTAAAAGGGTCGTTTATGACAGTTGATATATGTGAAGATTGTAATATTTGTTGATATCTAGTTGGTTAATTATTTTGCGAGCAACTTCTTTTGCACTTTTGTATAAAAGGTTGCCTATGTCGCAGAAAAGTTCTATTTTAATATAATTTAATAATATTAGGCAATCTTATTTGAAATCAATTTTAATGAAGATTTGAGAATATACGATTTTTTGCCGGAATTCAAATAAAGCTTCAACGTTATAAAATCGTTTTATGCGCTGATATTGTAATATTCTTGAAATCTGATGTATTTTGCGAGCAACTTCTTTTGCATTGTTGTATAAAAAGTTGCCTATGTCGCAAAAAAGTTCTATTTTAATATAATTTAATAATATTAGGCAATTTTATATAAAATCATTTTAATGAAGATTGTGAAATATACGATTTTTTTGCCGGAATTGAAATAAAGCTTCAACCGTTATAAAATCGTTTTATGTGCTGATATTGACATATTCTTGAAACTTGATGTATTTTGCGAGCAACTTCTTTTGCATTGTTGTATAAAAAGTTGCCTATGTCGCAGAAAAGTTCTATTTTAATATAATTTAATAATATTAGGCAATTTGATTATAAATCAAATTTTGATGATGAGTTTTTGTCGAAAATTATTTTATACGATATACGATTTTTACCGTTCCTGAAAAGATTTGGTCAATTTTTTTTTTTTTTTCAAAAAACAAATCCTGCATATACGGAAAATAAATCAACTTCTTTTACACTTTCTACAGATTAAAAAAATATATAATATAGAAAAAAAAAAATAATAGTCGCAATAAATACGCGTGGTAAATAGTATGGATAATTTAAAAAATTTTAAAACGAATTGTAAGTCTTATTACATATACGCATATAAAAAAAAAGTTGAGAATCATCCATTAAATCGTTACTTTTTTATAAATATTATCAACAACTTATTATAAAACAGCTCCGACCACTCCTTATCAATAATATAAAATTGCGTTAACAAAAGGTGTAGTAGGGAATGGTATGGCTGGAGACCCTGCTCTCATTAAATCGTTAATAGTACCCTTACAAGCCGATAGGTGGCACTTGTACGTAGCGATAAATGTATAGGCGATAATCTTTACTGGCCAGGACCACGGACCCGTCGTCCATCAGCGCCACGTCGAAGCATTGGGCGTGTTTTACCTTACTCTCGAGCGCCGACACTAACTGCCCGCTTCTGCGTGAAGGATCGTCAAATTGAAATTGTTATGGTTGTCGCTATGAGGAATTCCCCGGCCGCGTTGATGCGACACCGATCGGATAGTTTGTGATACCCTCGCCGCCGATCTGTCGCAGATAGTTCCCCTCGTAGTTGAACACCTTGACGCAGTGGGCGCGATTGTCGCTGATGAAGATCTCCTGTTTATCGTTCACCACCACGCCATTGGGGAACTCCAGATGCTTCGAGCAGCCGAACTTTTGCAGCACCCCGCCCGCCTGATCGAAGATTATGACGCGCATCACCTTGCACTCCACCACGATGATGCGCCCTTTATTATCGACAGTGACGCCGCGTGGATGTTGGAGGATGTTGGCCCCGAATTTCCTAACGAATTGGCCGTACTGGTTGTAGATTTGGATTTGATGCGTGGGGGAACGTTCAGTTACGATGATATCGCCGGAGGTGCGCACGACAGCCACGCGATTCGGATATAACAATTGACCATCGCGTTTGCCGCATTCCCCGAATTGGAACTTGAATCGACCCTCTTTGTCGAAAATCTGGATTCGGTGATTGTTAGTATCGGCCACTATGATGTCGTTCTGCGCGTTGACCGCCACACCGCTGGGTTCTGTGAATTGCCCCTCCATCACGCCAAATTCCCCGAACTTGCAGTGGTAGATCATCTTTTGTCGTTTAATCTGGGATTTCGGCGGAAAAATCGTAGTCGACATCAACTTACTGGTCAGATCTAACATCGGATCGGTGTGTGTGCCATTCGTGAGTGGGTAAGGGTCGGTGACGCCGTTCTGGAAGATGTCAGCGCCCCCATTCGACCATTTCTCGTAGGGGTTGATCCCGTTCAAGTTGAGATCGCCGATCGTCGTGGAAAACGGGCCTAAGCTGTTCGCGCTGCTGAATCTCTTCGAGATTATATTCGATTCGAAAGGGGAAGTCGATTGACTCGAACTGCTGATCGAAAACGGACAGGTGATTCCCCCGTTTAGACTGCCGAACTTCCGTTTAACGCTGGAACCGCTCGAACTGGATCCCCCGTCGGTCGAGCGATGGGAGGTTGTTTACTCGGCCCTATCACCGCTTCCGAATTGGAACGGACATACCCGAAGGTGTTACGGACCCCCACTTGTATCGCCTGGTAATTCGAGACGAATTCCAATTCGCACGCAGCCTGCACGCTCTGATCTATATTGTAACTCAACAGACTATGCAATTTACCATCGAGGATCTTCCTGAGCATCAGTATCTCTAAGACGCTGGCGCATTTATTGACTTTCTCGACGAATTCGCACGTTTTATAGATTTGCTCTACTGTCTCTTGCCCCTTCTGCGTTGCCACCCCCAAGGCGATTTGTTTGGCCGAAAAGACGCTTTCCAGCTCTTTTAACAGTTCCTGTTTCCTCTCATCCAGCATGGATCTGTAGAAGTGGAAGGTGTCGTTGATCTCATTTTGTGCCTTGTGGTATTGTACTTGTAATCTACTAGAGATATGCTCAACGTTCTTGAGCACGTTCCTAATATCAGTCGCTTTAGTCTTGGCCTCCTGTATCGCGTGGTTAATCGCCTCCAGTTGCTTCGGCGCGGCGTCACTGATATGCTCGCACTCGTGAAGACCTGTAGGGTGTTCCAGCGATATGCACTCCTTGCAAACTGGTAGAGTGCACGTCCGGCAATAGTATTTCAACATCTCGTTCTTGTGCCGTGGACAGAGCATGCTTTTCTCCCCGTTACTAACAGTTCCGTTCGTCACAACCCCATTCTTCTGCTCCTGGCTCTCCTGTTGTTGCTTCATCTCGTTCAGATTCAAGACGCGATGGCCTTCGAAACAGTGCATGAATTGGTGGGCCATGACGCAATTCGCGCACAAATAGTTGGCACAATCGACGCAACGCGCTACTGCGTCTAGCTTTTTCGTCTTACACCCTTTGCAGCGGACTGTGGATAAATACACTTCGTTATTCTCCGTCGAAGAGCCGATGAGTAAACTGTTGAGTATGCCCTCGATGGATTCGTATTGGCAGCGCGGACACTGGAACTTATTCTTCTCTAGGCAGTTGGTGCAGACGTTGTGATAGCAGGAGAGTATCTTGCATTCGCTCAGCGCCTCTTTGCACTGTAAGCACTGGTCGGCGGATTCGCTGTCTCTGTCTACTGAGTCGCTTACTGGTGGCGAGGAGCCGCTGACGGTCAGCGGCGAATCGGCCAGCGGTGAGAGGGAGAGGTAGTCGGCGTGGTCGCCGAATGATCCGATCGAGTTGGCTCTAGTTAGTGATTCGATTGATGGAGTTGGTGATGCCATTTTCAATTAACCGTCATCCCTGGAACAAATAAAAATGGGGGAGAATTAGCGAAAATAGCATTATTAATTATATAAAGAAAAAGCGAAAAAATAAAGTGTTTATAAAAATAAAATGGCTCAAGAAAGAACATGTAGATATCTCCGGAGTCCAGAGCGGCAAATAGGACAAACACGCGCGCGGGAACGGGTTGCAGCACGAAAGCCCAGAGAGAAATACGTACAGTGTTCAGAAAAATAAAATGGCGGATTCAGTATGGGGCGGCTAAAAAGTTCGTATATTGGTTACTTTTAAATTTGGAATTTAATGTTCCGCTGTGCCGGCAGATGGCGTCACTTGTCAATTCACGAGACTAGCCATAGAGGCGCTAGTGTACGATGCGTTTATTCGCAATGGGTAGTTCTATTTTATTAGTGAATTAGTTTATTAATTCCACTGTAATACTTGCATTATTAGTATATTTATATAGTACATTCACGTTGCTGCGATTAGCAAGTACTTGTCGATATATATATATCGACAATCACAGGTTTGAATTCGGCATAGTCCCAATAGCTCAATTGGTTTAGAGCGGCCGTCCGGAGAAACGGTGGGTGCATGGTTCAAATCCTGCTTGGGATTTCTCCCAGAAATTTGTTACAGTTATATCAGTTTCCATTTATTTATATTTAGAGTTTATTAGTGTTTAGTTATTTTATTAATTATTATTTTTAGTGTGTAATGTTATTTTATTTTTCGTAGATTTAAGTATGAAATAAATACTTTTTATTATTATTTCAACCCGAAAACGTTACAATAATTAATATTGTATGTAAAACAACTTTTTCCAAGGGATGATTTGGGGGTATTTTGGTCGCTAATTACGAAAATGAGCCGAAAGTAAAATGGTGCATTCAATGTGGGGAAAGTATTTGAAAAAAAATACTAAAATTACTAAAAAAAAAAATATGATTTCAAATAAAATTATTGTTATAAATTGATTTTTTTTAATAAGAAAATTGTTTAAAAATGGTAAAAACCTGAAAATTTATTATAAATATATTAAGAATGTCGACATAGGTAAAAGTTTGGTTCATTAAACAATTTGAGAAAATTGGTAAAATTTTAAAAATTATTAAGAAATAAAAAAAATTCTAAAGAGAGATACAATGTTTAGGAAAAAAATGTTAAAAAAAATTGGAGAAACTGTAAATAAAAAATTGAAAAAAATTTAGAAAACTTAAAGGCAAAAAAATAAAAATGGAAAAAAACTAAGAAAGCAAAGGCTGAAAAAGGGAAAATTGTCAAAGAGCTACAAAGTTAGGGGAAAAAATGTTAAAAATTTTGGAAAAACAACAAAAAATTCGAAGGATTGTTAAAAAAACTTAAAAAAGTGAATGCGAAAAACAAAGAAAATATAATAAAATAGTTACGTTTGGAAATATTGATACAAAATCCAGAAAATTACATAAAAATGAAAAATAAATAAACGTAGATACAAAAAAATTGAAAAAAAAAATAATGTTTTTTACTCTTTTTACTTTTCTGAAAAAATATTTCAAAAATTGGAAAACCACAAGTGTAAGATAAAAATGAAAAAAAATAATTAAAACAGAATGTTAAAAAAGGGTTAAAAAACCGAAAAAATTGAGAAAAAAAAACAAACCAATGCAAAAAGAGAAAAATAAGACATGGTAATCGAAAACATTCTTAGTTGTTAAAAAGGGGTACAAAGTTTGGTGAAAAAAAATCAAATGTTAAAAAGTAAACAAAAAATAAAAAAATTTGATAAACATAAAAGGTTAATGATGCGAAGCTAAATGTTACGTTAAAGGAAATAAAAAAACGCTAAATATAGGCGTACAAGCTCACAACAACATATTAAAAAAAATGGAAAACAAAGGACTGTAAATAGAAATATAAAAATAAAATGAGAAAACGTAAAAAAATTGGTGAAAAATAAACACAAAAATCGGAAAAAGTTTAAAAAAATCTTAAAAATGCTAAATCTAAAAGGAAAAGTTAATTGCTTTCGTAGTTTTAAAATCTGGTAGTCTTTACTTCACAGCGAAGGATAAACTAAAAACTATTGTTTCAGGTAAAGTACTTTAGTCCATTCACGTAGATACGTCAAAATCTTACTAAATAATNCAGAAGGTAAAATAAAAACATCCAGTAGATTCAAAATTTAAGGATATACCTATAACTTTGTAAAATTTCCATTGAATTAAATTCATTGTAAATTGTAATAAATTATTTTGTGATATGTGTTAAAATTTAAAAACGATATCTACGATTTTGTTAAATTCTTGTAAATGTTTGTTGGATTACAATCATTCTTGAAACCTAGTTTGATTAAATAAATTGTAATACAAGTATTTTTCGAGCAACTTTATTTGCATTGTTGTAAAGTTGCCTATAGTTCAGAAGGTATTCCATTAAATAAAATTTTAAACAACTGTTGTCGATTCAAAATTCACTATAAAATCTACGACTTTCTTAAATTTTTATTATGAATCCTGGTCAATTTTCCACGGAAATATGTTTGCTTTCAAGGAATTTTCATTTTAATGTAATTTAATAACCCCAGCCGTTCAGTTAGGGACCATTATATAAGATCACTTAACAGGAATCGTGATATGTATTAAAATGTAAAAATAAATCCACGACTTTATTAAATTCATGCGTTTGTTGGATTATAATCATTCTTGAAATATAGTTTGGTTATAAATTGTAATAAAGTATTTTTTGCATTGTTGTATAAAAGATTGCCTATATCTCAGGAAATTTCTATTTTAATATAATTTAATCGTATTAAACAATTTCAATAGAAATTTGAGCAAATTAACATGGAAATTTTTCTAAACTACTATAATGTAGTTTAGTTTGATCGTTGCAAAATTTCATTTTGCGAGCAACTTCTTTTGCATTGTTGTATAAAAGGTTGCCTATGTCGCAAAAAAGTTCTACTTTAATATAATTTAATATTAGGCAATTTTATATAAAATCAGTTTTAATGAAAGATTTGAGAATATACGAATATTTCCGGGAATTCAAATGAAACTTCAAACGTTGTAAAATCTTTATGCGCTGATTATGTAAGATATTGAATATTCTTGAGACCACAAGTATTTTGCGAGCAACTTCTTTTGCTTGTGTTAAAAAAGGTTGCCTATTCGAGAAAAGTTCTATTTAAATATAATTAATATTAGGAATTTATAAATCAGTTGGAATGGAGATTTGAGAATATACAATTTTTTGCCGGATATCAAATAAAGCTTCAACGTTGTAAAATCGTTTTATGCGCTGATATATGTAAGATTATAATGATTCTTGAAACCTGAAGTATTTTGCGAGCAACTTCTTTTGCATTGTTGTATAAAAGGTTGCCTATGTTGTAGAAAAGTTCTATTTTAATATAATTTAATATTAGGCAATTTTATATAAAATCAGTTTTAATGAAGGTTTGAGAATATACGAATTTTTGCCGGAATTCAAATGAAACTTCAACGTTGTAAAATCGTTTTATGCGCTGATATATGTAAGATATTGTAATATTCTTGAAACCTGAAGTATTTTGCGAGCAACTTCTTTTGCATTGTTGTATAAAAGGTTGCCTATATCTCAGGAAATTCCTATTTTAATATAATTTAATAATATTAGGCAATTTTATATAAAATCAATTTTAATGAAGATTTGAGCATATACGAATTTTTGCCGGAATTCAAATGAAACTTCAACGTTGTAAAATCGTTTTATGCGCTGATATATGTAAGATATTGTAATATTCTTGAAACCGGAAGTATTTTGCGAGCAACTTCTTTTGCATTGTTGTATAAAAGGTTGCCTATGTCGCAGAAAAGTTCTATTTTAATATAATTTAATATTAGGCAATTTTATATAAAATCAGTTTTAATAAAGATTTGAGAATATACGAATTTTTTCCGGATATCAAATGAAACTTCAACGTTGTAAAATCGTTTTATGCGCTGATATATGTAAAATATTGTAATATTCTTGAAACCGAAGTATTTTGCGAGCAACTTCGTTTGCATTGTTGTATAAAAGGTTGCCTATGTCGCAGGAAATTTCCATTTTAATAGAATTTAATAATATTAGGCAATTTTATATAAAATCAATTTTAATGGAGATTTGAGAATAAACGACTTTTTGCCGGAGTTCAGATAAAGCTTCAACGTTGACAAATCGTTTTATGCGCTGATATATGTAAGATATTGTAATATTCCTGAAACCTGAAGTATTGTGCGAGCGACTTCTTTTGCATTGTTGTATAAAAGGTTGCCTATGTCGCAGAAAAGTTCTATTTTAATATAATTCAATCGCATATTAGGAAATTTTACATAAAATCAATTTTAATGAAAATTTGGGCAATAAACGTGTAAATGTTTGCCGAAACTATAATGTAGTTTAACTTGATCGTTGTAAAATTGTTTCATGGGTTGATGTATGTAAGATTAATAATTCCAGAAATTTAGTTTGATTATAAATTGTAATAAACTATTTTGCAGGCAGCATCCTTTGCATTGGCGTATAATAGATTGCCTATATCCCAGGAAATTTATATTTTAATAAAATTGTATATTAGGCAATTCATTATATAAAATCATTTTTTAATGAAGTTTGAAATTATACGAATTTTTGCCGGAATTCAAATGAAACTTCAACGTTGTAAAAATCGTTTTATGCGCTGATATATGTAAGATATTGTATATCTTAAACCTGAAAGTATTTTGCCGGCAACTTCTTTTGCATTGTTGTATAAAATGTTGCCTATATCTCAGGAAATTTATATTTTAATATAATTTAATAATATTAGGCAATTTTATATAAAATCAATTTAAATGAAGATTTGAGAATATACGATTTTTTGCCGGAATTCAAATCAATCTTCGACGTTATAAAATCGTTTTATGGGCTGATATTGTAATATTCTTAAACCTGATGTATTTTGCGAGCAACTTCTTTTACATTGTTGTATAAAAAGTTGCCTATGTCGCAGAAAAGTTCTATTTTAATATAATTTAATATTAGGCACTCTTATATAAAATCAATTTTAATGAAGATTTGAGAATATACGATTTTTTGCCGGAATTGAAATAAAGCTTCAACGTTATAAAATCGTTTTATGCGCTGATATTGTAATATTCTTGAAATTTGATGTATTTTGTGAGCAACTTCTTTTGCATTGTTGTATAAAAAGTTGCCTATGTCGCAGAAAAGTTCTATTTTAATATAATTTAATCGTATATTAGGCAATTTTATATAAAATCAATTTTGATGAAGATTTTTGTCGAAAATTATTTTATACGATATACGAATTTTTACCGTTCCTGAAAAGATTGTCAAATTATTTTTTTTTCAAAAAACAAATCCTGCATATACGGAAAATAAATCAACTTCTTTTACACTTTCTACAGATTAAAAAAAATATATAATATAGAAAAAAAAAAATGATATAGTCGCAATAATACGCGTGGTAAATAGTATGGATAATTTAAAAAATATAAAACGAATTGTAAGTCTTATTACATATACGCATATAAAAAAAAAGTTGAGAATCATCCATTAAATCGTTACTTTTTTATAAATATTATCAACAACTTATTATAAAACAGCTCCGACCACTCCTTATCAATAATATAAAATTGCGTTAACAAAAGGTGTAGTAGGGAATGGTATGGCTGGAGACCCTGCTCTCATTAAATCGTTAATAGTACCCTTACAAGCCGATAGGTGGCACTTGTACGTAGCGATAAATGTATAGGCGATAATCTTTACTGGCCAGGACCACGGACCCGTCGTCCATCAGCGCCACGTCGAAGCATTGGGCGTGTTTTACCTTACTCTCGAGCGCCGACACTAACTGCCCGTCCTGCGTGAAGATCGTCAAATTGAAATTGTTATGGTTGTCGGCTATGAGGATTTCCCCGGCCGCGTTGATGCCGACACCGATGGGATAGTTTGTGATACCCTCGCCGCCGATCTGTCGCAGATAGTTCCCCTCGTAGTTGAACACCTTGACGCAGTGGGCGCGATTATCGCTGATGAAGATCTCCTGTTTGTCGTTCACCACCACGCCATTGGGGAACTCCAGATGCTTCGAGCAGCCGAACTTTTGCAGCACCCCGCCCGCTTGATCGAAGATTATGACGCGCATCACCTTGCACTCCACCACGATGATGCGCCCTTTATTATCGACAGTGACGCCAGTGGATGTTGGAGGATGTTGGCGCCGAATTTCCTAACGAATTGGCCGTATTGGTTGTAGATTTGGATTTGATGCGTGGGGGAACGTTCAGTTACGATGATATCGCCGGAGGTGCGCACGACAGCCACGCGATTCGGATATAACAATTGACCATCGCGTTTGCCGCATTCCCCGAATTGGAACTTGAATCGACCCTCTTTGTCGAAAATCTGGATCCGGTGATTGTTAGTATCGGCCACTATGATGTCGTTCTGCGCGTTCACCGCCACACCGCTGGGTTCGGTGAATTGCCCCTCCATCACGCCGAATTCCCCGAATTTGCAGTGGTAAATCATCTTCTGACGCTTAATTTGGGATTTGGGCGGGAAAATCGTAGTCGACATCAACTTACTGGTCAGATCTAACATCGGATCGGTGTGTGTGCCATTCGTCAGTGGGTAAGGGTCGGTGACGCCGTTCTGGAAGATGTCAGCGCCCCCATTCGACCATTTCTCGTAGGGGTTGATCCCGTTCAAGTTGAGATCGCCGATCGTCGTGGAAAACGGGCCTAAGCTATTCGCGCTGCTGAATCTCTTCGAGATTATATTCGATTCGAAAGGGGAAGTCGATTGACTCGAACTGCTGATCGAAAACGGACAGGTGATTCCCCCGTTTAGACTGCCCGAACTTCCGTTAACGCTGGAACCGCTCGAACTGGATCCCCCGGTCGGTCGAGCGATGGGAGGTTGTTTACTCGGCCCTATCACCGCTTCCGAATTGGAACGGACATACCCGAAGGTGTTACGGACCCCCACTTGTATCGCCTGGTAATTCGAGACGAATTCCAATTCGCACGCGGCTTGCACGCTCTGATCTATATTGTAACTCAATAAACTGTGCAATTTACCATCGAGGATCTTCCTGAGCATCAGTATCTCTAAGACGCTAGCGCATTTATTGACTTTCTCGACGAATTCGCACGTTTTATAGATTTGCTCCACTGTCTCTTGCCCCTTCTGCGTCGCTACCCCCAAGGCGATTTGTTTGGCCGAAAAGACGCTCTCCAACTCTTTCAACAGTTCCTGTTTCCTCTCATCCAGCATGGATCTGTAGAAGTGGAAGGTGTCGTTGATCTCGTTTTGGGCCTTGTGGTATTGTACTTGTAATCTACTAGAGATATGCTCAACGTTCTTGAGCACGTTCCTAATATCAGTCGCTTTAGTCTTGGCCTCCTGTATCGCGTGGTTAATCGCCTCCAGTTGCTTCGGCGCGGCGTCACTGATATGCTCGCACTCGTGAAGACCTGTAGGGTGTTCCAGCGATATACACTCCTTGCAAACTGGTAGAGTGCACGTCCGGCAATAGTATTTCAACATCTCGTTCTTGTGCCGTGGACAAAGCATGCTTTTCTCCCCGTTACTAACAGTTCCGTTCGTCACAACCCCATTCTTCTGCTCCTGGCTCTCCTGTTGTTGCTTCATCTCGTTCAGATTCAAGACGCGATGGCCTTCGAAACAGTGCATGAATTGGTGGGCCATGACGCAATTCGCGCACAAATAGTTGGCACAATCGACGCAACGCGCTACTGCGTCTAGCTTTTTCGTCTTACACCCTGTGCAGCGGACTGTGGATAAATACACTTCGTTATTCTCCGTCGAAGAGCCGATGAGTAAACTGTTGAGTATGCCCTCGATGGATTCGTATTGGCAGCGCGGACACTGGAACTTATTCTTCTCTAGGCAGTTGGTGCAGACGTTGTGATAGCAGGAGAGTATCTTGCATTCGCTCAGCGCCTCTTTGCACTGTAAGCACTGGTCGGCGGATTCGCTGTCTCTGTCTACTGAGTCGCTTACTGGTGGCGAGGAGCCGCTGACGGTCAGCGGCGAATCGGCCAGCGGTGAGAGGGAGAGGTAGTCGGCGTGGTCGCCGAATGATCCGATCGAGTTGGCTCTAGTTAGTGATTCGATTGATGGAGTTGGTGATGCCATTTTCAATTAACCGTCATCCCTGGAACAAATAAAAATGGGGAGAATTAGCGAAAATAGCATTATTAATTATAAAAAGAAAAAGCGAAAAATAAAAGTATTTATAAAAATAAAATGGCTCAAGAAAGAACATGTAGATTTCTCCGGAGTCCAGCGCGGCAAATAGGACAAACACGCGCGCGGGAACGGGTTGCAGCACGAAAGCCCAGAGAGAAATACGTACAGTGTTCAGAAAAATAAAATGGCGGATCAGTATGGCGGCTAAAAATTCGTATATTGTAGCGCGGTTACTTTTAAATTTGGAATTTAATGTTCCGCTGTGCCGGCAGATGGCGTCACCTTGCAATTCACGAGACTACCCATAGAGGGCGCTAGTGTACGATGCGTTTATTCGCAATGGTAGTTTCTATTTTATTAGTGAATTAGTTTATTAATTCCACTGTAATACTTGCATTATTAGTATATTTATATTAGTACATTTCACGTTGCTGCGATTAGCAAGTACTTGTTCGATTATATATATATCGACAATCACAGGTTTGAATTCGGCATAGTCCCAATAGCTCAATTGGTTAGAGCGGCCGTCCGGAGAACGGTGGGTGCATGGTTCAAATCCTGCTTGGGATTTCTCCCAGAAATTTGTTACAGTATATCAGTTTCCTATTTATATTTATATTTAGAGTTTATTAGTGTTTAGTTATTTATTAATTATTATTTTTAGTGTGTAATGTTATTTTATTTTTCGTAGATTTAAGTATTGAAATAAATACTTTTTATTATTATTTCAACCCCGAAAACGTTACAATATATATATTGTATGTAAAAACAACTTTTTTCCAAGGGATGATTTAGGGGGTGATATTTGGGTCGCTAATTACGAAAATTGAGCCGAAAGTAAAATGGTGCATTCAATGTGGGGAAAAGTATTTGAAAAAAAATACTAAAATTACTAAAAAAAAAATATGATTTCAAATAAAATTATTGTTATAAATTGATTTTTTTTAATAAGAAAATTGTTTAAAAATGGTAAAAAACCTGAAAATTTATTATAAATATATTAAGAATGTCGACATAGGTAAAAGTTTGGTTCATTAAACAATTTGAGAAAATTGGTAAAATTTTAAAAATTATTAAGAATAAAAAAATTCTAAAGAGAGATACAATGTTTAGGAAAAAAATGTTAAAAAAAAATTGGAGAAACTGTAAATAAAAAATTGAAAAAAATTTAGAAAAACTTAAAGGCAAAAAAAATAAAAAATGGAAAAAAACTAAGAAAGCAAAGGCTGAAAAAGGGAAAATTGTCAAAGAGCTACAAAGTTAGGGGAAAAATGTTAAAAATTTTGGAAAAACAACAAAAAATTCGAAGGATTGTTAAAAAAACTTAAAAAAGTGAATGCGAAAAACAAAGAAAATATAATAAAATAGGTTACGTTTGGAAATAGTTGATACAAAATCCAGAAAATTACATAAAAATGAAAAATAAATAAACGTAGATACAAAAAAATTGAAAAAAAAATAATGTTTTTTTACTCTTTTTTACATTTTCTCATTTTTTATTTTTTTTTCAATTTTTTATCTTACACTTGCTCGTTTTTCCAATTTTTGAAATATTTTTTTTTTTCAATTTTTTTATCTTTACACATTGGAAATACACAATTTTTTGTGTAAAGATACAAAAAAAATTGAAAAAAATTATTTCAAAAATTGGAAAAACCAGCAAGTGTAAGATAAAAAATTGAAAAAAAATAATTAAAAACGAGAAAATGTAAAAAAGGGTAAAAAACCGAAAAGAATTTGAGAAAAAAAAAAAACCAATGCAAAAAGAAAAAAAATAAGAATGGTAATCGAAAACATTCTTAGTTGTTAAAAAAGGGGGTACAAAGTTTGGTGAAAAAAAATTAAAATGTTAAAAGTAAAAAAAAAAAATAAAAAAATTGATAAACATAAAAGGTTAACTGATGCGAAGCTAAAAATGTTACGGTTAAAAGGAAAAAAAAAAAAAAACGCTAAATATAGGTACAAAGCTTACAACAAATATTAAAAAAATGGAAAAACAAAGGACTGTAAAATAGAAATATAAAAAATAAAAATGAGAAAACATAAAAAATTGGTGAAAAAAATAAAACAAAAATCGGAAAAATTTTAAAAACATTCTTAAAAAATGCTAAATGCTAAAAAAGGAAAATTAATTGCTTTCGAGTTTTAAAATCTGGTAGGTCTTTACTTCACAGCTAAGGTAAAAACTAAAAACTATTGTTTCAGGTAAAGTACCTTTTCCATTCACAGTAGATACGTCAAAATCTTACTAAGAAATATTGTTCGGAATGAACAGTTATGACGTTACACAAATTTTCAGTCATCCGTTTACTTTGATAACGCCACTGTTTGTCCATTTGATTTCGCGTAAAATACTATTCGAATTCATAGCACACCAATATGTTACTAACAATAAAATAAATAAATAAATAAGCATTTATATCGAAAATATGACTATCACTTCCTTATTTTATTGCAATACCGTATAACATGGTATTCATTTAATCTGTGATTATCACATCACCGTGGAGAGCTTGCTAAATTTAATGGTGACTAGATGGCGCTAACTGATTGTTTGTGTTTGTTTTGATTATTTTTTTAAAATATAAACAGTAAAAAAAAACATCACGCTGTTTATTATTGTACAATGTTGATATTGTATACGGAAATGTATTTCGTAATCACAGTAGTAATAAATACCAAAACTTTAGTTAAGCACGTAATAAGTGTATTAGATGCGTAGAGAGTTGTCAAATCATAATCCCATGCGCTTATGTATAAAACTTCTTTCCTTGATACAACACTGCAACTACATTTGATAAAATGTATTACGTTTTTTTCGGTACATACCCAGACGGACGTTTTTTATGACAAAACTAATAACAGAAATAGCGAAAAGATAAAGATAACAAGTAGACTAATCTTAGAATTAAAACAAGTCACTAACCAGACAATAATAACAAACTTAAAGTACATGAATGAACAAGATAAGAAACAACGATAACCAAATTTAAGGATTCCTGTCAATCTATAGAAATAAAATCGCTTTATTATTTTTCCTCTCAAAAAAAAAATTAATTATTTTATTATACAGGGTGCTTTGAAGCTTTAACTTTGAAAAGACACGCTTGATGAAGTATCTGTGGCTGGTTAAGTATGTGATTCTCTAAATAACCCGATCACAAAGCTATATTTACAATTTTATAATTTGTGTTAGCAATTTTTGTTGTTAGTCAGATATGAATACAGAGTTTCAATTAAAAGCCTCTAAAATACAACTGTTCTATGCAAGAATGGCTTCTGCCTCTAAGTTTTACATTAACTGCCCTAATAGCCAAATTTAAATTTCCCGCAATTATTCTTAGTAACTTCAACGTTGAAACATAAAATTACCCACCATTTTGTACTACATTAATAGTTATTTTAATGCTTTTACGTTGAATTCACTAAAAAATATGGCGGGAAATTTAAATTTGACTATTAGGGTGGATTACTTAAAAGTTACAGAATTAATCAAGTTGCAATATCGAAATCCCGCTAACTATGTTTCGTTAGATAAATTGTATTTATGCCAACAAGTTGCAACAGTCGCTACAGATAAGATATTGAATAAAGGTGAGTTACGTAGCATCGTTAATGTTAAAAATTAGAAAGAATATAATATGTGGATTTGTTTTCAATACGTACACAGATTTTATAAACTACTCAAATTAGCAGAATATCCCTCAAACGTCAGATTGACATTAATCGAAAATATAAATTGCTTTCATATCATTGTAGTTCTACCAGCGTCGTCAGTGGATAAAACTTAATGCGTTAGATGGCGCTTGAAATTCCGCCAGATTTGAAAAAAGCAGTCATACATTTGAACCAACCTTCCAGTTGAAACTTTTGTGTGTATTGTGGTTTTTCCATGATGGCTGTAAGAATATCGTTTGCGAAACATAATCACTTAACTTTTGATGTACTTACAGTAAATAAAATGGCAGTAATTTCAAATGAAAATCACTGATTTGGTGATTTGTATATTATACATTAACGGCAAAAACATGTTTGCCTGATTTCAAATCTTAAACCGAGTTGATTTTAGACAAAACAGGTGCTAATAAATTCAAATGAATTTGATTGAACTTCCATCGAGTTGCAAGTGCATTCAACAGCATTAGTTTGTTCCTAGTCACTGCAATGAATCAAATCATAACATAACAATGTTGAATGTCATAGCACATACACTAAAATTTTAGTACAATATAATATACGTATATTCTTACAAAATGTCACTAGAAATTAAGCTGGTATTGCTAATTTTCCACTAAAGAAAAAAAAATCGCCAGCAGCTAAATGTGCAAATCTCCTACCAAATGCAATCCCTAATAGCCAAATTTCCCGCAATTATTCTTAGTAACTTCAACGTTGATACATAAAATTCCCCACCATTTTGTACTACATTAATAGTTATTTTAAAGCCTTTACATGAATTCTGGCGGGAAATTAAATTTGGCTACTAGGGATGTTAATGAAGAATAGAAAAATAATAAATATAAAAAGTAAACGTAATGTTAGAACTAGCGGGAAATGTGCTAAATAAAATTAGCAACACTGTGTATTACATGTGTAAACGTAAATTGATTTAAGACGGCCCAAATGCTCAAATTTAAATTTCCCGCAGTTATTTCTAAAACTTCAACGTTGAAACATAAAATTACCTATATTTTGTACTACATAGTGATTATTTTTAACTTCAGTCTAGAATTGTCGTTACTAGTGATGGGCATAATTGAGTGATTTCGATAATGGAATGATAATTTCTCCAAATTCTACTAAAGATCTTTATAACAATCATTCCACAACCAAATAATTCATGCAACTACTATAATTTCAAATCCAGTAAAATTTTACTCAGATTTAGTAACTTTTTAGGCACCATCTAAGAATTTTTCAGATTTCGAGCTGGCAACGCTGCTTAAAACATTTTCCGATTAAGTGCTTTGAATAAAGCATAATCGGCCGATGCCAGATAAATGGCACACCCCAGAATAAAATTCAAAGTAAACACTTATTCAAATGTATAAATAATAAAGTCAGTTAACATAGAAATAGCAATGAAATATGTATTTATTAACCTCTAAAATTTGTGACAAGTGACAATAAGATAATATCGTGAATGAAATTTTATTCAAGTCAAAACGGATTCTATCCTGTCTAAACGATTAACATTGAAAAAAAAAATAAAAATAAATAAGAATAATTGAGTAGCCACTAATACTATGAAATTCAAAAAGATTGTCAATTCCGCTCCTATAGATAGTAGCAGGGTGTAGGTATATGCCGCGTGTTTGTAATGACGGTTTGAACTAAGTCAGTGCTGGAACACAAGAAAGTAAACGGATCTGTCATAAATAAGGAAAACGTAACTTATATTTGAACTCGCATTATATAAACGACTATGGATTGGTGTTTCTGCTTGGAAAAATGAAATGTAATTAATTTAACTTTACTAAATTATGATTTTATGATTCAGTACTAACTGGTGTTTAACCAAATTTATTTATTACTTTAAATTATAATATACAATTAGTATAATTATTAAGTGACAAAACTGCATCTCTCAATTCTTCTATGGTATGCATGCGGTTTCTATAGATCCTATTTTTTAGATAGCCAAACATGAATTAATCTAATGGGGTTAGATCAGGCGATCTTGGTGGCCATCTTTGTGCTCTAACGAACCTGTCAGCAAAAAACTGTTGAAGATATTGACAGGTTTGTCGAGCAGTATGTGCTGGAGCATTATCGTGCTGAAAATAACCTGCTTCAAGCTCATTTTCCTGTAACTCTGCAATAAACAATTCCAACATCTGTTGGTAACGTTGGGCTGTTACAGTTTCCTCGAAGAAAATTGGCCCTATTATTCGTTGCCTGGACATAGCTAACCAAACTCCAACTTTTACGGGATGCAATTGCGTTTCTCGAAATTTGTGTAGATTTGCAAACCAGGTGCGATAATTTTGTGAATTGTTAGATGAAACCAGGCTTCATCCGAGAAAAATGATTTGTTTAGTAAGTCATCGCCCCTTAAATTGTTATTAAACCAATGGCAATATTCCAATCGCCTATCGTGATCTAATGGTAATAATTCCTGTACCGTAGAAACTTTATAGGGATGAAAATGTAACTTTCTTTTGACAGCTCGTTGCGGTGAAGTGTATGATAAGCCTATAAAATTATAAAATGTATTAAACTATTTCACTTAATGTTAATATTGATTTTTTTACCTGTTTGTTGAGCTAATTACCACAGATAATTCCCTTATTTTCTTACAGTATTCAGATATACTATTGTTGGTGATATTAGATGTAAATATAAACGGTTTGAAAAAAATTATAAGATAAATAATCGAAAGATACTAACAACACGGACGCCAAATGTGGCTAAATGTCAAGAAAATTCATTTAATGTATGAAATTTGTATGTAGCTAACTTCGCTCATTAAATTTGTAAAAAGTATAGATAAATTTCTCCGGAAAACAGTTTTTTTATTGCGACAATCATTTTGAATCTCATAGTAAATATAAAAAGTAAAAGTAATGTTAGAACTAGCGGAAAGTGTGCTAAATTAAATTGGCAACACTGTATATTACATGTGTAAACGTAAATGGTTTTAAGACGGCCCAAATAATCAAATTTAAATTTCCCGCAGTTATTTTTAAAACTTCAACGTTGAAACATAAAATTACCTACATTGTTGCACTAAATAGTGATTATTTTTAACTTCAGTCCAGAATTGTCGTTACTAGTGATAGGCATAATCGAGTGATTTCGATAATCGAATGATAATTTCTCCAAATTTTTCTAAAGATCCTTATAACAATCATTTCACAACCAAATAATTCATGCAACTACTATAATTTCAAATCCAGTAAAATTTTATTCAAATTTAGCAACTTTTTAAGCACCATCTAAAAACTTTTCAGATTTCGATTGGCAACGCTGCTTAAAACATTTTCCGATTACAGTGATTTGAGTAAGGCATAATCGGGCGATACCAGATAAATGGCACATCCCAGAATAAAATTCAAAGTAAACACATATTCAAATAAATAAAGTCAGTTATGTATAGAAATAGCAATGAAATATGTATTTATTAATCTCTAAAATTTGTGACAAGTGACAATAAGATAATATCGTGAATGAAATTTTATTCAATATAAGTAAAAAGATTCTCCTGTCTAAACGATTAACAATGAAAAAATAAATAAATAAATAAATAGAAAAATTGAGAAGCGCCTAATATATCATTCAGAGAATTCGGCAACAATGAATCGGCATGTAGTAGGCGTCAAACGCGAAGCAGCGCAACAGCAGCACGTAAATCCGTTTCTGGAAAGTCACCAGATCCAGTCCCTAGTGACAGCGACTGTAGAGGGCGGGGAGGTGGCATCCCTGCGAACGCAGGAGAAAAGGGAGCGAAAGTGCACAAGAAGAAATAAGATCTCGGCTCTCCGGCCGATATATTTCCTCGACTCCTTCGACTAGTCGATGAGAACAAAGAGGAAGAAAACAGCGACAGAAGGAAATTCATGGACTGTCAATTTTATATATATAGGGGATAGTCGTGGAGGTAAAACATTTTGAAATAAACGCCAGGGAGGTGCAACGACGGGGAGGCGATCGCTATGGCGATCGATGACGAACTAGGGGAGAGGGTAGGGGGTAAGCACCCGACACCGACCGTTGCCTAGGCGACCGCGCTGAGGGTTCCAACCCCAAGTCGTCGGAATTATATAGCTGCAGCAACAAGGTATAGTGGAATACCACACTAACTAACAACGTTGCTTTATGGACGTTTATATATTGAATGATTCGGGTTTATTTATTTCCGTATGTATAATTAATGTATGTTACCAATTAATTAATTTCATCGCAATAAGTATATACCTGTTGCTAAATACACACAATGTATACCTCATCTTAAAATCAAACGTACGCGAGCATCGAGCGAGCCAGACAACAAAGAAACTACATATTATTATCTTTGTACAAATTGACATTCAACCGCCTTTGTGCTAAATTCAAATTACGCGCCTCAAAATACTAACGTTTTTACCATACACGCGTTTGAAAAACGACAGTTTCAACTCCTAACCTTAAAAAGCTTCTATATATGTAACGACTTTTATTCGCCTACCTTTTGATTTAGTAACGTCCGTCTCTCGTATAAAAATAAAATAACGCGACACTAATTCACTATAATAAAAAAGGAACACTCAACAATAATATTAATAATAATAACAACTAATAAACATCACTGAACTCGCGCAGGTAATAAACTAATTCCACTACTACAACAAAAAAAGACGCACACAGCTATCGTCCAACATTCAACCAGTACTTCTTACTTCGGTGCATTGTACGGTACTACTAAAAGCACCACACTACGCCGAGTCTGCCTGCAGTCCGTGGAGGGACCTCCCGCCTATGTCGATGCCGACGATACAACAGCTGCTGCCTCTGTTCGCTTAAATATTGCCGCACAACTCGAAGAGTGAACGTAGGACGGGGCGAAGAAGCGCCGACTCGTTCAAGCGGGCGATTGTACTTTTGTGCCGTTGTGTTGTGTCGTATCCTCCGTAAAGTAGTTAGTGCGTGTTCTTGGGTATTAAGCCGGTCTCCGAGAAACGTTCGGTGATACTTTTAAAACGTCTACCCGCCGCTCGGGATGATTTAAGAGTTACTCGGCAATATACGTGAGAATCGGCGAGATATGCGCGTTTATTAAAAGAGTATTGTGTGTGCGTGAATAAGTATTTAAACTTATTTTACAAGAACGATTCGCAGAACTGCATTTATGTTAATGCATCTTATTCGTATGTATCGTACGGTTTGAGAAAGAAAATTTATTTATTTCGAATGATAAAATGCGAAACGGTTTTAGGTTATAAGAAGTATTTTGACAGGTGTGCGCGCGCCATCTAGTGCAATAAATAAAAAATATATATGGTGATTATTTTTATTGTATTAATTATTGCAAATATTTAAAATTATCATGCATACATATAAAAAAAAAATTCGTGAAATATAAGAACACTCAAGAAAAAATTAATAATTTCTAATTTCTTCTGTACAGAATGGATTAAATTTGTTGTGCGTATAATACTTCTTACTAACAAAAAAAAAGATTACTGAAGATTTTTATTCCAAAAAGTATCCATTTTCCATGCATGTGAGTTTTTCCTTAAAGGCTCTAATGGTTCGATAAGCCACTAAAACGCATAGCTAAAGTTATTTGTCAATACGTACTGTAAATATAAAAAAATCTCTTAACTTGAATCATTCCTGAGAAAATTTCAATTTTCCCACCCTTATACAAATATCTCCAATGGGGTATTGTTATCGATTAAGCTAATTTTTGGTATTTACAATGTATGCGACAGTGATATACATTAATTTCATGCATTGCTATAGCTTCAGAAGCACTTTTCAATTGCTTATCGGAGTAGAGTTTTTAAAACAATGATTTCTAGTAAATTGTAACTTTTAACTCTATGCAATTGACAATAATGTCAAATTTCACGTCGTAAAATCAACATAACCTATCAAGATAACATATTGTAATTTATTTATCTACCTTAACTTAAAAATACGTTTCACAGAAACGTAGCACAAAAGTCCGTTAAAAAATCAAGTTTATAGAAATATTTCTTCTAGAGATTTTTTTTTTCTTAAATCTAGGTTGTGAGTGAATCCTGGCACAACTAGTTTAGCAAAAGTTGTTTATATACTTCAACATATATTTGGATGTAAGAATAATTATAAAATTTATTAGATTTTGTTAGATCGCATCTCAAGTAATTCGAATTCCTAAGATATTTATATACACAATTCAATTATGCATTCATTTCAAAGGTATTGATAAGTTTCTATACACGTATGAGCAGCCCATTTTTAGTGGGAGCGATTTCATAATTGAATTTAAATGCGAATTGAAATGAGTAAAATATATCATTCACAATATTTCAACGTCTAATTTTTTTTTTCATTTTTCGCAGTATGTAAATGGCTTTGTTGTGATTTTGATGATCATTAATAACAAAAGTGTTAATAATAATAATAAATAGTGACATGTAATTTTATAATATTTAGTATTTTAACATATTTGAAGTTGGCAGTAATGTTATTAGATTCAAAGTTTCTAAAATGACAGTTGTTTGCGTTTTTTTGATGCTACCCGTTTTTCAATGTAATTTGTTAATAATTCCATCTTTATTAAAGATTAAACGTTGTTTTGAGAGTGCTAATTCATTGTACAACCACGGATTCGAAGAATTAACAACAAAAAGCCTAATACCCCAAAAGAGTTTTCACTATAAAATTACTTATTTGAAGTGAAGTATCTTTAAGATGTAGTTGCTGAGTTTGCTGCTAAGAAATATATTTGGCTCTGGTTATATTGTGACTTAATATTTAACTTTTAGTAATTATATAAGCTTTTTAGTTAATTTTTTTCTGATAAAAATATTACCTTTTTTGAATCAATATGTAATAGGTATATGTTAATGTCACTTTTTTTGATTTGAAAATTGTAATTGTACTTATATATTTTATATAAGCTTTTTAGTTATTTTTTTTTTTCTGATAAGAATACTACCTTTTTTGAATCAATGGTATATGTTATGTACTTTTTTTTTTTTTTGATTTGTAATTTGTTTTTGGACCTGTTTCAACCCACTTATATTTTTGTGGCTGTTTCAAATAAAATTATCTATCTATCTATCTATCCATATTATTATCCGCAAACAGCATTCAGTGGATTTTTTCGGATATTAAGTTTATTTTTACAGAGCCAGTTAAACAAACAGTTAATTAATGTACTGTGTCATTTATATTATCTACCAATTCATTGGTCATAGGGTGTGACACTATAAGGAATAGATCGTGCGGGCAGGAGATCACTTATGTGTAACAAAAATAGGAGAGGTCCTAAAATTGATCCCTGTGGAACTCCCAGACTATACTCTATTATTTTTTAAAGATGATTTCCAGCAATGTTGATGGCATGTAGTAACTTTATTTTATATAATGAAATGGGGTCTAAGTAATAAAGTAAACGTCAAAGACCATCCTGTATGCAACAAAGGGAGCATGATCGTATTGCAATAATTAATACATCGTGAAAATTAATTTTTAAATATTTTGGACAATAGAAAAGTTTCCTATTTGATTGTAACATAGTCTACTACTACAATTATCATTAAAAACAATTAATAATATGACGTCATCACTCAGAACATTAACATTTCTTTTTATTTTGTGTATCGAAATTCCAAAGATATCACCTTTTGTCCGTATATATGTACAACGTGTGCGAATATCGACCTAGAACCATTTTATGAGCCGCGCAACGTTCGGTTTACCTGCGAAATATTGGATTATACCTGACCCCTATAAAATAAAACACTTTACCTGTAACGATTTAGGAGTTAAGATGGTTTTTGTGGGGGGGCCTAAGGAAAGGTATAAGAGGTAAAAGTGCAACGTAATTCCCAGAATTGCCGGCGTCAGATCCCCTGGACACATATCCGAAGAATTCTCTTCGAATGTTGTTGTACGCACCCTATTGGTTGTATCGACAGTTTTTGCCTGGAGAGCCTCTTATAAAATATTTAATATTTTCCCGTACGTGTCCTCCTAGGCAGGGTCAAATTAAGGAGGTATCTTTTGGAATGTGAGACCGCAAAAATGTTATTTACTTACTATTTGCGGATGAGCCATAACAAAAGAATAAGCGGTTTTGTTTTAGAATTATTATGGGGGTTAAAGGAGTTTTATAACATCAATTAAGATTTTGAAATGGAAGGACAGCATAAATAAGATATCTTTATTGCATTCTTTCAAAATGTAGATTATATTTTTATGAGTAAGTATATTTTAATATTTCTTTAAAACTGAGATTATCGTTTGATCCTAAAAGATATCGTTATACAGGGTGTATCAAATAAAAAAGTAAATTTTGCTTGGGTGTTAACTAGACAACATATAAAGCACAAACCCACCGAAACCGGATTTCATCATTAAAGTATAAAAAACAGAAAAATTCAGAGCCAAAAATTCTTTAATCCGGACCTGATGCAAGGAATGTTAAGCACCCGCTAAACGTGGTATTATGTATAAATACATTGCACTCATTTAGTATTATTCTTAATGATATGCCTTAAGTTCATTTAACGTCATTCTGAATAAATAAAGACCCTTGTAAAAATAGAAAAACTGAGGCATTTTAAATTTCTTCTTTTTATAAAATAAACATTCCTTATTTGTTAAGAGCATTCTACGTAAGTCTCCAAAGTATTATTTTTAATATCCTGATAAGACGTTCGAGTTTCACCGGATATGCGACTTCAGTAGTTACAAAAAAACGTAAATATTTTTCTTTTGCTTTGTCGAATCGAGAGTTACTTGTTAATAAACGGTACCACATGGATCTCAGTTATTTCTTTTGGATTTATTTAATCAAATAACGCAAAATGAATTGAATCGAATTACACAGAAATAAATGTAGATACAGAAAATTTGCAAACACGATGATGTCGCGCGAAAACGAATCTATACATTCCCGCGCTTTTGCCGATGCATCAAGCTTCGATTTTCTTTATATGAAATCATGATGGTCCTGAAAAGGATCGTTTTTTCGAGACGGGAAGAATTTAAATAAAATGTTCGAAGTGGCTTGCACTCCAAGCGGCGATCCACACAAAACTAACAGCGGTAAAGGCTGAATGATAGTGGTATGTGGGGGTATACTCGGGACAACATTTAGATTGGGCACAGGTGCGGCTCTAGCCCACGGCATTTATAAAATATTTTTTTTCTCGTTAATGCTTACAGATAGACCCCTGATCGTATTGTGGCAATTTTTGACACAAAACTCCCTATTTTTTCGATATTTTTGTTTCTAAATAAGTGGTCTAATTCAAATACACCAATGGCGAATTAGAATGGCAAAAGCTAACAATGAGATATTGCAGTCGTCAGAGGGCGTTATTCGAGTACAGCGCCATCAAATTTTTAACGGATAGTCAGCTTGTATCATAGTTTACACGGCCATTTGAGCATTTTGAGCGGCTGACGTGGTTTATGCACCTATTAGATATACCTAATTTCGGAGCGATGGAGGAGTTTTTTTGTAATCAAAGTGCAACGTGGAACTTGGAAAAACTACTAGATGTGTTTATTAAAGGTAAGACAAATTGAAAGTTTAATATTATTGTATGGCATAAGTAGGCACATATATCGGCAATATATGTGCTTATATATATAAACATATTTGTCTTAACTAAAAACGATATAAATTTAATTTAATCCAACAATAAGTAAATATTTCTACTAGTGGCTGTATCTTGCTGGGGGTGTAACTTATAGTGGATGATGGTTCAAATATTACTAACAATACTTCTTAAGAATAACTAAGAGTATAATTTCTACGCTATTTCCAATTGCTTATGATAGGGAACGCATTCGTGTTATCTAATTTTAACTCATTTTTGTTTTAGATAACGAAGTAAATGAAGAATGCTTCAAGAATTTAACTTCAGATGACATTAAGGAGTTTCTCTTGAGTTGGATGTTCGAAAACTAATCGAGGCCAAGTTCAAGGAATACTTTTCAATTGTACAGGTATCTTCTGAACTCTATAAGTAAACACAGTTTAGGTCACCAAATCAGAGTCATGTCATATGCGCCTGCACATAATACCAAGAGTTATTGCTGATTGCTAAATGGTGTATTGTTGAAGTTTTTTGTTCTTTTTTTCGCATAATGTATAAAAATATATATTTACGTCACATGTTCATCACACTATTATATTTTAATATTATATCATTTATTCATATATGAATAAAATTTTGCATTTAAAATAAATATTATTGATACAACACCTAATACTCTTTACTACAAAATTGTAGTAAATACTAAGAAAATTTTTATTAAATTTTACTTCCTAATCAGGTGATTTTTCGTACAATATCTGTAACTAAAATGTACACACTACTGTGTCAACTACACTCTTAATAGTGATTTCCATAATTACCCTACTAGATTCAACAAAAATACCTTTTCTCAGAAAAGTGTTTATTTTAATTGAAAGTAGCGTGCTATTTTGCCGGAAGACTATTTTCTTCTTAACTACATGCTTTTGGACGAAAAATAACCGTAATTCAAAAGAATGCACCTCAGTTTAGATTAATATTTGATAATGTCTGTATAACTTCTATTTAAGTAAGACAATACACATTACATACTATATTGTTATTATTATGTACACATTTAACAACATATTTTAGTTTCTTTTAAGTATTATTGAATTATAAACAGTAGTATTTTAAATAAAAAAGCCGGACGTTTTGGTTTATTTGCGTAGACACGCATGTATACATTGATTTAAAACTTTTGCCTTTTAACGGAAAATGCAAGCACCTGTATTCAAGCGGAGTGCTTTTTTACGCGGTAGTATTTTAGTTTTATTCATGTTCCCACGTGCATGAGTCTCAGATACACAAACAATAACCGACAAAAGTGAATATTTTTCGCGCGAGGTTAAAGAAATTTCAGAGATAATTGGAATCTTTTCAGTTAATGCTGATTTACTTATAAGCCAAGGAACTTTACAGCAGAATATAGTGTTTGAAGGTTTTAAACTGTTATACACGGGAAAAACGATCTTGTTGTTTTCAACCATTTTTCATGTATTTGGTTACAGTTATTAAATTATTACTTGATTTAGGAATACTAAAAAAAAATATCCCTGTATTCAATCAAACAAATAATTTGGTTAGCAGATTTATTTGAAGCTTAGCGCAGTATTTATTAATTTAACTAAATATTTACATGGAAGTATAATTAAATATTGTATTTTATTTTCGTATAGCAGTTTTCTCCCCATATAGTACAGCATATGAGCAGATATACTTATGTGTAGTAGAGAAATTGTCGCATAGATGGCGCATCTCCTATTTCATTCCAGTAACAGATAATATTTCGCACAAAATACGCTTGAAACTACGATCGTAACATATTAATCTGGTATATTTACCAGAGCAACCTCTGATAGGAGTCATCGACATTGAAAGGACGATTTCTTTAACGGCAAATTAGAGTGCTGGGATGGTCACTGCGACCAACTCCCCCAATACTAAAACTAGGATTTTATAACATTCTTAAGGCAAATCCATCCTTAGTGCATGGGTTTTTGAAAATAATTCATTTTCATTTCGATTAAAAATGATCAAAAAAAAGCGAATATCTTGTAAAGCATGAACATTAAGTGCGTGGTATATTAGATAGATAAACTTGACATAAAATTCAGAGTAGAATACAAACTTGAAATAAAAGTACCGCCTTTTCATTTGTAATAATAAAGTTGACAACTACTTCCGGTATAAGGAAACATTACCGGAAGTCGATAATATTTTAGCTAAAATAATCTACAGTCACAGGACTTACTTACAAAAAATTTTAAATCTCCCATTTATTATTTACTTTTAACATTTGATGGAAGCTGGTCGTGAAACACACACTGTATATAGTGCAGCCAATAATTTTCGAAACGAGAATATACGATGTTTTCAAAAAGTATGAATAGTAAAACATTCTTTTTATATATTTTTTATTTATTTTATTAAAATTAAATAAGATTTTTTTAGCATAGCAAATCTGTAAAAAAAAATAATTTTTCTGTGTTATCATTGTTTTTATACAATATATATTCTGGGCACCCAAATCAACAAAGTAGAAATATTTACGCTCTCTGATAATTTAAATACTATCTATTTAACGTTATATTGCGCATAATGGTTTTGGAAAAACCCGGTTTGTATTTTATCAATTATCAATAAAGGAAACGAAAACCGGTATCAAAGATGTCTATGTATATTTTTTTTTTAAGTATTTTTGTTCGTATCGAACAAAACATCTATTTTCTCTTTATCAGGTAAATTATTTAGGTTATACAGCGGTTATATTACATCTGTTTATGTATTGGCGTCACTTTTAACACAGTTCCTATGTTCTAGGACGAATATCGACAGGTTGTCGACATAAACATTGTAAGAAAAATGCTTTTCGCCCGAGGGAAATGTATATATTGTGGGTTTAAGTTCGCAATTGATATGTTACTAGATGTATTACCATTATTCTGTGTAAATTAAACCTTCTTTTGTATATCTTTATTATCATTTCGGCTGCCAGATTCGAATCCAGGCATACGGATTACACGCCAAGCGTTTTAAATCTGAGCTTAAGATTCCTCGGGTATTCCTTGTATCTTCTTTTTGATAATTCCCTTATTTCAAAGCCTTTTCGTAGGATATGGAAATTTTAAAAGATTTAAAAGAGAAAATTATATATATCTATATACAGGGTGTTCCTAAATATCATGTACATAAGGAAGGGGGTAATTATTTGGTTTATTTTGTGCCTAAAATTTCATATAAACATAGGTCTGCAAACGCTTCGTTACCAATCTGCAGGGGTGTTGAAATTTAAAGATTTTTTTCACTTTTTACTGTATAGCTCCTACAGTTTTTGAGATATTTTGCTCAAATTTGGAAGGTAGGTTACGCTATAAGGCCTGCATCATTAGCCATGCCAAATGATGATGTAAATCTACAGGGTAATAATTTTTTCGGGGTCATGCCCTCTTTTCCCACCCTGAACTTTTTTGCGATGCGCCACTGCTAGATTCTAAAATACGCAATAAATTTTCTGTCTTGTTTAGAAACTTTTTGATCTCTTGTATTTTTTTCTTATCTCTGACCGTTATCGAGAAAAAAAAATAGAAAACAATTTTCTGTAATTCGTCAGAGAAAATTAAATTTTTAAAATGGTCTAGCAGGCTCTGGCTTTATTCAGATAATCACTTGAGTTTATTAATTTGACAACTGACATTAGAAATCCTAACTTGTGTCTGTATAAGTAAAGTTTTAAATTGCAAACTGTAAGCTGTAAAAGTGTTTTAAATACTCGTTATAATTTTGTAAATATGCCAAATTTCACTAATTCTGAAATGGCTGACATGCATTTTATCTACGGCCTTGCGAATGGAAATGCAAGAGAAGCCAGGCGTCTGTACATGGAGCGCTATCCCAATAGAATGATACCCGATTATCGAATATTTTCAAATATTCATAGGCGTCTTGGAGAAACTGGAACTTTTAAAAAGAATACTAATGATGCAGGTAAACCACGTACTGTTAGAACACACCACGATCGAAGAGGCTGTTCTGAATGAAATAGACAGACATCCTCGCACCAGCACCAGAAAAATCAGTGAACATTTAAATATTAGTCATCAAGTTGTTTGGCGTATTCTACGTGTTTCCCTGCTATACCCTTACCACATTCAAAGAGTGCAGGCTCTTCTTCCCCGAGACTTCCCTTTCAGGATTGATTTCTGCCAATGGTACCTTAATAAGCTAGCAGCAGACCGCATTTTTAATTGTAAAATCCTTTTTACCGATGAAGTGAATTTTTCAAGGACTTCAATTATGAATTTCCACAACAACCACACGTGGGCAGATGAAAATCCACATGAAATTGTACAAACGCATTTTCAAGAACAGTTCTCATTAAATGTATGGGGTTGTATAATTGGAGATAATTTGATTGGTCCTTGTTTTTTACTGGTCAGTCATACAGGCTGTTTTTGCAGAATGAATTGCCTTTATTACTTGAAGACTTGCCCCTTTTACTTAGAAATCAAATGTGGTATATGTACGATGGCGCCCCATCACATTTTTCTATTTTGGCTCGGGATTATTTAAATGAAGTATATGAGAATAGGTGGATAGGACGAGGTGGTCCTTAAATAGTATAGATTTTTTCCTGTGGGTACATCTCAAATCTCTAGTGTATACAACACCTGTGAATACTGTTGATGACTTACGAAATCGAATAATTGATGGATTTGAAACGATAAGAAATACTCCAGGAGTATTTGAGAGAGTGCGAGCAATGAGAAGAAGAGCGGACGCCTGTATAAGGGTTGGAGGAGGACACTTTCAACAATTGTTGTAGCATAGTTTCCTTGTCATTGTTATTAATTAGGGTTTTTATTGTTATTAGTTATGTTACTTTGTATTGTAATGAAACAGTGCTACGAAAACCGGTTTATTTCAAGTTATTTTTAACGTAAAGTTAAATTAAACTAAATTTTAAATTGCATTGGTTAGGGTCGCATTTAGACCTAGAAGCGAAGCATGTGGCTCGCGAGCTGCAGTTTGGTCAAGTATGATACATATAAGCCGTATTCTTTTTACCGTCTGCTTGTCTTAGTTTTGTGAGTTAAGCTACGAGCTACTCACTACGAATGATCAAACCAGCCGACTAACTGCGTTTCTAGAGAGTAGCTCGTAACTTAACTCACAAAATTAAGACAAGCTAAGTCAGACGGTAAAAAGAATACAGCTATAAGATGCTCTATTTAAAATAACGGACAAGCATGCATTTTCATACTTTTGGAACATCTTGTATAGTTCAAATTATTTTTAAATTATGCAGCATTGAATTCCGTAAAACGTCTGTATAAAAGACTTTTTCCTAAAATCGAAAATAGAGCTGTAATCAAAGTCAATCAGCTTCCGTTGGACACCGATCTAAGGTCTATTCACTGTAAGAATGCAGCGTTACATTAGATAGGCGAAAGATTTACGACTTGCGATTGGCTAATAGACGAGGCGAATTCACACATACGAAAAACATTTTATGTAGCAAATGAAATTTAAGTTGGATAAAACAAAATATTTTCTGACATCTATGACATTTGTCAATCCTGGTGTTGGTTTCAGCTCTGTATTGCGGTGTTTATTGCTTTTTTGTGTGTTCGTGTGGTTAGTGTAATTTTATAAAGCAAATTGTTACAAAAATAGTTCTTCTTAGAGCTCTACTGAATACTGTTGAATATTTGAAGGTATTGTTTTAATAACTATATAAAATGATAGTAATGAAATAGTATATTTTACATCAATTTTAGTATGGCAGATGAAGAGGTATTTGATCTACCTGCAGGGTCATCAAAAAATCCTCAGGGAAAACATATTGGCAGTAAGCAAAGGATAATGGCTTATAATTTGTATCTGGAGCTTAAGCGGGACAGTTCTAAATTCGGCAGCAATTAAATGACTGCAAAGCAACTTGGGTGGGTGAAAGAACAGTGTGGGATATTGTAAAAGAAAAGGAGACCACAGGAGTTATCAGTCACCCCCTAAAAAAGTCTTCGTCAAAGTGCATATGATTCCTTGGACGAAGCAGATAGGTCAGCAATTAGACGACACGTACATTCCTTTTTCTTGCAGAACGAATTACCTACGTGCACAAAACTATTGGGTGTAAATATAATATTATCCATTTATCTTACATTTACTTCATCGCATTGTATCTTACAGGTTATTAATGCAGATGACACTTTGCCAATATTGAAAAGAACGACGCTCTGGAAAATTTAAAAAAGTTAGGATTTAAGTGGATGAAGCGCAGTGGCAATAGTGTTTAATAGAACGACAAGATATTGTATTATGAAGGCGTCAATATTTAAACAACATTCGGAAATTTCGTGTTAGGGTAGAAAGATATATTATTTGGATGAAACTTGGTTAATGCAAGTCATACAAAGCAAAAAATATGGGCAGACACCACAGTACTCACTGCAAGACAAGCATTTGTGGAAGGAGTTTCAACGGGACTGAAAAACCTTCAGGAAAGGGAAACGTTTAATTGTTTTACATATTGGTAGCGAAGATGGTTTCCTTGAAAACGGTCTCCTTTTCTTCGAATCCAAGAAAACTGGAGATTATCACGAAGAAATGAACAGCCAAGTGTTCACGGAGTGGATGAGAAATGTGCTTCCTTTTCTGGAACCAAACTCTGTTATTATTATGGATAATGCTCCCTACCACTCAGTCAGAACAGAAAAAAAGCCTATCATGGCATGGAAAAAGCAACAATTAATTGAATGGCTTCTTGCAAAAGGAATTATTGTTGACAACACTTTGTTAAAGGTTGAGTTGCTTGAACTTGCAAGAAAATATATTAACGATAATCCCATCCCATATGTTATTGATCAAATGGTAGAAGACAGTGGTCATACAATTTTAAGATTGCCTCCTTATCACTGCAATCTGAACCCCATTGCGCTTATTTGGGCTCAAGTAAAGCATCATGTCGCAGCTAACAACAAAACTTTTAAATTACCTGAGGTGAAAACCTTACTTATTGAGGGGCTTAACATTGTAGATAGTAGTGCATGGAGGAATTGCATCAAACATGTTATTGAAGAAAAAAATAAGATGTATCAACTCGACAATGTTGTTGAAGATATGATCGAAGAATTCATCATAACAGCAAATACCTCATCATCATCAGATCTGTCATTAGAATCTGATTCTGAATGATAATTGAAACGTGCATTTTGTTCTAACTATTATATATTGAAATTGAAGTTTCCAGAAACGCAATTAAACTTACATTATATTTAGGCATATGCTATATTTTCATACTTATACCTTAAGGTGTTTTTATCGTTTTTTTATTATGTTTGCCTCTGCTTTTATTGTTGTTGTACAATTTTTAAGAAGTACATTTGTTTCTACGTTGTATTTAGTGTAGGCATATTACTTGACAACTAACATTTAACATGTTTTAGTCTTGACTGATTTGTCCATAGAAAATTCATTTTAAATTATTATCCTAACATTATGTGTATTAATTTTTATTCTTACTATACTACATGGTCACATGTTAATTTATTTTAATCGTAATTTTGATTTTTATCCTCTATTGTGTTTTATAAATTAATATATTATACTTTATAGCTTAATAAAGACGAATTGCAATTGTCGAAACGTCGCATATGGAATAGAATAAACATAGTTTCACCGAGATTGGACAAGTTTTTTGGCTATCGTTAACTACCCCGTAAGATTCCCGAAATGTATTCACTGTTACTTTATTTGTATTATTTTATCACCTTATATTATGACTATAACATTCTAAATAAACTACTAAAAGCGTAGTGATTTCATGTTATCCTTTCCTATTATTACAAAATTTTGATAACCAAACTTTTTCGCTTATGACACTGACAATTTACAATTTGAATTTGCCGCTAATTTTTCATTCTTCGGTGTAATTTGGGCGCCGATCGCAGCGCTATCTACTGCATTCTTAAAGTGAATGGAGTATAGAAGCGAAGCATGTGGCTCGCGAGCTGCAGTTTGGTCAAGTATGATACATAAGCCGTCTAACTTAGCTTTTCTTAGTTTTGTGAGTTAAGCTACGAGCTACTCATTACGAATTATCAAACCAGCCGACTAACTGCGTTTCTAGAGAGTAGCTCGTAGCTTACTTAACTCACAAAACTAAGACAAGCTAAGTCAGACGGTAAAAAGAATACAGCTATAAGGTACTCTATTTAAAATAACGGAACAAGCATGCGTTTTCATATTTTTGGAACATTTTATAAACGTCTGTATAAAAGACTTTTTCCTAAAATCGAAAATAGAGCTGTAATCAAAGTCAATCAGCTTCCGTTTGACACCGATCTAATATCCATTACTAATATCATTCTTAAGTGACTAGAGTATCTTTAACAGTAATTATTATTGTAGTATTCGTCGATTACATCCACTTATCAAGAAGTATTTCACTTAAAACTACCAGGGCGTATTAAACGCTCGTTAACAGCACAAGTAGTCCACCGTATGTAATATTGTAACGTGTTTTATTTAATAAGTGTTGTATGTTTTACGTAACACTCTTTGCAATGCATACATACACATATACGAACAGAGATTGAAACTTGCCGCGGAGTTACTTTCAAAAGTGAAAGTACGCAAGTATATAATGCATGCTTGCTAGTGCAATACCAAATATATAATAATATTGTTCATGTTGTACCCTACAAATATATATATATCGCTCTGTTTTGCGTTAATTTCTGAGAAACTTAATTAAAATCTCAAGAAAAAAAAGGCAGATAAATAATATATATATAAAAAAAAAATTAACGTTCATTCACATCGTTATAACGACAAAAAATAAAATTTAATTAATCCGGTCCATTCATTATAATCGCCATTCGACTGAGTTCCGGTTATATACATAAATTCAATGACCTTCCAAGGAGTATCATCCATTTTAATAGAATAATATCGAGAACAGCCAGATAACAACACTAAGAAAATACCAACGGAAATATGACTTTTTTTTTCTGAATCTACCGCCTAGAAATACTGGTAATATCACTGCGTAAAAATCCACAAAACTATGCCGGAAGAATGTCGATATTAAAATTTGTTCTAACGTGGAGATAACAATAGGAATTTTACACAAGATGTAGGTACTTACGTATATACACATATGATAAAGTTAACTTCCTAAGCAACGAATGAATAAAGGTAGAATAGTATCCGTTAGAAGCACCTAAGTTACATGATTAATTATACCTACTGCTAAGTTCTCCAGTGAAAGTTATTGATTTACGTCTTTTATGTCGTTATATAATAAGAGCTGGAATTGAAACCGAGAAACAGTCAAGCGGATCATCACATACGCTATAATGCTTATTTGCAATATGCATCCTGTGTTATAAATAATTAATAATCAGCCACGGTGAAGTAATTGCTAATCGACATACCCAATCAACTTGAAGGGTATTCTGAACGAAGACATATCTCCTGTGTGTATCTAATAAGTTGATTTAAACGTTTTAATTCAAATAAGTAGTAATAAACGCAAGTTAAGTGAGTACAAGGTCTATGATTATTTTACATATCTTGCTGCAACACTACTGTAATATTGCATCTGATATTCACCTCACTTTAAACATGTTAATATTATTCATTTAATCAAAAAAGGAAATGTGCCTTAATTTATATAGATAAATATTATAAATTGATTCAAACATTCGATGCAGAGCATTACATTTTAATCGAAATACCAAATAGTGAGGTTAGATTGTATAAAAATACGTTGTTAAAAGTCTAGGTTAATTATTTGAATTAAAATAGGTTATGTAGACTCACGTTGATTTATGTTGGGGAAATTTGCGAATAATTTAAAGGAATTTTCGTAGAATCCAAGAGAATATATCATTTATTAATCACTTAATTAGCACTACGAAACTTCACTGAATGTATATAAAGCGCGGTAAAAACTTAAAACTGTTTATATATTTATTACTAACCTGTGTCAAGTGCACCCAACTTCTATGATAACGACATCTACAGATTTTAGCTTGAAGCCTCTTAAACATGCTTGCGTGGGATTTTTAATCCTTTAATTTTAGAAATAATGCATTATTCAGTGAATAGAGCAATTGAGGATATTAGATATCTTATCTTTATCCTATTTACAATAAAATATAATCTTCTAATGGGGTATTTATGTATTTAGGTACGTTTACCAAAAATGTCCTCTGTTTAAACTTTAAATCCTATACAGTGCGTTCATGCTGAAAGGAAGGAATTCGTTTATTAAAATTCAGGTAATTAATTATTTTGCAGAAAATCAAAAAAACAATCGCTCGGACGCATCGATTAGTATTTTTAGTTGTGAATTTTTGACGTAATAAAATTGCATACAGGCTGTCTATAAAGAAGAACATATGCATTTTGTAGTGGAAAACCTGTATATTATGCCATTTTTGAATTGTACAGTAAATTCTGAACGCTTTTTGTATATCATATGAGCGTTTACGAATTTAATAAGAATTGAAGGGAAAAAGGTTTATATGAAGGCAAGTTACAGAAATCAGTTTTTGAATGAAATTAATTTTTAGAATTACTTTGTATTTCCAACGAGGGTATAACAGCATATTTTAGGATATTATCTAGCGGAATCAGGTGAATAAAGAAAAATGCTAGTAGGAGAAGTTATATTTATGGGGATTTAACTTCTGTTAAGTTTTGGCAATATTGAAAAAAAAAATGTTTTTATTTTGTTTTTATTATAAAATAATTTGTCTATAAGTTGCCGTAATCAGATTTACTTACAATTAGACGTTTTGGCAATGCAGATCCTTAATTTTTTTTAAATACTCCTTGTATATTTCTTTGCGTTTCTGTTTTTATTTTTTTTTGTACTAAATACAAAGGCAATAAGTTTCAATTTATTAATTCTTTTCACAGAATTTACAAATATTAATTGTGTAATCGGGGTCTAGATGAGAATAATCTTCCTTTACATGTCATTTGTTAACTTTTCAATATATTCTCAAAGCACAAAACATTTTCTCCTCTTTAACCTGTTGAATATTTTTATACTTATATAGTAGTGTAGTTTTTTATGTAAGGTTGGTACTAAACTTTTTGTGTACAAAGATATAATACAGAGAATGTGCCTAGTTTCATTCCATATAGTTGTTGTCAGTTTCTTTAATGTATAAAGATGTTTGTTTCATTGTGCTTGTTTTAATACAATAAAATAAAACTCTAATATAACCAACTCTGCATCTTCAAGGAGTCATTTGCGGATAAACGTTCATTAGGATATTTTGTCCAGAATTATGTAAGGAACCTTCGTCGTGCGTCTATGCACCTAATTATGTGACATCCCTGTATATATAAATATTTACAAATATAGAAAAAAGTTATATATTGAAATTCTTATTGCTTATCGGGCCGAAGCGAAAGCGCACTGATTATTTTATTGCTCTTTTGAACGCAGAAAACATATTATTAATAATTTCAGAACACCCTAGTTTTGCTAGATTTAGAAGAAAAAAAATGAGAAGACATTTATGTTGAAAAGAAAATACACATCGGAAATGACGCATTGTCAAATGTGTCATTAGTCATTCAATAGATAAATATTAGGTTATGTTAGCTCACTATAAATGAGCTATAAAATATTTTTATGTTATATTTTTTCATTAAAATAGTGGTAATTTAGCACTCGAAACATTTTATGTATATGCAGGTACACTATGACATTATGGAATTATGGTTTTTTTCTCAAATAAAACGCAATGATTTCGGAGGAAGGGTTTTATTATTATAAAGTTCAAGATTTCTGGCAAGAACACACATACAAACTTATAATTACCGCTAGAAATTAGAAACTTAGGACTATTGCTTCAGTGATAATCTGATTATATGAAGACTGTCTCTTTTATTCAACTATTTCATTTACAAACATATGTCATCATATTACATATCTATCGATCTACCTTTCAAACAAAATTTAAATTTCCTGTAATACCAAATATGTGCTATGTATTTCTAACGTAATATTTATATTTGTAGATTATTATAAAGGCACTCACATTTCTGTTTTATTTATAATTGTTTATTCATTGTTATCACTTGAATTATTTTCTCCGAGATGTGTAATTATTGGGCTATCTTCTTTATCAAATTCCACCTCTTTATTTATAGAGTACGGACACATTTTCATCATTCTATTATGATGTGTAGTGAATCTATACCTGCAACAGGTTTAGGCTTTTGTCGATTTGATTAATTGTTTTTCACCGCTTGTGATATATATTGTACTAACAGAAGATATGTTAATATTCAAAGCTGCGACATCATTCCAAAAATTACATACTAAGCATTCCTTGACCACTATATTTGTTAAAATACACCACTTACTTCCATTACTGCTTCAAAAAGTATCAAAAGGTTGTTCGTCAATGTGAATATTATCACGTTTTTGTTCAAAGAACGTTATTAACACTGCAACCAATATCTTCAGCTTGTTTTAGACAAACACTTCAGCATTTTAACGCAATACAGTTATCAAACAACATGAATATTTTCTAGAAGTTCTTATAGGAACTAATTTTGATAAAAAAAACGTAAACAAAATAAACTATAACCTGAACAAACGGCACAAACACAGCGCAAATGTCAGAATGTCTAATTTGACAGAAACAAAGCGACAAAGAGGGTATTGTAATACCAATAGTTGAGAGGAAACTCGGTTTGTGTTATGTTGATAATAGTGTTTTAAGATAATGATTTAATTATTTTAGGTGATAATTTGTGCTAAAGTGGAGAAATTTCACTCATTTACGACTTAAAATATTTATAATAAAAAAAACATGATTTAGATGTATTTTAAGCAATGGTAAATTCCTATTTTAAAGTTGGTAATGTGACGTCATAAATCAGGTGCATCGATATTTATCTTGAAAATTACGAACCGTTTGTAAACATAAAAGTCTTTTAAAATATTTAATTGCGGGAAATTTCAATTTTACTTGCAGTTATACAGTGATACGTAAAAGTCGAAATGTCCTTTATCACTTATTTATATTCACCCATCAGGAATTGAAACGTTTCTCAGTATTCTATGTGGTATAGTTTAAATGAGAACAAACATATGTGCACTGTATCTTACAAATACAATACCACAACACATACATACTCACATCAATGGAACGCGAAGGACTTTTACCACAGAATTTAATACACCCGGAAGGAATTGTAAGTAGGTAATGTTAATGAAATCAACTGTAACGTTTGATATTAAAAAAAAAAGACAAGTAGGAGTTGTATCTACAATGCATTAACTGTAATTATTTATACATATACTAACATCTATATAGCGTCGGCCGTTACAAACTACGAAGCGAGTTTTTTTTTATCAGTTGACGAGACAGATATCTTTGTTTAGGTTAATGTGTGGCACAGTATTTAACTACTTTGTGGACGATGAATTCCAAGAAATCCTACTGTATATATACCCGGCGCAAGGGCGGTGGCATCCTCGTTTTTAAGAAACGGCAGGCATAGAAAAATAAACAGAGAACGGCTGTAAACAGCGTTTGCGCCGACTGGAAAACTATTCGACCATATTCGACATCCGTTTCAACTGATGTTTAACGGACTTTCTTGGAAACACCTCTTCAACTTAGTGCTTGGGTGAGTCTGTTTTAACAACGACTGTTTACTGTTTCTTAGCTTTTTAGATGTTTAGTTGTATGTAGTACCGATGGTATTAACAATTCTGTCGGTTATTCCTTTTATGTGCATAACTTCGACGACGTTCTCTGTATAGGTTATGTTTTACATGTGTCTATGTAGCGTTCATATATGCGTGTGTACTGTTTAAATTAGTATTTATATATATATATATATATAGACATAATAAATGTCATTGTGGCACCAAAAATGCATAATGGTTGCATAAGTGGCACCCAATTTTACCATCTGACACCCGGTTTGGTGGTCACTTGGTTTTTCACTTTAAATTAGTTTTTAGTATACCTAGTTGCCATCTACAGTCGTTTGCCAAAAATTTTGCCGGGTGTGTTCAAATGTCAGCGTTTTAGTCACACAGACATAGAGAAAACGTTCAAGCGTTGTTCCACCAGTTGGCGCTGCTTTAATACATATATACGTTGCGATAAAATCTCGATAATGTGGCACCCCAAGATACTTCTAGCATTTAGTGGCACCCAGTGTGATTTCGTTAAACTGACAACGTCGCCATTACTTACATAATAGGATTCAATATGAATTGAACGTTACGTTCAATGCAGAGGCCACGTTTATGCTGTGAAAATCGGAGTAAAAAAGGAATGTAGCAGTATTTTTTTTCTACTTAAATAAATGTTTTTTTTCATTTTATTATAATTTATATTTTATCACAAAATACACATCTAGCTTTTGCAAGAGTTCTTTCATGAATTTACGTTTAGATATTTAGATACTTTTACTTTACTTACTTTTACTTTTACTTATTTTCAAATTTTATCGATTAATATTAGATGCCTGATCGAGATAAATAGTAGACAAAATATTTTTCTAATATTCTGTTAGCTCTTTCTGCCTCTCTTTTCTGTCATTCTCTACACTAATATTTATATATTTATTCGTTATTTTACATTTAAATCAACTTTCCACAAAAATATATCAGAGAACAAAATATGAGTAGATACATATTTTAAATGCCCACCACAGAATCGGAAATATGATCATCCTAAAGTTTAGAATGGATATGTTTTTACATATTTGGTTTCCATGTAATTTACAAAATTCGAAAACATATGATTTGTTAATTTCGTCTCCTTGTTACCAAACATTTTCATGGCGACTCAAATGCTACTACATACTTATATTCGAACTAAAAAAACCTTCTCTGTAGATTAAAAATACTAGATATGTATAGTAACAATCGCCTGTCCAAGGCTTTTTTCTAAATTATTTCATCAAACTTATCAACATTACTTTGTTATTTTCTGATTACAATCATTTTCTAAATTTTCTTGATTCATCTATCTAGAAGTTATTTCGCTATTATCATCTTTATAAATTAAAATGGCCGTTTACTGACATGATTCCCGAAAAGAAGAACTGATTAACTTATTCTCTATATTATTTGATATCAAAATTGGTAAAGAAATTAACTTTTAATTTAAAATATCAGCAATGTATGTATACACAGCGACCGGTAGAAAGTGGACAGAATATGGATTGTGTTTTCGTCTTTGAATTTAGTAAATCTTTTTTATTACAAATTACCTGTGCAGTATTGAAACTAAAATAACAAATAATCAAACTGCCAAAAATTTAATATGTGATACGAGGGAAGATCAACAGAATACGGAACTACGCTGCAGAGTAAAGTATCTCAGTTTTTAAGTTTAGAAGATTCTGCTTATTAATAAATGTTGTTTCAAATTCTACGCTGATTCAAATATGGAATTTTTCGCTTTAATTTTAGCAAAAAAATGAGATTTGATCATTTTTTCGGAATTACGCTGCATTAGCAAAATTAATCGAGATCATTACAAGCTGTCACGCCCTATTCTGTGTATACTTTCTGACAGCAAAACATGCATACTATAGTCAAAATATATTATAAGCCTGTGAAAAAGAATACTTCAAATGGGGGCATTATTTTTGCTGCACAATGTTTTTCAAATAAAGTATCTTAATTGAAGTTTTAGTTTTAGTAATTGTTAGAAATCACAATAGTTTAACTTCATCTTCTTCTTCTGCTAAAGTTGATCACCACAAGTAAAGAGAAAAAATAGAACACAATGGCATTTGCAATAATGTCAGCACAAAAAGTTAATAACGTAAAGAATAAACATTGAACTGTTACATATCACGTCGCTACCGGCTTGGCAAGATTTTTATCGATCTAGTATTAAATTCTCTAGCAATATCCCAAAATGCGCAAGAAACAGAATTGATTTCCCGCGATACATTATCTAATTACATTTTCTAAGTGGTCGATATTTCTTAAATGGTGGCAAACGGTGTTTTTATGTAGTGCCCAAAAATCCATTGGAGATAGGTCTCTGTATGTAAACATTTGTGTAAACATTTTAAGACAGAATAGAAGTAGTAAAAACTATATAACTTTATATACCTTTTTTTCGTGGAGGTTTACGAATACGTCACAGACGTCATACGCTATTTACGTAGTTTATCTACACTGTGATATTTATTAATTAGCTCTCTTCAGAAGCATTGGGAGTCATTGGTAGCAGTCGGTTCCGCTAACAAAATTAAAATTGTCTACATAAACAAAAAATATTAAACGTATTTATTCTATAAAGTAATAGGCACAGTTGTAGGACGACGCATGTGCGAACATTAGTACTGCTTTTTTTTAGCGATATACTGGGCAATTGGGGTTGTAAAATTTGTTTAAATTAAAATGTTGAAAACCAACAAAGTTGTAATATTTCTTTGTGCCCAAACTCTACATTAATATAAAATAAAAACCCGGCAAATTTATTTATGTGTAAATGCTTAAGCTTGCGGAAAACTTCAATTTGGATTAGCAGAAAGAGCTTCAAAGAAACAGTATTTTTTTAACTAACTGTTAGAACAAAAAACCTTGGTTGATAATAATTAGAATATTTTCTGATAAACAACAAGTAAATAATTCTTCATATCTAATACATTCCACACATGTATAATCTATTAACTTTGAATAGGTTATCGTCAAAACGGTTTCAGAAATAAAGCAACCGAAGTTTAGCAAACGGGCTAGCGGTTTTACAAGATTATTAGTTACTTATTATAAAAAATCAAAAAAAAATCCGAGATTGGATGAAACTGCCTATAGACGCAATCGGTCACAAGTATCTGAAGGCAATGAGTAAACCAGACAAGGGGCTATTCCAATTAGCCTAAGAAATGATCTTATTATGATTAAATTAAAGAAATATATTTTTTTATTTAATTTTTTGAAAAATATAACAAAAAAATAATGAAAAAATGAGAAATGAGGATTTAAGATGAAAATTATTTATCGCGAAGAATCTGAATAATGGGATTTCCATCTTAAATATCAAACCAAGTGTTACACACTTTTTTATATGTGACACAAAAAATAATAAATTCGAAAGTATTATACATTTTTTAATAATAAAATAAAATATATTAATGAATTTGGATAGAAAGGTAAATCCAAATTACATAGTGTTGAGAAACGTTAATGCAATTTATGGGCATGTATTTTCATAATTAGGAAATCGGCAACTCCAGGCTAATATAATATACACATTATAGAGAGACTGCGCCGAGCAAATAAACACGACGATTGAATTGACAACACCGCAGCGTGGCCACTTTAACAATTATTTTTATTTAAACGGGTGCTCTATTGGCTATTTTGTATAGTGGGTGCCACTGTATCGAAAAATTATATACAATGTATTAAGTTGGGTGTCAGATTAACTTTCATTATGCAGGGTGCCAACCATTGATAGGAAACTAGGTATAATATATTATAAATATATTATATATATATATATATATATATATAAACGTCCCTGGGTGTTCTATGGGATATATAACCTTAGATTCTGTATAAAATCGTACGTACATACGACCTCATAAACTGTCTCCTAATAGCATGTGTGCGTCCGGGTTTTAAAACATTAAACATTGTAACATATGGCGATATTGTGATATTTAGATCTTTTTTTCTCATTCCGGTGACGTTATGAGAAGGCTGTTAGTCATATAAGGCGATAGATAGAAGCATAAACGGGATTTAAATTCATCTAGAGCAAAATTATAATAAAACGGTTGGATATATTTTGAATATTTGTCTTTATATCGTCGTTTAATTATCATATTTTGTTTATCTTGAAAGTACTTATCTGTTAACGTTTATAAGTGACACTTTAAGTAAAGAAAAGAGATTAAAGTTACGTAATAAGGTATTATGCAAAGATAATATTTACGTTTACCGTTAGATTATCTTTCGTGCTTTTTCTGCGTGCTTATTCTCTCCCGCATGTTTTCCAACCTCAAAATATGAGGATAAATGAAATATTAATATAGTAAAGGTTGTAATGGAGTTTCTCTATCATTTTTTTTATACGCTCAATACATAAAAATGATTTATTATTAAGGCATCTTCGTAAGATTTCATCGTAAACAGAGTTCTTACAAGGGAACACCGGCGGGTGTCCTCCTCCGATTTCGATGAAACTTAACAGATCGAAAGAGTACCTTAAAATAAGAGACACGTATTTTTTTTTATCGGCGTATCCGCACGATTTTGGGGTACAGCCCCCTCCAAAGTTTGGACGATTTTTCAATTTTTGCAAATATTTCCTAAATTATAACCGATATTAAATTTTCTTCTTAACATAATTTGCAGGCAATATTGCATTGGCCCTAAGGGTGGCGTCGTCCGTATTCGCAAAAATTAATAACGGGGGACGGGGTACCCCGTACCCTCCATTTTTTTACATTTTTTCTTTCCTTATTCATCAAAAGAAGGCCGATTTTACATAGAATACGATTGATGTATAAACAAGTTTAGAAATTAATAATCTGCTAAAAATAGAAAAAATAATAATAAAGCTTCAAAATTATAAACTTGTCTATTGATATAAATCAAATGAACTATAACAGAAATAAGTTTTTATTCCTTAACTAAATTTCCAGCATAATACATAATATATAATACAGATATCTTCATAAAAAGCTAATAACGGGGGACGGGGTACCCCATACCCCCGCATTTTTTTAATAATAAAAAGAAAAAATGTAAAAAAATGGGGGGTACGGGGTACCCCGTCCCCCGTTATTAACTTTTTGCGAATACGGACGACGCCACCCTTAGGGGCATGCAATATGCTGCAAATTATGTTAAGAAGAAAATTTAATATCTGTTATAATTTTGGAAATATTTGCAAAAATTGAAAAATCGTCCAAACTTTGGAGAGGGCTGTACCCCAAAATCGTGCGGATACCCCGTAAAAAAAAAATACGTGTCTCTTATTTTAAGGTACTCTTTCGATCTGTTAAGTTTCATCGAAATCGGAGGGGGACACCCGCCGGTGTTCCCTTGTTAGTGTATCCGTCAATGATATTTGAAAATCTTGAAATGAATGACATAACATAACCTATAATATTTTGACGGATATGATTTTAATTTTATGATAAGTAATCATATTGGCGCATTTACCTATCACAGCAAAATAATTACCATTTCCTAAACTTTCTCGAAAGACTTTTAATTAAGGATCTGGGACAATGTCAATGACATTTATTTAAGTAGTATGTAATGTAATTTCTAAGTGATTTAATTTAAGCCCAGATTGCGTTAATACTTATTAATAGATACAGATATGCTACAATAACAACGTATCTCAAGCGCTGATTTAACTGTCCTTAACTTATTATTTATTTACAAATATACTTACACTTGTCAATATTCTCATAAACAAACAAACATTTTTTTTGATACAAATACTCCCAAGCGTGATTATATGGGTATAGATCATTTCATTTAGTTATTCTGCGGAAGTACAAACTTTCCAATGCAGTCTCCACATTACAATTGTAAATTCTTTACGCTTTTGCACAGTATTATGTTAACAATGTTCTTTTCCACTTTTATAATACAGAATTAGCAATAAACAATACTGTTGTCGTAAGTTAGTAATTGCTGTAACGACCTAGTGCGTAACGTTTCATTGTATAAGTAAAAGTAAGCAGTTTTACATAAACAAGTACATATATATGGTGTGGACGTAACACACACACGTTGTATAGGCATTTGCTAACGTTTGCTTCTTTTTTCCTTGGTTCTATATAGTGAAAAGTTGCGCAAAATGGTATTAAGTAGGACGACATACATATCGTAGTGAGTAAAATATCTCTCTACGTGGGTTATTTTAGCCTATAGATCTGAAAGTGATCAAGGCCGAATGTATAAGCGTTTTACATCGTATTTTGTTCAGGTTTTTTTTTTTTTTTGCAGCCCGTAGCTAGTATAGGTTCATATGTGATAAAGTTTAGGTTGCTATTACTGTAAATCAACTAGATTCTTCGAATAGATTATTTATATGGTATTACTGTTTTTACATAGCATAAATGTACAGTCCCTTGTCACAATATTAGCTACGATTTTATATGTACTAATAATTGTTGTTACATATTTATAAAAATTATATAGAAAGGGTTAAAAAAGACTCAAACTAGCGCGTAAAGGAGGTGTAAAACTTTTTAGGGCTAGGGCTTACGTAGGTACAATCGATAAGCCTTTATAGACATAGAAGGTGCATTTGAGTCTGTCACAAAAAAGCATTAGTTAATACAGGAGGGTAGATGGTGTAACCTCCATGTCATATATGTGTGTAGATTGTGTTGCATACACTGTATATATTGTTATATTTTAAATTATTAAAGACAGTTCTCAACCAGACGCCCACGTGTATATACCCCACACCGACCGCTCCCAATCACGCCAAGATAGCACATGGCGCAGTCAGTAAATCAAGTATGATTTAAAGAAATTAATTATCAGTGATATTGTAAAGTTAGTGAACGAAAGAAAGAAAAATGAGTGAAAAATTAAAATTCCGATGAAATGGATTTTTCAAGCAATCATGCAGAAAGCGTGGAAATTATTTTTACAAAATATTCAAATATATTTAAAAGCATCCAAATGTGAAAAAGAATCGGAAGAATATAAAGGGGCATTACTGTTGAACACAATTGGCGATAAGGCATTAAAAATATATAATAATTTTAAATGGACCGTGGAAGAAGAAAAAGAAAAATACAGTAAGATTAAACAGAAATTTTCGGATTACTTTGCACCTACATCAAACGAAACTTATGAACGCCATATTTTCCTAACAAGAGATAAAAAATCCAACGAAACAGTGGATGAGTATGTAACCGAACTTCGTCATTTAAGTAGCACATGCGGTTATGGTGAATTAACCGATAGCTTAATAAGGGATAAATTATTACATGGTATGAAAGATAAGTCAATTAAAAGTAAATTATTAAGAACAAAAGATTTAGATCTACAAAAAGCCATTGAAATTTGTAAAATAGCAGAAATTACAAAAAATCAGTTGGATGTCATTTGTAATGAAACACCTGTGCAAGACGAAGAAGACGTGATGGTTATTCAGAAGAAAAACAAGGATAGAAGATATGCAGGCAGCAACAGTGACAGAAAATTCAAACGAAGTGATCAGGCGCAAACATCATCGTCCGGAACGCAGGTGCAAACATCATCGTACGGAACGCAGACGCAACAAATGTCAAAGAAGTATATGCCGGGACGCAACCAAGCAGTAAACAACAATCGTCAATCCATGGGAACATGTCAAAAATGTGGTGTGTCAAACATGCCAGAAATAATTGCAAAGCATATGGAAACGTTGTGGAATATGCGGAATATTTAATCACTTTGCTCGAATGTGTAGGAACAATGGTAAAATGTATATAACCTAGAAACTGAAGAACTTGTGGAAGATTTGTTTATAGGAACTTTAAGTGTTAATAGTCTTAACAATGGATGGCTAATTAATATTAAGGTAGAAGGTAAAATGATGAGTTTTAAAGTAGATACAGGTGCCCAGGCAAATATTATTCCATATAATATATTTAAAATGAATTTTAGTAATCGTAATTATATAAATCAAAAGTTTTTATCAACATATACAGGGAATCATTTAAAAGTATTGGGATCTGTCTGTATGCCATGTACCTATAAAAATAATAATTTTAACATTAATTTTCATGTAGTAGAGAACTGTGGTCCGTGTATTCTGGGTTTTCAGGATATTCAACGATTGAATATAGCTCAAATGGTGGGAACGATAGACAATAGTAAATTAATTGAAGAATATAGAGATGTGTTTAAAGGTATTGGTTGCATTCCAGGTGAATATCAAATTAAAATAGATACGAGGGTGGAACCCGTGGTGCATTCAGCAAGGAAATTTCCTGCAAGTATTATTAATAAATTAAAAGGTAAACTAGATAGGTTATGTAATCAAAATATTATCATAAAAGAGGATGAACCGACAGAATGGGTTAATTCCTTGGTAATTGTTAATAAGCCTAATGGTAATTTTCGAATTTGTATGGATCCTTTCCATTTAAACAAAGCAATTCAAAGAGAATATTATCAAATTCCAACATTTGAAGATATCACTTGTAAAGTTAGAAATGCAAAATATTTTCAGTATTGGATGCATCGAATGGTTTCTGGAATGTCAAACTAGATAATTATAGCTCAAAGCTTTGCACATTCAATACTCCTTTGGGAAATATCGTTTTTAAGATTGCCATATGGATTGACTTGTGCATCTGAGGTATTTCAAAGAAAAATAAAGGAATGCTTTAAAGATATTCCGGGTTGTGAAATTTATGTCGATGATATTATTGTGTGGGGTAAAACGGTTGAGGAACACGATAGTAGATTGAAATTAGTTTTGCAAAGAGCACGTGAGGTAAATTTAAAACTTAATAAAGAAAAAATGTAAATTTTGTGTAAATGAAATTAAATATTTGGACACATTATATCAGATAAGGGCATCAAACCAGATGATGATAAAGTAAATGTTATTCGTAATTTATCCTGTGCCAACATCATTAAAAGAATTACAAAGTTTTTTTGGGAATTGTCAATTATTTGCATAAATTTATACCAAATTTAGCAAAGTTAACTACTCCGTTGAGAGAATTATTAAAGAAAGATGTAAAATTTTTGTGGGGTCATGAACAAATGAAGTCATTTAACAAACTGAAAGATATGTTAGTTTCAACACCTGTTTTACAATTTTATAAGCCAGATCAAGCGATCACAATAACAGTCGATGCTTCACAATATGCTCTTGGAGCTGCTTTATTAAAAATTCTGGTCAGTAGCTTATGCTTCTAGTCATTATCAGATATTTCAAAAATGTTATGCACAGATTGAAAAGGAAATGTTAGGAATTGTATTTGCATGTAGACGATTCCACCATATATATATGCCAAAAAAAGTAACTATAGAAACTGATCATAAACCGTTAGTTCACATTTTTAAAAAACCTTTAATTAAATGTCCTATGCGGATACAACGTATGTTATTAGATTTGCAATTGTATGATTTAAATGTTATATATAAACCAGGAAAAGAAATGTATATTGCTGATGCTCTTTCTCGTTTACCTAATCAAAACGATAGTAAAAACCCAATATTTTCAACAGAATATGAATGTCAAATCAATTTTATTAACTGATAATTTTCCGATAAGCTCTGATAAATTAAAATTGTTTAAGGAAAGAACTTTTAAATGATAAAACACGCAGTCTGTTAAAACAATATGTGCAAATGGGTGGCCCAAAAGTAGATCAGAATGTAAAGATTATGAAAAATTGTATTGGAATGTACGAGAAGACATTGTTTTAATGATAATTTACTATATCGGGCAATAGCTCTTATTGTTCCAACTTCATTAAGGAAGGACATGCTATCGTTATTGCACATAAATCATCTTGGGGTAACTAAAACTAAACTTAGAGCTCGTGATTTGTTATATTGGCCTGGTATGTTTTTCGGATATTGAAAACATGGTATTGTCTTGTAGTGTATGTTTAAGATTTTCAAATGATAATGCAAAGGAACCTCTAACTCCACATCCTGTACCAAACTTTCCTTGGGAAAAAGTAGGAGTAGATTGTTCCAGTTAAATAATTGTAACTACTTATTAATTATTGATTATTTTTCTAAATACGTTGAAGTTAAAAAACTTCATACTACAACAGCAAAAGTTGTCATTGAAACTTTAAAGAATGTATTTTCAGCGCATGGTATACCGATAGTTCTATTTTCAGATAATGGTCCTCAATTTTCTTGTTTTGAATTTAAAGATTTTGCTCAAGAATGGAATATTAATCATGTAACGTCAAGTCCATTGTACCCTAGATCAAATGGTATGGTTGAAAGATCTATACAAACTATAAAAAGTATTTTAAGAAAATGTATTTTTTCTAAAACTGATATTAATGTAGCTTTACTTGAGTATAGGAACACTCCTATTTCTAATAACATAAAATCACCTGCGGAACTTCTTTTTGGAAGAAAAATTAGAGGCTTCTTACCAATTCAATATAAATCTTTAAAACCGCGTAATGTTAATTATAATGAACAGAGAAGGCATCTTCAAACTCGTCAAAATGTACAAAAGTGGTATCATGATAAACATAGTAAACCATTAAAACCATTTAGTATAGGAGATAAAGTGTACATTAAAAATAATAAAATATGGACGCCTGGTGTAGTTTGTAGAAAATATAATGATCATTCTTATTTAGTTAGAGAAAATAATTCAGATATGATTAAAAGACGTAATCGTACTTTTTTAAAAGAGCTCAATGAGGATATTTGCTATGATAATTACGATACTGCCTCTGATGAGGAAGATATTACAAATTTAAACCAGCCTCAGAAAGAAAATGAAAGTAATAATGTATTTGTACAAAATGAGGATTCTGATGCAGACAGTTACATAACAATTTCTAGTGAATCTTCCTCATCTACATCTAATGACCCACCAGGGCAAGTTAAAAAATCTAAGTATGGCAGAGTTCTAAAAAGACCATCCAGATATGCTATTCGTGATTATAATAAAAAATAGTTATATTGTGTTTGTTAAGTAGATACATATATTATTTGTTATATATACATATATTTACATTAAGATTTATTGTTATTTGTTAGTTTTGTTATATTTTTATATTTACGGGGGAGATGTCATATATGTGTGTAGATTGTGTTGCATACACTGTATATATTGTTATATTTTAAATTATTAAAGACAGTTCTCAACCAGACGCCCACGTGTATATACCCCACACCGACCGCTCCCAATCACGCCAAGATAGCACACTCCAGATGGATGTCACAGCTGCTGTCCATCAGGTTGGTGGAGGCGGAGGTGGGAGATAAGACCATGTCGGTTAGTACGACCAGAAGATGCCCACAGAGGGAAATTACGTCTCCACTTATGGAATCTGTGGAGGTGGAACAGGACACTTGTAGGAGCACCAAATCACCTGTCAAACTAGCTTTCCAGGCGCTTGCTAACGACTAGGCAGTTCTTCTTACCTAAAGAGTGCGCCCCCAAAGCCTCTTCTCTGATTGTTTAAAATTGGAAAAATGTAATTATCATATATATCGTTGTAAAAACACACAAACGTGCAATAAAAGAATGTTTTAAAATTAATACAAGCGTAACTTTTTATTTAAGTAACAAATAATGCTATGTTTTATCAATTTTGAGACTCTCAGTTCACAGGTACGTATTGCTGTGATAGACACCCCGTTTTTCGCGAGTGTATTTTTTAGTTGCATAGATTTTGTCTTGTTTACTCCGGTCAGCCATTTATCAATGTTCCGAGAGAGTTTTCTCAAATTTAGATTTTATTTTATTTAAAAGTAAGTTAATGAGTTTTTTGTATGATTTATTTAATTAAGTGTTCAGTTTTTTTTTTAAATTAATTTCATTCATTTATTTGTCTTTTGAATATTGGTGTATTGTTTGTACGTCTGCGTTGTTTTTGTAAGAAAAACGACTGTAGAATTTTGTCAGACAGTTCCTTGGTTGACTTTAACGTGAGTACATGTATTTTTCAATCTTTGCTGCCATTTTGTTAATTCATTTGATACAGAGATTTGTTTTTTGTGAATATTTCATCCATCAAGGAATTCGCTTTATAATAATTGTTATTATATTGATGTGTGCACATTATAGATATAAGATCATTTATTATTTTTGTTCGGGAAGATATTTTTTCAGTTTAATTCTCTCATTATAAGCTTAAAGAGTTAATTTTTCCGTTTTTCTATTTTGCTGTTTCGTTTTAATTTATTTATCACCTCGGTTAGGTGAGCAAAAGCATTGTTCTTACGTTTAGTTTTCATTTTTGTTAATTTCTAGTGTTTGTCCTTGAATTTATTTTATTTTGTTGAAACCACGTGGATTGATATTGGTATTTTTAGGAATATCTTCCTGAACAAACAAATCTTTTGCGTTGTATAGGAGATAGCATTGTCCTATTGTAATTTATAATCAAGTGCAGTTTTTTGTTTTAGGCCAGAACCTTCACTTCACGGTTTTTTTTCTGCCATTTTGTAATTTTACCCATTTATATAATAAATTTTGATTGTTAATTATCTTCGTTGAGTTAAAAATTCTGTTCTTTTATTTTTAATTAAACCTTTTCAATTTCTGGGGTAATTAAGAAAGTCAGATTTCTTTCACCCACAATTTACTTGTCGTGGTTAGATTCAAGTTTTAATTCGCGAGAGTAACTCTGAGGTTATTAGTTCTTTTGCGCCCTTTAAAAAGCTAGCTAATTTAATTTTCTTTTTCCTTATTAATTTCATTTTGCAAGTTCTATTATTACAATCAGTACACAGCAGTATGTTGGAATCATTAATACTATATAAAATAAATTATTTAACTCAAAATCCGTATTCAAATTGGCCTGGCACTTTGAATAAATGAGGTTAAAGACACGCCAAAAATAATCGGTAAAATTTTAAATAAGAGTCACCTATCCGTAAATGGCCAAACTAAAATTTGTAAGAAAACTGTTATATTTCAATACTATCCGTGTTATCGACATATATAAAAATTCCTATAATAAACACACCATCTTAGTAGTAGTTGACTTGTTTTGTAATGGTGTAATTGCAAATATATACATATTATTATTATTAGTGTCGATTTTTATGACAACCTTTAAATATTAAAATTCCTAAAATAACTAAAATAATGGCGGTTCATACAAACTTAACCCCAAAATTAACGCATAGTGAACATAAATTACAAAAATCTGATTTACTGGTTAAAAATTGAATTGAAACTAATGAATTATTTTTTCTTTTAGGTAGGATATACGTCATGATATACCTTGGATGCAAATATGGACAGCTCAAAATACAGGTGTATGCAGGTAATTTTCTAGATGAAGGGGCGTTCGATTCGAGGGACTCCAGTAACGGTCAAATCATGGAATAGTATTCCGACCAGGATTCTTCGCAGGAAATTTCATAGGAAATTCTTGAAGATTATTCAGGTGATAGATTCGATACTTTTTAGGTAAATACTTTGTGGAATTGAATTTTGATATTTCTGGGTGTTGTGTGTGGCGTAAAAATTGTGGTAGGAGAACCAACATAGAGAATTCAAATGGTCAATCAGTAATTGACATTGAGATACCGTTATTCTAAACTCTAGTTTGAGGGAAATATGCCAATTGTTACCGAATGGACATCCCGAAGAATGAAAAAAAAAAATCTCCCGGAGCAAAATATAATAAAAATAAAAAAAATAAACACCAGGTAAGATTGAATTAACAAATAAAATAAAGTTCACAATATGTATAAGGCTATAAATAGCATCTCCTGCTAATACGGTCTATTTTTTTTGGGAGGGTTAATGATTCGCGTTGTGATTGTGGTGGGGTAAATACAGCGGGGGTAAACAAGATTCTAGTTTGGGTTGACAATTATTTACCATTAATCTGAACTATAAAGTCTAACTGTATACATAGAGGCCATATGATTTTTTTTTTGTGTGTTAAGAGCAAAAGAAATCGATTTATGTAGATTTTTCTCGTGATCTTAAATATTCAACCTAATTAATAATTAATACATATATGAATTAACAACGCACGATTATTTGCAGAGATTGGTGAAAATGTTAAAGATTGCATTGTATGTAAATCCAGACTGTGCTGTATGCAAATTGGTAAACAACAACAAAGGTCAACTCTATTGATATTGGCAACAATGGAACTATATATGTCGGTTTCTAGAATGTAAATAATTTATAACTTATATATATATAACGGGTGTCCAGCCTAAGATGCAACGCTCCATAGCCGATTTATTATTGTTTTGGTGGAAAATGTTTCAAATAAATGTTGCCTCGATCATTTTACACATTTAAAATTAGTTTTGAACATTTATGTAACATTGTTGTACAATCTATGTATAATGACGGATTAGCATTTAAAGTGACCTGTGCGAGCTAGACCCGACGGTTGTACGCCATGCCTATGTTCATTTCCACGCGCTTCAGTAAATTCTACATTTTTTTTAATTTCAAGTTTTGTGTGAAAATTACAGAGCCTATTTAATAATTTTGTAATGTAAACGCACAATTTAAAATAAAAGCGTGTGCTGTTTTCATGATTAAGCGAAAATGAAACGCATCTTTCTAATTTCGTATTTCCGGAGATATTTCCAAACACCGCAGACATTGAATGTCATTTTTTTTCGAAAAACGTCATGTAATTCGAAACGTACAACTTAGCCCCATGTTGCCTAACGTATGTGTATTTTAAATTAAAAAGGAACCAAAAAAATAATAAACCTGGTGTTCCATTAAAATAAATAAAGTTAGTATCATTCCGTACAACGGAAGTCCGCCATTACTGAACTAATTTTAAATGTGAAATATGATCGGCAACATTTATTTGAACATTTTCCAAAAACAATAATAAATCGGTATGACGTTGCATCTTAGGCTGGACACCCGGTATGTAATAATGTATTTAGATTTAAAATCATTGATCGATTTTACCCCTAGTATCCTAGCCTAAAAATTAGGTCGAAATAGTAAGTCGAAATAAGTTTTCTTTCGGATTTCTACTCAAACAAAACAATAATTTTCAATCCTTTATGTTTATAGGTGAAGTAGGTAATATTTATTATTGTTATTTAAGGAGATAATCGTAAACAATTACCAACAAGTGGAATTGATTAAATGTTACCTTGAGACGAACCATACATAATTGTTTTTTATGTATCCTCTGCACAGGTAGGTATAGATATATATGCACAATGCAAAATTGTTATGCTTTTAACTCATTCTTCTGTGGAAGATTGATGTTTTCTTATATAATAAATGTAACATAAACTCTAGCAAGTAAATAAACTTGCAATTAATCATATAGATTGTCTACAACCTATTTTACGAAGAATTACAGAGATCAATATATGAAAAAGTAATCTGATATATTATACGAGTTGGGAAAGTGACAAGTAACGTAGAAGTGGGCGCGTATACAAGGGTGGGAGACGTAAACACACATCCTTCATTTTTCCTTTTTTTTGTGTAATTACCCTTTCCCATGATGACGCTATTCTAATTGTATCTTTCCTTTTTTAGTTAAAATAAAAATACCGTCGTCTCAAACCCCCCTCTTCCCTCCCCCTCCATTTATAAACGCAAGTTGTATACGGGCCTGGTGGGAAGTTTTTTTTTTGGCACAAACCCTACAAGTGCATCAGATACTTTTGTACTTTTGTAAGTCATACTCTAATTTTTTCCCAGTACTATAGGTATAGTCCAACAAATATCTTGTGACAGTAGTGAGTCATTGTGCGCACATTGTACTGGAGTGGGGATTGTATACGATGGCCGGTTTACAGTATATGTGCTTTAGAGGTCCGCCCTTTTTGCCACTGCGCAACTGTCACGAGCGATTTGTCAAGCTGTATATAAATTCTTAATGCATTTTTGTTAATATACTTGTTTGCAGTATTATTTTGACAGTTATTAAAGTACGTACAGTGCCTTATACCTGTAAAGGGTACAATTTACAAGGCCTGTTTGACTATGGATTACGGCCCTGTAAGATAATAGTAAAGATACGCGTTTTAAATTTAAATATATATTGTATATATACATCAGGTTTATTTACAAAAAAAAAAAAATACAAGTGTATGGAGATATAGGAGAAGGTGGTGCTAAGATGGGGCATTAAAGCTTTGAAACGGCATCAGATGCATTACATACAAGGTTCTAAGTACGCTTGTTGTAATCTTTAAACATTTATCTGCTGATGGATGAATTTACAATTTTCGATGGGTAATCTTGATGTTGTGAGAAAAATTGAAAAAAGAAATGTTGTAAATACACCATCTTGCTCCACCATGGGGGCAAGATGGGGTTCCAGCGTGGTAAGAATGGGTCGTCACCATAATCTAGGTAATAGGTAAAAAAAAATAGATTCTTAAAATATTCTTGAAAAATGCAGGAACAAAGATTAAACTCTTTAAAGTGCGGAACTATTAAAAAAAAAAAATACAATAACATAACAATATTAAACGTAATCTCACATTGAGATAATAGAAGACGAACCTACACCAGTTATTCGCACAGCCTAATGTACCCAAACCTCCGCCATCCATGCATTGTATCATTACTTCCCCTGCAATACTAACTTGAGCGTCAATTTTCCTCAACAGAAGAAATTGATTATTTCCTTGACGTTTTCTAAAAAAATCTACTCTTTGCTTTCCTTACAAATTCGGCTTCTCATCTCTTCTGTTTCTTCTTTGTCTTTTTATTTTCCTTTAACTCTCCTTCAGCACTTCTGTTGCCTTGGGATTCTCCAGACTTCTATTTTCTTGTAGCAGATTCGTACTACGTAGTGCTTGTAGGATTGTCTGTCTTTCCCCTTGCTTACGCTTTGATTGAACCTCTACTTTATTCCTAACATGAGAAAATAGGCATTATGTCTTCGAGAAAGCATAAATAGCATATCCAGGCATAACGGACCAGACTGAAGAGTGAACATATGATGTCACCAATGTTGCCCCATACCAATAGACCCCATCTTGCCTCTTTGGGACATTTTCCTGGTTAATGTTGTAAATAACATATTAAATATTTGAAATAAACAAATAACGCACTTATAGAAAATACATGCAATACATATCAATTAATAAGCACAAAAAGTGTAGTTGTAATAATTTACATGTGCTATGCTCCAGATTACGGCCGTTGAACTCACCATCAAAAATAATAACGAAATTCGAAATTGCAAACGTTCACGCGCAACAGCAATAACTTTGTTTATTACGACTAGTAAAGTTTCCTAACAATACAACAAAAACAAAAACAGCAGTTGTTAATATTACGACTGCTAATTATTAGACAGATGCTTACTGCCTTTTCTAATAAAGAACGAATCGCCCATCTTGCCCACCGCTCCCCTACACATAGTAAACATACAGTCCGTCCGAAAAGTATGGAAACACCCAAATAGCAACGTAATTAATATTTTTTTGGAAAATATCATAAACATTTCAATCAACCGTTTTAAAAAAGCCGTTTTTTAATAATGGCATTGTCGCTTTTGCAATTACCTTGAAAAAAATTATGACGTCATGTATTTTTTTCAAATAGCGATATAGCATTTTTGCCTCATTTTCGCATAGACGCTGTTACTCTTTAAATGACAACTTAAAAACTGCCAAAATATCATTCCAAAAAGTGAAAACTTCGTTACTTCATCCCTATTCAAAACCTAATACATACATACCTACCTAATATCTGAGATGTGTTTTTCTTTGTATTAGCTGGAGTATATAGTGCAATTAGAACAAGTTATTAAACATTGTAGTTATTTGTTACGTCTGTCATTAAAATTCAAATGAGCTTATTTTAAAATTAAGAACAATGGATTTTTAACAAATGATTGGTTTTGAATCCGTTCCATTTTGAGAAGTTTGCCATTTATTTAATGACAGACGCATCCAGACCGTGTTCCAATTAATGTTTCTGTCGTGAGTAAAAATTAGAATAAATTTTGAGAAGAAAGGCATGTTCCTAATCGGCCTCGGAATGGTAGTCCTTTGAGCAGTGAAGATACGTAACTCAATCTATTCTTTTCGTTCGAATGAAAATCCACATGAACCCATCTTCATTTCATTCATTCATTCAAGTTAGGGTGGGCACTTGAGCTAGGTGCTCATTGGACCATCCCTATTAAGTCTCTTATTTCCACTCGAGCAGCTTGGTGTTCTCTATAAAGCCCAGTGTCTTGCCCAGTGAAAACTTGAGGACCTTCGAGGGCTCCAATAGATCTCTCCCGAAATACTTCTGCCTAAGTAGCTTCAGTTCCTCACATGTGCAGATTACATGTAAACTCGTTTCCTCCTGTAGTTCGCATCTTCTACATGTGTTGTATAGATGCTTTTTCAGGGGACAGTATCCAGTTACCAACCCAGTAATAGTTTCAACTTCTTTTCTTACTGCGGCCTGAGTAGGTTTCAGAGAAACTAACATCCCCATCCCCTATCAGCGTTATGGTATGGAGTTGGCCTTCAGTCGACCTCCATTTCTTTGTACTTTCTTTATCTAACCAGATCCAGATCTCCCTTCTTGCGGAATCCTTAGTAATCCCACGTACGGGCTCTGGACCCATGAAGTGTCTTTAGAGCCCTCCTTGGCTAGTTCATTGGCTATTACATTGCCTTTTATATCCTCATGTCCCGGCACCTAAATCAGAGACACCGTGTAGTCTCGTGCCAGTGTATTGAGGGATTGTTTGCAGTCTCTAACACACGACATCTTACTCAAGAATTTAAAATTTGTAAAAATTTTTAAATGTTTTTTTTTTTAAATTCAATGATGTACACATATACAGGATGTTCTATTTAAAAAAAAAAGTAAGATATATAACCCATTTGAAGTTGACTGAGTTTACGCTTTAGTAATAAACACCCAGTATATTAAAATACAACCAAAAAAAACACATCTGCAGGTAGGTATAAGTAGGTCCGTACTAAGATATAAGCAAACTTAGATTCACTTATTCGAAGTTGTAATTAAATTAGAATCGCTTTTCTCAAACAGTGCAAGCGACATTACTTTTAGAAAATCAAAGATATCTTGGAAATTAATGAATTTAGCTCTAAAGTATGTTATATCTTAAATCCTGATAATTTTGCATAACGGAAAAATCACAATCCTTTTTTTCCTATCTGTCACTGTTTACGAGCTATAGAGGCATTTCCTGCTGATAAAACACCCTATATTTAGAATAACAAAGCACAAATATTTTGTAACAGTTTTTCTTAATTATTCTTTTCATCTTCTGAATAGAATATATCCCATTGCCTGTTGTTACAGCGGTTCTACAATGGTCAGTCTTAGGACCACTTTTGTTTTTATAATTTCTATTAGGCTATATTTATCAAACAGATGGAGTATAAAATTGCATGATCAATGTGAAATGGAAAACTAGCTTCTCTACTGGTTGGTAAGAATCGTATGAAAACGCGTCATTTACATTTATTTAAATAGAATATATCCCATTGCCTGTTGTTACAGCGGTTCCACAATGGTCAATCTTAGGACCACTTTTGTTTTTATAATTTCTATTAGGCTGTATTTATCAAACAGATGGAGTATAAAATCGCATGATCAATGCGAAATGGAAAACTAGCTTCTCTACTGGTTGGTAAGAATCGTATGAAAACCCGTCATTTACAATTTACAAAAAATCATTTAGATAAATATTTCCTATTTCTAATAAGTTGTTTATTGACGTGTGCTAGTAATATTTCTACTATAAACCCAACTTCGTAAACATTTAATCGACTCTCCCAAAGTGGATATTATCAATCCACGTATGTACAAAATATGTATATGTGGGAGCCAAAATTTATTTCTGTACCGCACGAAACGCAGAATGATCTATTTTTGATCGCAATTTCCACAAAGGCAAACGCGATTCCTGCAATGCGCCCCGTCAAGCGTAGACGCTGCATATTATACGCATTCCAAGGAAGGCAAAAAAAAAAAAATTAGAATAATCAATGTATATGCACTCTGGTACACCGTTCAAACGGAACGAACGATGTTTGTAAATTTCTTACGACGAACGATGGAAAAATCATGAGAATATGCGCGCTGTTCGACATCCACGTTTTGAAAATTAAAAGGCTCGATCGATATCGGGATATCGTATTATTGATTGCACATATAACTAAGGTATATATTTAGATCTCGGTGTTCATAAAATGAACGCGTGATTTTATGCACTTTTACAAGATCAATAACATTCATTAACTCATTCATTCTTGCCAACTCTTTGAAATTAGAAATTTTAGCGTTGAATCAGAAATAGGTACAACATCGTTCGATTCTGAATCAAAGATCATAATGTTAAAATGTCTTCACGGGGTACTTTAAGTTCAGACTTTTTAATACCTAAATAAACCTTAGTTTTGTTAATTATTAATATATATACAGGGTGTTTTGAAACATCGTTTAAAGATTTTAAGGGCATGTAGTACGATCGAAAATAAGGTTAAAAGTAATAATAAACATATGTCCACAAATCAACTGTTTACGAGATAACAGTGAGTGGTCCTTAGTAGTACATGGATATAACATATCCCAGTAAACAGGTGCTTATCAGCTATTGTTTTATGACAGTTTAATTTGACGTTTTGTGCAATTTGTAGCAATTATCAATGGTTGCGTATTCTGTCTGCAAATGAGCGAATATGGTGTTCATGTTCCGGTCGTGCTAATGGGAATCTTTAAAACGTTTACCTGATCGCAACACTGCCTTCGCATGTGATGTTTCAGACGGTGTTTCAACGACTAAGAGAAACTGATTCGTTTGAGAAGCGGTCTTGTGATACTCGACGGTAGAGAATAGCATGTACACAGAGATTCAAAATGATTGTCAAATCCGCTCATATAGATAGTAACAGGGTGTAGGTATATGCCGCGTGTTTGTAATGAAGGTTTGAACTAAGTCAGTCTTGACAACAAAGCAAAGTAAACGGATCTGTCATAAATAAGGAAAGAGTAAGCTATATTTGAACACTCGCATTATATAAACGACTAATGGATTAGTGTTTCTGCTTGTAAAAAATGAAATGTAATTAATTTTAACTTTACTAAATTATGATTTTACAATTCAGTACTACTGGTGTTTAATTAAATTTATTTATTAATGTTAAATTATAACATACAATTAGTAATAATTATTAAGTGACAAACTGCATCTCTCAGTTCTTCTATGGTATGCATGTCATGCGGTTTCAATAGATCCTATTTTTTAGATAGCCGAACATGAAGTAATCTATGGGGTTAGATCAGGCGATCTTGGTGGCCATCTTTGGTGCTCTAATGAAACTGTCACAAAAAAACTGTTGAAGATATTGGCAGGTTTGTCGAGCAGTATGTGCTGGACGCATTATCGTGCTGAAATAACCTGCTTCAAGCTCTTTTCTTGTAACATCTGCAATAACAATTCCAACATCTGTTGGTAACATCGGGCTGTTACAGTTTCCTCGAAGAAAATTGGCTCTATTATTCGTTGCCTGGAATAGCTAACCAACTCCAACTTTTACGGGATGCAATTGTGTTTCTCGAAATCCCGCGTGGATTTTCTGCAGACCAGAATACAATATAGTTTTGTAATTGATATAGCCCGTTATATGAAACCAGCTTCATCCGAGAAAATGATTTGTTTAGCAGTCATCGTCCTTAAATTGTTATTACACCAAATGACAATATTCAAATCGCCTAATCGTGCTCTAATGGTAATAATCCCTGTACCGTAGAACTTTAATAGGGAGGAAACTGTAACTTTCTTTTGACAGCTCATTGCGCTGAAGTGTATGATAAGCCTATAAATTATAAAATGTAATAAACTATTTCACTTAATGTGAATATTGATTTTTTGCCTGTTTGTTGACTATTACACACAGATAAATATCCCTTATTTTCTTCAGTATTACAGAAATACTAATTGTTAGTGATATTAAATGTAAATATAAACGATTTAAAAAACATTATAAGATAAATAATCGAAAGATACTACAACACGGCACGACCAAATGTCGCTAAATGTCAGAAATTCATTTAATGT